>JAWDJE010000003.1:106095000-106440000 GCA_035047345.1 Bradypodion ventrale | reverse complement strand
CAAAAAAATTAGGAGTCGAATTCTAAAAATATATAGGGGAGGTAACATGTTTGCAAAATCACTGCTTTTTAAAAAAATTCCAAGAAGCAAATTAGCATATTAGTAAATCATGTTTTAAAGACTCTGGTTGCTGAAATTAACATGGAGAGGAGGCTCAACATGTCTTACTTTCTTATTCTTTTAATTTCTTGCCTGGTATGGTACTTTGCAATTTTTGGTACTTTCTGTTTTTTATAGATTATTTGTTGGTGGGACTCCAACTTCTATAAGGTATATTTTTCTCTATTGCTTATTCCTTTTATAGGTCACCCTTGCTCGAAAGCCTGTCGTATCCAACTCTAGGGTTCAGTGTTCATCTCTGTTTATAGCCAAAGAGCCAGTGCTGTCTGCATCTGCATACGTTCCCATGGACATGTGGCAGGCATGTCTAGACACTGAAGTGCACAGAATGCTGTTTACCTTCCCACCAAAGTGGCCCCTATTTATCTACCTGTAATTTCTTGCCTTTGAACTGCTAGTTTGGCAGAAGCTGTGACAGAAACGGGAGTTCACTCCGTCATGCAGTACCCAGGAATCGAACTCAATACCTTCCAGCCAGTGAGTTCAGCATCTTAACCACTTAAACCACTGCAGTCCCATTCCTTTTATACTGGATACTTTATTGAAGAAATCATCAGACCATTTCAAATTTGGATACAAAAAGCACAAATGAATAACAAAACAACAGCAAACATCCAGCATTCACAAAGGATTAAAATTATAAGATTATAAAATACTAACATTAAAATTATGTATGCAATTTGATTAGACAATTGATTATCATCATCATCAAATATACTTCTAATACTAATAATTAACTTTATGAAGAGATATGTTTATTTTGTAAACCACCTGGAGTTGGTACAAAACACAGATGGGTGACATAGTAATCAATAAAATAAATACACAAATATTACAATAAAACCCCATTAGAGATAAATACATTATACGCTTGCCCTGAACTATAATACCCCGCTTATTAAAACCAACTGATTTTCTATGATTACTTGGTTGTCCCAGTATAATACTGTAGTTTCACTTTATAAAACTGGAGCTAGCTGGAATTTATAATATGGAGGAAAAGATGTGATTAACCTGTCAGATTTGGCTAACCATTATATTGTGAATTATTTCTTTAGATTCATACTGGGCTCTTCATACATTACTTGTACACAATTAGTGCAAGCATATTGAGCTTGGGTTGTGCATACAAATCCCTTAGTTTCAACCTGAAGATGGTCTAATTTAAACCACAGATTCTACTATTCCTTATCAATATCATCATCCAGGAGGTACCTGTGCCACTGTCCATGTAAATTTCTCTACTCAATGTAGCTCTGTGCTGTGAAATTTTCATTAATGTTGGTTGAATTTATTTTGCAAGTTACAATATTATTAGTCTTTCATTGTTTGCTACTAGTATCTGATAAAGTGAGATCATATCCCATGGATGTACAGTGGAACCTCATACAACAATCGCTCTGTATAGCAACGAAATCGCATAACAATTAGGGTATTTTTTTTGGGGGGGGGGGATGGCATCCTGCATAACAATTTTCCCTATGGAAAAGATCGTACAACAATTTTTCAATGGGAAAAACCACTTAGCAAAAAAAATAATCGTTGTACGATGCATACCATCGGGAAAATCGCTATTGTTTTGTACAATAATGAGCCCCATGGAATGGATTAATTTCATTGTATGAGGTATTGCCAGGAGGCCGGAGTCCTACCGAGTCCTACCTGGGAGTAATCCAATTGTTACAGTATATTACGGTACTGAAGATTTAACGCTACACTTTTAAGACTGGCCCAACTTTGGATGGGCCAACAGTGTGGTAATTCAACTTTTCATTCAGATTAAAAAATGCATATGATTTACTAATCTGGATTGCTTAAGGGGGCAGGTTTTATGCTATAGAAGAAGCATTACATTTATTGAAGTCAAAAGGAGAAAGCCTCTTGTGAGCTTACATTTATCATTTAGTTCTTACAAACACTTTTAAAGGGAAACACCCTGCTGTCCATTAATTGTGGACATCTTTTCAATCTATTAATTGATTAAAGACACCAGTCCTTCTATTCTGTTATGTGGCATTTCTGATGTATGACTCTGTGACCTCCAAATGGTTCTATCATTAACAGCCCTGCTTAGACAAAAAGTTGTGGCTTCCTTCATTGCAGGGGTTCCCAACCTACATAAGAACATAAGAACAGCCTTGCTGGAACAGGCCACAGCCCATCCAGTCCAGCATTCTGTCTCACACAGTGGCTCACCATTTCCTTCAGGGTATTCCCAAGCAGATGCCTTCACCTGCTTACGATTCCCTGGAAATGATATTGAGAGATATCCTGCCTATCTCTCCAACCCCGAGGTTGTCCTTAAGTATCCATAATTATAGCCATTGATACTCTTGTCCTCCATGAACTTGTCTAATCCTTTCTTAAAGCTGTCAAGACTGACAGCTGTCACCACTTCTTCTGGCAGGGAGTTCCATAGACCAGTAATCCTCTGGGTGAAAAAGTACTTTCTCTTATTTGTTTGAGAACTAGTACCCAAAAGTTTCATGGAGTGTCCCCTAGTTCTAGTGTTATGCGATAGGGAAAACAGTTTTTCCTTATCTACTTTGTCCACACCGTGCATGATTTTATAAACTTCAATCAGGTCACCTCTTAGACGCCGTCGTTCAAGAGTGAAGAGGCCCAACCGTTGCAGCCTCAGATGGTAAGGAAGGTGTTCCAGTCCCCTAATCATTCTGGTTGCCCTCCTCTGCACTTTTTCCAGCTCCATAATATCCTTCTGGAGGTATGGCGACCAGAACTGTACACAGTATTCCAGATGGGGCCTCACCATAGATTCATAAAGAGGCAAAATGACACTTGCTGACTTATTTTCTATACCCTTCCTAATGATCCCTAGCATTGAGTTTGCTTTTTTCACTGCTGAGGCACACTGGGTTGACACCTTCATTGAGTTGTCCACCAGGACACCAAGGTCCCTTTCCTGGTTTGTCGCAGAGAGTTCAGACCCCATCAGTTTATAAATGTAATTGGGGTTCTTTGCCCCAACATGCATCACTCTGCACTTACTAATGTTGAAACTCATTTGCCACTGTTTTGCCCACTCCCCCAGTGTCGAGGCCCACAGACTGGATCTGGCCCATGGAACCATTTCATGTGGCCCCCATCCCTCCAACAGCATTCAAGAAAAAAAAATGCACATCCCTTTGAAGCTGTTGGGGCAAAATGGCTTCCCCCATCATGCAGGCAGGGCAAAATGGCCATCTGGCTCTCAAAGCTGACTGAGAGAGCATGACCTAGCCCCTGGCTAGAAAAGGTTGGGAATCCCTGCTTTATTGAGACAATCCATCTCATGCCCTGCTACTAGCCCTGCCACTGGAAGGATCTTCCTCCAATACAATTAGGATTTATGAAATCCAAATGGCTGGTATGATAAATGTATTACATATTATGGAGAATAAGAGGCGGCAGCATTGAAAGGCAAGACTCTACTTTCACTGCCTTCAGTAAAGAGTTTTGCTACTTGCTTCATTAGAAGCATTTGCGAACTCTAATTGACTGAGTCACCCAATCTTTTTAGTTTGCTGTGAGAAGTTGAAGTTGTTTGTTTAACATTCTATTCTGATGAAGTTTTTCATTATCTAGCCACTAATACACTCTAGGAAATGGAATCATTAGAGTACAGCTGCCCTTCAAATGTAAACATTTGAATAATTTACACTTTCAACCGGTGTTAAATAAAAGGTTTTAATCTCAGGCGAAGATCTGACAATAAATATTCATTTCTAATTTCCAATAAGTAAACTTTACCTCTTTGTAAAAGCCTCTCTTTTTCTGCAGGATAATGACAATTTTGACAATTGGACACATTTGGGATTAAAATTTCCCTCCGGTCAACAGAATCATTAAGAGTTATTATTAAAATGAAAACCAGAAATAATTACAAACCTTACAATTAGTAGCAATTTCTGGATTCTGATGTACTATAGCCAACAAAAGCAGCTACATCTGCAGTTTTCCTACGGGAGGAATTAAAGAATGGGAGGTAACAAGCTTCCTTTCCAAATATGAGCAATGTTAAAAGGACTGTTTTGCTAGTCCTGGCAGTTTGCTGTATAATCTGTTGAAACCTTTTTCTTGATCATTGGGCATCACTCTGCCCAAACACTGTGATGGAAAAGAAACTGCTATCTGAGGCAGGTGATTACTGTTAAGACCTCTGCTAGAATTGCAGAGGAGTATACAATGTACCCCTTAAAAGCACTTGGCTAATAAAAAATATATTGAAATAAACTATATTGTGAAATAATACCTAGCTTCCAATCACATAATGCTGCCTGGATGGAGAACTGCATATATAAATAAACATTGCACACATTTCCCATGCTTGATCCAGCAGTGAGGAGTATTTGCATGTTACCTTTAGAACACTATGGGTGGATAGATTTAATACCCCTCCCACCATTCATCTTCAGAGCATAAAAGTAAGTTGGTGGAGAAGGATCAGCATAGTGATGCTTAGGGATATTAGTTTCATTCCTTGGGGTGATTGCTGATCACTTTCACCTGTTGCATGTGCATGCAGTTGGGCTGGGATCCTAGCTTGTGTTTCCAATTGCAAATTCTATTTACCTTTGTTACTCTGTGATTTGCACAATATTTTGAAACAGGATTGGCCCTACTGTTTAGGGGGCTGCCGTGGCTTAGTGGTTAAGATGTTGAGCTTGATGACCAGAAAGTAGGCAGATCTGCAGTTTGAGAACAAAGCGCTGCATGGCGGAGTGAGCACCTATAATCTGTCCCAGCTCCTACCTACCTAGCAGTTCAAAAGCAAGAAATTGCAAGTTGTTAAATAGGTACCACTTTGACATGAAAGGTAACAGCTCTGGCATCTAGTCATGTCTGTCACATGACCACAGAAATGGACACAGACATGCTGGCTCTTTGCCTGTAAATGGAAATGAGCATAGCATCCTAGTATCAGACATGACTGGCTTTCAAGCAATAGAGACTTTTACCACCTAGTCCTACTGTTAGACAGAATGAGGTGGATATCCCAAGCAGCTGATTGTGTTGTTGTTGTTGTTGTTGTTGTTGTTGTTGTTTTGGGGGGGGGGTTAAGAAAGGAACAGCAAGTTTAGTTTTTTTTAAAAAAATATTATTTTCTTCTCACCTACAGAGAGTGGGAGAAGTATTAGTGGAATATTCTGCTTCAGGTGTGAAAATCCCTTGACCTGGTTTTAAGCCCTGTGTATGCTGATACAGAACACAAGCACTTCCATTTGCTAAATGGTTTCAGCTCTCTTTGTTTGGAAATAGGGACTGAAAAAGACCTTAAAGACTGAATTAAAAAGATTTACTAACAAGAAAAAAGATAAATAAATGCACTATTTATTTATTTATTTATTTATTTATTTGTTTGTTTGTTTGTTAGTTAGTTAGTTAGTTAGTTAGTTAGTTAGTTAGTTAGTTACACTTATAACCCACCCCTCTAGGAAAAAAATGAATTCATGCATGAGGTGGCTAACAGCTTAAAATCCCCAATACAACAAACAAACTCATAAAAAATACCCTCCATAGAACTACAATAAAAGCTCACAATCAAACAGACCATAAAAATAGGCCAAAATACAGCAGACCAGTGTTGTTAGCAACCTAATTGGGAGAAATATAAGCCGGGCCCTAGTCTAATAGCCAGGGACAGGCAAAACATTTACAAAGGCCTCCTCAAAAAGCATATTCTTCCGTTGTTTTTTAAAAGACTGGAGTGAAGAAGCCTGGTGTAGCTCAAGTGGAATAGTATTCCACAACATTGGTGCCACCACAGAGAAGACCCTTCTCTTTATCCCAGACTTCTTAGCCAATCTCAAGGATGGCACTTGAAGCTGCGCCGACAAAGAGGAGCGAGTGATGCGGGCTACAGACCTGAAGGAAAGACGTTCCACGAGGTAAGAGGGTCCCAAGCTGTGCTATCTTGAAAGGTCCATTGCTTAACATCGATATCAAGGATACAGTCATATTATATATAGTTATATTTTCATATAATCAAACTAGTCATATTATGCTTCATGTTACCATTGATCCCTATGCTATTTTGTTGAGAAGTATATAAAATTTACAAAGCAACCCAAAGCTATTTTTTTTAAATTGTTGGCAACAGGAGGGGTGTTTTATAATGCAACTTTTTATTTATTTAAAAGTTTTCTTAACTAAGAAAAGGCAACTAGAAACAATGAAAATAAAACATCTAATAAACGTTTCCAATACAATTCAAGGAATTGAAAACTAAACTAAAAGCACACAGTAGATCTAAAACTCTGGCGTTTTTCAAACATAATGTGGGGAAGAGTGTACCATACCTGTCAAGCACTGCTCCAGACAATATGGGACCTATGCAGAACGTTTCTGCGCAGGTCCCTTCTATGCATGCGTAGAAGCCTTCTGCTCACCCCTTCTGCACATCCCCTTCTGCGCATGCATAGAAGGGTTCTATGCATGCGTAGAAGGGTTCTGCACCGGAGGGGATGCGCAGTAACTACTTCCCCTGCTGTCAAATTACGGGATGATGGCAGCTCTGGGTGGGAAAGTAGGAAAATCGATGCTGGAATATGGGAACTCTCAGCCAATACAGGGTACTTGACAGGTATGGAGTGTAAAGGTAAAGGTAAAGGTTTCCCTTGCTCGAAAGCCAGTCGTATCCGACTCTAGGGTGCAGTGCTCATCTCTGTTTCTAAGCCGAAGAGCCAGCGTTGTCTGCTTCTGCAGACGTTTCCGTGGTCATGTGGCAGGCATGACTAGACACCGGAGCGCACGGAACGCTGTTTACCTTCCCACCGAAGTGGTCCCTATTTATCTACTTGCAATTCCTTGCTTTCGAACTGCTAGGTTGGCAGGAGCTGGGACGAAGACGGGAGCTCATTTCCGTCCTACAGTACTGTAGGAGTGTACTGATAGGGTATAAACTGTTGAGATAAATACTGTATGTTACCAGACACATATCATATATATCACTACTTCTGTGAACTGGTGAGTGTATTTTTCTTTATAATTCAGAGCTGATGACAGCCAGGATGACATTTTGTATCTTCTGCAATGTCCTGGATCTAGAATTGTTCTGCAGCTTTGTGTTCTTAGTGGAAAAACTTCTTCTGGAAAAGTTTGGCTCAACTCTATTTTAAAAAAGCCAAAAGATGCAATGGAGGATGCCCACCTGAACTGCTGATCAGGGCTCAGTTGCCCCTGCTCCAAAGCCAGTTGTATCTGACTCTAGGGTTTGGTGCTCATCTCCATTTATAGCAAAAGTGCCAGCACTGTCAGTGTCAGCAGACATTTCCGTGGACATGTGGCAGGCATGCCTAGACACCGGAGTGCACGGAATGCTGTTTCCCTTCCCACTGAAGTGGTTCCTATTTATATACTTGCAATTTCTTGCTTCCAAACTGCTAGGTTGGCAGGAGCTGGGTCAGAGATGGAAGTTCACTCTGTCGTGCAGTACTTGGGTCTTAAACTGCTGACCTTCCAGTTGTCAAGTTCAGCATCTTAACCATTAAGCCACCATAGTCCCTTGAGCAGGGCTAAATGAGAGCAAAACTCATACAGTTAGGAACTCCTTTCCCCCTTCACAAATAGTAGCTTGTCTGTGTCTCATACTGAAGGTTTAAAAAAATGAAAAAAGAAAAACCCACAGAAATGGCCAAAAAGATAAAACCAAAGCTATCAGAGAGCACTCTTCTCTCCACTCACCCACCCACTCACCCCAACAACTGCAAATAGCTCATGGGAAAAATCTTATTTGCAAGGAACAAGCTAGGAGTAATTATCCCCATGAAATCTTAGATCACCAAACATATAGATGACATCTTTTGCTTACTCACTGGAACATCCTCCCTCACCATCCCAGTTTAACAATTACTGGGATGACCTTTGCAAAGGGTTTAAACAGTGGGAAACAGTACTGGGGCCATTTGTGTGAGCTGCTGATCAGCCACATGGCATGGAATCTTGATTTCTCTGGGTTAATTCTCACTGACATAAATAAGAACAGGATTATCCCCAAAGACTGCACATTTTCCAGATGTGAATCTTTATTTCCACAGGGTTATAATTCAGCAGTAAAAACCAACTCAGATTTTATGCCCAGTTTACACAAGGTTTCTATCCATGAATGTCTAGTTTAACAACATTTTTATGTGAACATTTGTGTGTGCATCCATTTGAGTTTAAAAAGGAAAGACTCAAAACATTGTGATATATTTAGGCAAACTTCAAACTTGGCAGAATATCAGATTTAGGGATAAACATTTTAGGAAATCACTGGCATTTAGATGAAACTGTCCTGAACAAGCTATACTTATGAAAAGGACAAGTCAGTTCACAGAGTTTAACATCTTTCCTTCCCTAAAGGGTTCAGAGTGGTTTGCAATTGTCCCCCTCTATTGGTTGTTCTGTAAACAAGCACCTAATTCCTCTGGCATCACAATGCATACCTGTCAAGTTTTGGACATGAAAATAAAGGAAATTTTGGGTCATGCCCCCACCCACAAAGCCACCCCCTCCCTAAAATCCAGGCACATCCAAGAGCCTAGAAGAGCAGGAGCCACCAGAGCCAGGGAGGAATGTTGGGCTCCCACCCAGATGGAGGAAGAACCATCCCCTAGGCAGTCCCCCACTCCCCTTAGCACCACTGCTGTCCCTTGTGGGGAATAAGGCAACAGACCATCCCCTACAGGCCAGCCTTACTATAATAATTCTATTTTAATTCTGTTTCCACATTCTCTGCTGCGACAGCATTTCATATTATGGTGATTTTTTTATGGAACTGTTTTTTACACTTTAATCACTTAATTGTCTACTGTCTTAGCCTTGTGTACCTCAATTTCATTTTTAAAAACTCTGTGTTTAAGGCAGGACTATTGAAATATCCTCTTTATGTTGTATGCAAATATACTTGAGGCCGATTGGCTCATTGTCTTTCCCCTTTAACACCCTCTTTCCCAGGAGAAAATTCTCATCCTGTTGCAAAACATATCTGTTGCAAAACAGATTGCCAGGCACATTTTACTTCCACTTCTGGTGGGAGGAACCACATGACTGGCCCACTGAACTACATGACCGGCCCATGGCCCAAAAGTTTTGGGCACCCCTCGCTTTTGCAAACTATTGTCTTACGGTGTTCATAAGAAGCCCCATGGTACAGCATTCATAGATGAAATCCTTGCACAAGGCACATGACACAGTTATGTGAAAATAATAATAGCCATTTTATATGTACCTCACATATGCTTCTCTGAATTTCCATGTACCATCTCCCTCTCTACCTCCTCTTCCTTTTCTTTTAAATATTCCCCCACTTTCCCTTGTCTCTTCTGTTCATGTCTGTCATTCATTTTCTTCCTTTGTTTTTCTACACTTTTATGCATCTTTGGCCATCACTCATTTGATTTAAGTTGAGGCAAACACATGGGAAGAGTGAAACACAGTGTGCCAAAGTTAAAGGTATATATGGCATCCCTCCTAATGCAGTTCACTCAGGTTTGTGATCCAGCAAAGGTATACTTTCTCCGGGCTTGCAAGAAGAGTAAACCATTCAATTGATAACAAAATACATTTTTATGGTTCTCTGTATAGTGATTTTCCATTTAGGTGTAAGTTAAATTGACAAATTTACACAGAGAAAAGAGGACCAGGATTGCATCCCCCCCCCTTTTGTAGTATCAATTCTAAATGAAGACTCTTGTTCTTCTTAGCCTTTACCCTCTCTTTGTATGTGAGATGTACCTGTTTCTCAGTTGTTACATGGCAAGTATGGGGGAATTAGGTCACATGTGTGACTTTTAGGTGGGTTGTAGAAATGGGACACAAAAAAGTCTCAGTCTCAACATTCAGTCGTAGGTATCCAGTGATTCCCTTTAACTTCTGAATCATTTTGTTGATAATTATAATGAACAGTGAAATTGTAATACAGTGATACTTCATACAACGTCCAAACTTGGTTCCACAAGTTTGGACTTTATACGGATTTGGACTTTGTATGAGGCATGCAAATCCTAGCCGCGATGCCTCATACAACATCCAAATCCTTGCCGCGATGCCTCATACAACGTCATTTCCATAGAGATACATTGTACTATAACAGCACAGACCTCAGGGCAAAGTCAAGGAATATCTAGGTGATTTAGAGTCACCATTAGAAGCTCTGTGGGTAAGAGTA
Organism: Bradypodion ventrale; assembly: GCA_035047345.1. Taxonomy (NCBI): domain Eukaryota; kingdom Metazoa; phylum Chordata; class Lepidosauria; order Squamata; family Chamaeleonidae; genus Bradypodion; species Bradypodion ventrale. The sequence goes on along the minus strand of JAWDJE010000003.1, from coordinate 106,429,730 downwards.
CCAGGCCACAAGGATGGTCTAACAGTAGGCATATACTATCGGCCTCCGACCCAAACTCTTGAGGGACACTGGCAGTTGGAGAATGTTGTAAAGGAGGCATCCAGGAAGGGAAGCCTAGTTATAATGGGGGACTTCAATTACCCTCACATAGACTGGGTAAACTGTTGTTCAGCACATGATAAAGAGATAAAGTTCCTAGATATGCTAAATGATTGTTCCCTGGGACAGATGGTTGAAGACCCAACTAGAGGTACAAGAATCCTTGACCTGATCCTGAGTAATACTCAGGATCTGGTGCAAGATGTTAATGTGACTGATCCAATAGGGAACAGTGACCACAACTCAATTATGTTTAACTTGATCATAGACTGCAAGTCACTGATAAAATCTAAAACAGAGACCTTAAATTTTCAAAAAGGAAATTTCCCAAAGATGAGGAAACTAGTAAAAAAGAAACTGAAAGGGAAAATTGAGAGAGTCCAAACACTCCAAGAGGCATGGAGGTTGTTTACAAAAACAATAACAGAGGCCCAATTGGAATGCATACCCAAAAGGAAAAAGGGCACTGCCAGGTCCAAGAGGACTCCGATGTGGCTCACAGGAGCTGTTCGGGAAGTGATCAAGAGCAAGAAAAGCTCATTTAGAAGATGGAAGGCTTGTCCAAATGAGGACAGCAGGCAGAAACATAAATTCTGGCAGAACAAATGCAAGGCAACAATCAGGAAAGCAAAGCAAGACTTTGAGGAGCGTATAGCTAAAAATACTCAGAGAAATAACAAAGACTTCTTTAAGTACATTAGAAGTAAGAACCCAACTAGGAAGGCCATTGGACCATTAGATGACAATGGAAGGCAAGGGGTTATTAAAGAGGAAACAGAGATTGCAGAGAGACTCAATGAATTCTTTGCTTCAGTATTCACTGAAGAAGACAGAGACCACATGCCCAAAACAGAGCCTATCTTCGTAGGGAGGGAAACCAAAGAATTAAGCCAGATAGAAATAACCAGGGAGGAGGTCCTTGCATGTCTTGTTAAGCTAAACACTAACAAATCACCAGGACCAGATGGCATCCATCCACGAGTTCTCAGGGAACTTAAAGACGAAATTGCTGATCTCCTAGCCAAAATATATAATATTTCCCTCAAATCAGGCTTTGTGCCTGATGACTGGAAGGTAGCGAATGTAACACCAATTTTCAAAAAAGGATCCAGGGGTGATCCAGGAAATTACCGACCTGTCAGTTTGACATGTGTCCCAGGTAAAGTGATGGAAACCATCCTAAAAGATAGAATTAATAGGTACATAGAAGAGAAGGCGCTGCTAAAGGAGAGCCAACATGGCTTTTACAAGGGCAAATCATGCCTCACTAATCTGTTGGAATTTTTTGAGAGTGTCAACAAGCATGTGGATAAGGGGGATCCAGTTGACATTGTTTATCTGGACTTTCAGAAGGCTTTTGACAAGGTCCCACACCAAAGGCTCTTGAATCAACTTACCAGTCATAGAATAAAGGGACAGGTCTTGTCCTGGATCAGCAACTGGCTAAGGGACAGGAAACAGAGGGTAGCACTAAATGGACACTTCTCCAAGTGGAGGGAAGTAAAGAGTGGAGTCCCCCAAGGTTCAGTACTGGGACCCCTGCTTTTCAACTTCTTCATAAATGATCTAGAGATAGGAGTGAAAAGCAAGGTAGCCAAATTTGCTGACGACACTAAATTATACAGGGTAGTGAAAACTGTGAGAGATTGTGAAGAGCTCCAGAGGGATCTCTTGACACTGGGGGAGTGGGCAAAACAGTGGCAAATGAGCTTCAACATCAGTAAGTGCAGAGTGATGCATGTTGGGGCAAAAAACCCCAATTACATTTATAAACTGATGGGGTCTGAACTCTCTGCGACAAACCAGGAAAGGGACCTTGGTGTCCTGGTGGACAGCTCAATGAAGATGTCAACCCAGTGTGCCTCAGCAGTGAAAAAAGCAAACTCAATGTTAGGGATCATTAGGAAGGGTATAGAAAATAAGTCAGCAAGTGTCATTTTGCCTCTTTATAAATCTATGGTGAGGCCCCAATCTGGAATATTGTGTACAGTTCTGGTCGCCATACCTCCAGAAGGATATTATGGAGTTGGAGAAAGTACAGAGGAGGGCAACCAGAATGATTAGGGGACTGGAACACCTTCCTTACCATCTGAGGCTGCAACGGTTGGGCCTTTTCACTCTTGAACGACGGCGTCTAAGAGGTGACCTGATTGAAGTTTATAAAATCATGCACGGTGTAGACAAAGCAGATAAGGAAAAACTGTTTTCCCTATCACACAACACTAGAACTAGGGGACACTCCATGAAACTTTTGGGTACTAGTTCTCAAACAAATAAGAGAAAGTACTTTTTCACCTAGAGGATTACTGGTCTATGGAACTCCCTGCCAGAAGAAGTGGTGACAGCTGTCAGACTTGACAGCTTTAAGAAAGGATTAGACAAGTTCATGGAGGACAAGTGTATCAATGGCTATAATTATGGCTACCTAAGGACAACCTCCGGGTTGGAGAGATAGGCAGGATATCTCTCAATGCCATTTCCAGGGAATCCTAAGCAGGTGAAGGCATCTCCTTGGGAATACCCTGAAGGAAATGGTGAGCCACTGTGTGAGACAGAATGCTGGACTGGATGGGCTGTGGCCTGTTCCAGCAAGGCTGTTCTTATGTTCTTATGTTCTTATGAAACAGACAGGAAACTGACAGAACTTTATGAAATCATTGTCTAAAGGCTAAAAACATTACAAAAACATGTCAAACAACTCTGATTGTCCAAGAACCTGAAGAATGCTTCAAAAATCCCAGGAATGCTTCTAAAAATTCTGATGAAAAAATTCAAAAAAATCCAAATCGTGTTCAAAACCACTCCTAAACACTCTTCGTCTCATGCAAAACACATAAGAGCAATGCACGCATGTGTCCTGCCTTTTATACTGCCCAGGCACAATGCAACCTGGGAAAACCCCAATGCCTCATACAAAGTCGCACGACTTTGTATGAGGCAACTTTTTTCAAGGAATTAGGCGATGTTGTATGAATCCGATGTTGTATGAAGTGGACTTTGTATGAGGTATTACTGTACTTTCTTATGCACAAACACCCCCCCCCCCCCCTATTCTTATACAGTTTAAGCTACTTTCTACAGGTTACTGTTGTTGCAAAAAACTTAGAAATTATTTTATAATAAATGACCTAGAAACTAACGGGAGATCCTGTTGCTTTTTTAGGATTTCATCATTCCTAACTTGCATTTAACAAGCCTTTACTGGGATTCTTGGGGCCATGTGTGCCTACTGGCTTGATGTGTGCAGAAGAATCCCAGCAGGGACTCATTAATTGCTAGCTAGGAAGAACAGAATATTATGGTTTTTACTTAACAAAGCAACAGGATATCAGCTTGTTGTAATTTTTTAAAATCAAAGGTATCTCCTGTTTCTTCTCAAACAAATAAGAGAAAGTACTTTTTCACCCAGAGGATCACTGGTCTATGGAACTCCCTGCCAAAAGAAGTGGTGACAGCTGTCAGTCTTGACAGCTTTAAGAAAGGATGAGACAAATTCATGGAGGACAAGGGTATCAATGGCTATTATTATGGATAACTAAGGACAACCTCTGGGTTGGAGAGATAGGCAGGATATATCTCAATGCCATGTCCAGGGAATCTTAAGCAGGTGAAGGCATCTGCTTGGGAATACCCTGAAGCAAATGGTGAGCCACTGTGTGAGACAGAATGCTGGACTGGATGGGCTGTGGCCTGTTCCAGCAAGGCTGCTCTTATGTATGTTCTCTTCTATAAGATAGTTTGAAGCAGGTTAGAGTTTTCCAAGTTGTTTCCATCCTCCTCAGGCTTTACAGGTGATTCTCCATTGAGAAACAAGCTTGTTTAAATTTGGTAAAATGGCTGAAAGCATCAGTCTTTGGACTGTGTCCAGAAGCGACTTCAATTTTACAATCACACTAACAAAAGAACATTATTCATTTTAAAAATGCAATATACCATTTAACGACATGGCCTTTAGACACCCAGCAAGTAGATTAGGCAGTTCAACATTTTAAAAAAAGAAAAGAAACTCATGTTCATTCTGAACTGTCAGAGGGCCATGAGGTACATTTGTAGTCAGAGGATCTCAGAGGCTCACACTGCTCATGCTGACCCACAATTTCACACATCTGAAATTTTTGAGACCCCCACATCTCCTTTTGCTGTATTTTCATCTGCCCAATCCAAGCATAGACTCCAAGATTAGCCCTTTGGAACAAAATGTTTGAAATGTGAAGGCATAGAGGGAGAGATGGTTGCATTATGCCCCCCCCCGGCTTTATCTAAATCAGGAGTTCTCAACTTTTTGAAGCCGAGGGCCAGGTCATGCTCCTTCAGACAGCTACAGTGGCTGGATAGCCATATTGCCCTTCCTCCACCACATGACACTTCCTGGTGTGGTGGAGGCAGTGGGGGGCCACATGAAATGGTGCCATGGGCTGCATTCATATGGGTTGCAGGTTGAGAATCCCTGATCTAAATAATCTGGATGTGTTGTGTATTTAAGGAAACGTGTTTACCATTTTGTCTTTGTTGTGATAGAGTTTAATATGTATTTGCTTTACAATGGTCCAAAGTCTCGTGAGACTTTGGGAAGGTTCTGAACGAGAAGTGCATGAGGCAGAGCTGTCAACGGTTCCAACGGTTTTTTCTAACTGTCAGTTCTGATCGGAGATAACTAAGGAATGTGAGGGTGTGTTGTTAGCTCTGGTCACCTAATTCTTATTCCGAATAAAGTTGTGTGTTTGGCCCGTATTGCTGGATGCTGCCTATTATTTCCAGAATACTAAAGGATGTGTTAAGCCTATGGAAGCCCTGTACTGTATTTGACTCCAAGATGTGGTTCATTCATTATAATGACAAAATCCTGTTAACAAAGACCATGCATACAAGGGCAATTGTACAATAGTTTCCCCTGCTTGTGGGCCATTCTAGTTTACACAATGCATAAATTTGTAATAAATGCATGGCTCATTTACTTGAAGAAACATCTGCTAGAAGTTGGAAATGCTTTTGCAATTGGCCATTCACAATCACATACATGCAAAGGCTCTGGTCAATGTATCTTAAATCCCTTGCTATGTGAGTATAAGATGCTCTTGATTTCAATAGACTGTGGGGATGCCTTGCTTCCACCAGGTTGTGCTTTATGACTGTTATCCTCTTCCAAAGACTTCCATATTTGGGTATAGTGTAGCACTTACTGTTAAGGATAAATTCACTACTAACTCTAGGAGAAAGATCGTTTTCTTTTCTAGTTTGCAGCTGGGGACTGAGAATAAGGGAGAGGTGTACTCCAAACAATTCACCGGTTCAATTCTTGAGGTCCAATTTGAATTCATGCTCCTTAGAAGTAAATCTAACAAGAAAAAAGGCTTATATTATGATTTTCTCATAATGCTATAATCCATTGAAGGAGTTCTTCGTATGTGAGGCGGAAAGCTATACATCTCTTCAAATACCATGAGATTTCTGTTTTGCTCATGATGGAATCCTTGCCTTATACTACACATTCCCATACTTTATTCGCCCTGTGAAAGGCACTTCAAAAGCATACTGGCTGGGGGATTCTGGAAGTCCAAAAAGTAACTTTCCTGTCCTCATGACTCTAATCTTTCTGCTCTTCTAGCCTATAGCAGCAACATGGCTATTGTAGGCCCAGATATCAAGATGCTACATATTGAAGTCAAGCTCATAGTCAAATCAGTCCCTAACTGACTACCTGATTCAGTAAATTACTTAAGCCGCTGCAGCATTCTGTCGTTTGCAATGGGTCTTAATCACACACTTAAAGTAAGCACTACAGGGGTGTTCTAATGAATTAGAGCCTGAAGCCTCATATTCCCCAGTTAGCACAGCCCAGCTTCTGAAATAGATCTCTAGAGAGGTGTACTGATGCCTGTGGATTTCCTCTGCGATGAGGCTTCTGAACAGCTGACTGCATTGCCTTACCTATTTATTTCCATTTTTCCCAGGGAGTATCACACGTGTTCTAGATTAATTTGGATACCAATAGATGGTTTTATAGGAAAGGGGAAAATGAATATTTCTCTGGAGATGTGCCTAATTTGTGGCCTTTCCCAGGTAAAATAGAATGGCTGCTATTTATAGTCTGCATGGTTATATCTTCTGCACCTTTGCGCTGCTTTTGCCATGCTAACTAAGTGGGTCACCTCTTTGCTTTTCGAATGAGGACTGAGCTTCACTGCCTCTTTGGCATGCCAATAAACCCGGCAACAATAAAAAGAAACAATGTTCATTATGCTGCCGTGTGGGACTTTTCTTTAAGAGTTTGGGCAGTAAATGGTTTTTAATCCCAGGATGCACTGATTGTGATAATGTAAACCAAGTGAAGTGGAAGTCTGTAACAAAATCATTCAAAATATGAACAGAATAAAACATTGGTCAAAAATGGTATTGTTACAATGTGCATTTATTCCACTAGGATTTAAAGGAAGTAAAGTAGGCAATGATCTTGTTTGGGACTTGCTTATGAAAGATTTTGTGTGAGTGTGTGTACGCAGTAGTGGCTAAAGGAAATAAATCAAATTTAAATGCTGTGATTCTCAAGATTTCTGTCATTGTTTGACTTAAAAAATATCTGCACTTTGTAAAAAAAAATGAGAGAAAACATTTTCAGGCTGCCCCCCCCCTTTTGTTGTTGTTGAGCCATTTTATAAAAGCCGTAAAATATCACATGGCACAACGATAAAATATAATTTTGTTTTTTAGCCTGCAAAAGTGCTGTAGAACTGAAATTACAATAAATCTTATAACATCCAACATTGATTGCTTCAAGCCTGTGGCTTTAATGGACAACAGTACAGTGTATTATGATGCCATGATTAAGGAATTGTGGAAAGGAAGGAGAGAGTGATTCTGGACTTAAGTTTGGCACTTTGCACAGCTTGACATTACAACAATTATTGGTTTTCTGAAATATGTCCCTATGCATTATTCTGATCAGATTACTTGCATTGCACAACCCTCTGGTGAATAAGGGGACAATAGCACAAAATAAATCTCGTTCTGAAATTTAATCTCCATGACTGTAGACCGGCAAGAAGAACATCCACATATCTTGGATAAGAAGTTGTATATTTTCCACAATGGTGGTATTTATTTTCTTTCATAATTTTGTCCTTAATGTAAATCCACAAACAAATCAGTAAATTATGTTTAGAAGTGCTGGAGAAAGCAGGAGACTGCTTAAATATCTCAAAAACCTTACAATAGGCTACGTTGAACAAACCCAGTTTCATTTTATTTTGGAAGCTGAGCAGTGTCAGGTCTGCCTAGATCAGGGATTCTCAGCTTGTGGTCTGTGGGCTGGATGTGGTTCGCGGCACCATTTCATGTGGGCCCCCACCGCCTCCACCACATCAGGAAGTGCCATGTGGTGGAGAAAGGGCAAAATGTCCAACCCAGGTCCTGAAGCTGTCTGAGGGAGTGTGACCGGCCCCTATCTTAAAAAGTTTGAGAACTCCTGGCCTAGATGGAAAGCCATCAAGGGATATTAAGGATGAAGGATGGCATTGTTATGTTTTTGGATTGCAATCCCCAGAATTCTCTAAAAATGATGGCACCAGTGGTTAAACCGCTGTCCTGCAGCCAAAAGGTTGTGAGTTCAGTCCTGACAGGGATCAGGTTGACTCTGCCTTCCATCCTTCCGAAGTTGGTAAAATGAGTACCCAATGTGTTGGGAGCACAATGCTAATTAACTCGTGAACCCCCCCCCCCCCCCCCGAGACTGCACTAAGTGCTAAGGGGCAGTAAGGTAAAGGTAAAGGTTGTTCCTGCTCAGAAGCAGCAGTAAATGACACTAGGGGGTGGCTAGATGCCAGAACACACAGAACATTATTACATTTCCCACCAAAGTGGTACCTATTTATCAACTTGCATTTCCTTGCTTTTGAACTGCTAGGTTGGCAGGGGCTGGGGCAGGCAATGGGAGCTCACTCCATCACACAGCACTTGGGCTTTGAACTACTGACCCACTGGTCTTCTGGTCATCAAGCTTAACATCTTAATCACTAAGCCACTGTGGCCCCTCCAACACATTATACTTACAGACAATCTAGAAAAGGGGTGCCGAAACCTTTTGGGCTGTGGGTTACGTGATTCAGGGAGCCGGTCACTATGGCCCAGGGGCCATATGTGGGCCCCAATGCCAATTCATCCAGCCCACAAAGCCCTTGTCACTCCTGGAAGTAAAACACGCCCATATGGGTGTGTTTTACTTCCACTTCCAGGAGCAATGAGGGCTTCGTGGGCCGGATGAATTGGGGTTAGGGGCCGCAACTGGCCCCCAGGTCATAGTTTGAGCATCCCTCATCTAGAACAACACTCAACCTGACAAGAAACCTTGAAAAACAGAAAATTCTTATAGGCTACAACTACACTTCCTCCTCAAAGCTTATGTCTGCTGTGGTGTTCTGCTCAGGGGAGCCCAATTAGAAGATACACATAGATCTATATACATAGATCTCACCCAGGTTTCAGTTATTCACCTCAGGTTGGTATCTTTCTCCTTGATCATATTATGAATTAGCAAGATCTGACTAGAAACTGACCTGGTGCTCAGAAACAGCACCTGGCAGACTGAAGGCTGGCTGAGAAGACGAAGCTTAAACATAGCAATTATTCACTTCCATGCAATTTATGCAGAAATAGTTTTCTTTGGATTTGGACCTACAATTGTTTTGAAGCTTTTTCTGGTGCAACAGAATAAAATAATAGAATGTTTGTTATATTAAACACCAAAAGTTGAACTGAAGAAATAAAATAATTTAGTACAACTGGAAGTTCTTTAGAACATCTACCTAACTGGGCTTTAGATATACTGGGAGAAATCCACCAAATACTGTTGTGGCAAAGTCCCCATTCATTTTAACAAAGAATTGCATGCAAAACTCCACTGCAGTGACTATACGTCATAGAGCAGCATTGCTCAGTACAGTGTGTGAAAAAAATGACAGATTATGATATATTGTTAGTTGCACTCCTAACATCTAGGTGCAAATGTCAGAATAATGTAATTTAGATTAGTATCCATATTTGCACACAGAACTCAAATCCGTAACTATATTTCAACCTCTAAATATTGCCCATCTGAGATACCTTCACAGGCAGAATGGCTGTCCATATTTTGTCTACCCAAAGTTGGAGAGAAAAGCTTGCAAGGGATTCTATGCCTGCATTAATATGCTGGAAGCTGCAGCAGGTGAAGAAAATTTATGAAAGGTTGTGAACATGTCACCAGTGGTGGTTGTGCTTGCTTGAACATAAAGCTGCATTTCCAGTCAAATTGGCTTCTAGTCCCGTCTTGGCTGTGAATCTTTCCCTTCACGTTGAGCGCCAAAGGCTTATGTGACAGGCACAATATCATTATCAAAAGATGGCAGAGTGGAGGTAGCACACTGTGTTATTGCAGAGGTCCGTCACCTTCAGAGGCCAAAGTTCAAGCAATGGTTGAAAGCACAAGCAAAAAAATGGATTTAGTAATCCCATGCTGGCCACCATTAGCTTCTGTCATGGGTACTTCTGCATACCTTGGCATGGATACTAGCTTCTAATCAAGAACAGGCCAGGACTCAAGTGGAAGAAACAATGCCAGATGGAATTGAGATACATTGGCACTCTGTAGGAAAAACTCCACTCAGCACCTGCTCACATTGGACATTTTTTTTTGCTGAAGATACTCTATTATCTTTGTATCCTTATTGCTGCTCAGTTCAACCAGAGAGGGTAAAGTGGCATTTCCTAGATTGGTAACAAATGCTTTATGAATATTCCAAACACATCTTTTTAAAAGGTGACATGGAATGTATATTGTGAGTGAACAGATATGAGCAACAGGTTTAGAGGGAATTAACTGTTATATAAGTGGTTTTGGAAAACATAGATATGTTTGCACCATATAGTTATAGCCATCTTGTAATTGCCAGCCATTTTGTAATTATGTGTTTAAAGTATAGTTTTGTTTCTTCATATCAGGGTGTTGAACAATTTAAAAGTATGGACATATATGACATATAGGTAAGATTCAAGACAAATTAAAATCTTAAAATTATTAGACAGATTCTGACAAGAAGCAGGCTACTTCAATAGCATTTTATTGGCCAATTATTAGATCATCATTTAGACACATGGTACAATATAAACTGCATGCACATACAGTAAATGCCATAATAATGGTATTTGTCTACATACGCACAAAATTTGTCCTATGTCCATGTAGCCCCATTTTACTTGACTATTATTTGATCTTCCTACTTCACTTCAAAGTCTCCTAAGTGATTTTCAGATGGTGCAGCCAGAATTTTGTCCTGGAGAGTGACACTCTTTGCCATTCATTCGTTCGTTCATTCATATGTATTGTTTTTTCTCTATAAGTTTAGCTCAGTCTCTTCTAGTTTAATGCTTAGAGCAGACATTCTCAACCTCTGGCCCGCGGGCCAAACCTGGCCCCCAAAGCATTTCATCTGGCCCTTGACACCCCCATATCCATTGCCTCCACCTGAAAGCACCAAACCGTGCCAAAAACTGGCAAAAAATTCACATTTTCGGTGAGTTCTTGTGTGTTTTTGGCAAGTTCTTGCGCGTTCTGGCGAATTCTCATGTGTTTTTGGTGATTTCTCATGATTTTTGGTGAGTTCTCAGGTGAGAACGTGAGTTTTCAAATGAGAACTCACTGAAAACACATAACTCACTGAAAACATGTGAGAACTCACCAAAAATGTGTGAGAACTCACCGAAAACACACATTTTCACTTGGTTTTTGTGCTTTAGGGGGTGGGGGAGGTGGCAACGAGGTCATCGGGAGCTGGATGAAATGGTTTACCAAGTTTAGCCATCAGTAGTGGCAAGTTTAATGCCCCTCAAGTTTGTAAATGGGGGCATCATAGAGATGCTTATAGAGACCCTCTTTTGCGGGGAACAGCTCTGAAACCTCTGGTCAGAAAGGCTGGATACTCTCTGAACACAGAACCTATTTGTGGTGATCATGACTAATAACTACTGAAGACATATAGGCTGTATTCCTACTGCTTATTTATTTATTTATTTGATTGGATTTCTATTGCTGACCCCTCACCGAAGCGACTCTGGGCAACTCACAATCACCATAAAAACATTCAATATAAAACATCCTCACACAATAAAATCACAAAAACATTTAATTGTTAATAATAATAATAATAATAATAATAATAATAATAATAATAATAATAATAATAATAATAATAATAATAATAATAATAATAATAATAATTTAATTTATATCCTGCCCTATTCAAGCACAGGCCGACTCAGGGCGGCCATACAACAAAATGAAAGCTACAATACAATCACACAAAATACAATAAAAAAGCAAGAAGTACAGAATATCAATAATACAATAACAATAACATCTATCAGCTAAGCAATCAGAAAAAGTACAACACAATCCTCCTCCCTCCCATCAAAACCGGCCAAAGGTGGGCAGGCAAGGGTCCAAGGACCACATAGCGAGGAGGAAAAGTCCATGGCCAGCCGGACCCAAGAAGGCACCAAACGTCTCAGTACCCCCAAGTGCTCCCACTTCCCCCAGCTGGTGAGACTGAGGGAAGGATCTCACGGTGGCACCTGGCTCCCATCCCCAGGGACAATGGAGTGAGCCCAGGGAAGAGGCAATGGTGCGGCTCCGGCGGGGCTCTGGCGACGACTCCCTTTTGAAGCCCTCCAGGTAGGTGAGGCTCGGTGGGGCTGAGGAGACACACCTGCCTCCCATCCCCAGGGCTGAAGGAGTAAGCCCTGGGGAGAGGCAACGCAGCGGCAGCAGGGGCAGTGGGGCTCTGGTGATGTCTCCCTTTTGAATCCCTCCGGCTGGGTGATGCTCGGCGGGGCTGAGGAGACACACCTGGCTCCATCCCCAGGGCCGATGGAGTGAGCCCAGGGGAGAGGCAACACAGCAGCCAGCCACAATAAATTAAAAACTGAGACTATAAACCTGAACAGCCTTCATATAAGCCAGCAGGGGGAGGCTGCCCCACCGGCAGCACCCCACACTCACTGTGCCAACCAGGTTCTGAAAGACAGAAGCTCTTACATAGCTCAGTCGGCAGGAGGTTCCACAGGGCAAGAGCAGATGCCTAAAAGGCCACGCCTTATAGTGCTAGAGAGGCGAGCCTCTCTATCTGATGGAACCATTAGGGAGCCTCTCCGGTCTGCTCTGGTGGGATGGGCAGATGTCCTTGGGGTAAGCTATGTAAGTGAAATTGCAGAGACTGCAGTGGCTCAAGTGTTTAAGGTTCTGAGTCTGAAGACCGGAAGTTTGGGGTTTGATACCTGAACACTGCACGACAGACTGAGCTCCCATCTCTGTCCCAGCTTTTGCCAAACTAGCAGTTCAAAACCAAGAAATTGCAAGTAGTTAAATAGGTACCACTTCAGTGGGAAGGTAAACAATGTTCCATGCACTCCAGTGTCTAGTAATGCCTGCCACATGTCCATGGAAATGTCTGCAGATGCAGACAGTACTGGCTTTTTTGGCTTATGGAGATGAGCACTAAACCCTAGAGTTGTATATGACTGGCTTTCGAGCAAGGGTGACCTTTACCTAAGTGAAATTGCATGAGAATTCTTTCCAGAATTTCTGAATTTGCTTAACAGGTTTGAGGGACACTCTTTCTAAGCTAGTTTATGGAGGGATACCACTGATGCTGCTAATGATGATAATGCATATATATTGTGAACAGAGCTGCAGTTCAGCAAAGCTTGAGCCAAATAAAACATTTTGCCTTTAAGATGCCATGAGACTTCTTATAGTTTTGATAATGATCATAATTGTAATAATTGTAATGAAGGCATAACACATTTTGCCAATAAATTCCCTAAGTCAATTATATCTTGCCTGAATACATGTCCTGTTGTCCCCCCCCCCTCCCAACCCTTTGAATTATTGGCACTAGCAACTGCAGGGAGTAATGACTCCATATCCCCATGTTTAGAGTCAGAGAAGGAGAGATGGGGAATTATTATTTTCTATGTAGAGCTCATAATTTAGATGTGAGATTTTCAAGCAGAACATAGAGTACAAAATTCAGTAATAACATATAATATTGCCAATAATATATAATGCAAAAAAAAATCAATAAAAGCTCAACATTCAATTTCAGGGAAAGAATAATAATGTTCTCAATAATCTCAAGTTAGAATATTCAACAGTCCAAATCTTTGCTACTTATTAATTTTAAAAGTACTGTAGCTAGAAAATTAAGCATACAAAGCAGGCCACCTGCATTTAACTTGGCTATGTTATGTAAACAACAACAATAACAAATACACAAACAAATATTTTTGTGAAAGACAGCTTACTTTCAAGACAAATTGTTAGTGAGGCAAGTGTCCTCTAACATTGGCTCAGATCAGAAGCTTTCACTGACAGTACTTACATACTTTTATATATAGTCAATGACTTATATAGCAAGAATCCAGCGGAGAAGCTCATTCATTAAAGTGTTTTCTCACTGTTTTTGAAAGATTTGCTGTAATAGACAGCTGATTTCCAAAGTAGATTAGCAGTAGGTGAGCCTTTGTTGAAAAGGGCTCAGAGCACAGGTTTTTAATGACAGTGCTAGTCAGCATTATAAAATAAGATATACTATACAAGAGGAAATCTTCAAACTTTCTGATTTTTTAAACTTTTTCTTTAAAATATGTCAACTTGACAAAATCTAGGTTGGGCTTCCTATTATGCCATTTGGTGTATAGGATTTCATCTATTCCTGAATTATATACATTGTTCATGAGCATGTTTGCACACATAAGTGCCTCTCCCCATAGGGATTGAGGTAAACTTGCATCCTGTAGCATAACCCTGGTCATATTCTGCAGTGTCTGCCCTCGCCTTTCCACAAAAGCATTTTGTTGTAGCTTATAGGGTGCACTTTTCTTGTGAGAAGTGACATATTTTAAAGAGAAGTGAAGGAAATAAAAGAAGAGAGGAAGTTCTTAGGAATAAGTAAGGGCACAAAATTTGATAAGATCCATTCTCATCTGGCACCAAGCTGCAGCAACTGGCACAAAAGGCAAATGAACAAATCCTCCATCTGGATGAGTGCCATATTGTTTTTCTAACTGAATTGGCCACTAATTGGCATGGAGGCTGTTTACAAAAACAATAACAGAGGCTCAATTGGAATGCATACCCAAAAGGAAAAAGGGCACTGCCAGGTCCAAGAGGACTGCAATGTGGCTTACAGGAGCTGTTCGGGAAGTGATCAAGAGCAAGAGAAGCTCATTTAGAAGATGGAAGGCTTGTCCGAATGAGGACAGCAGGCAAAAACATAAATTCTGGCAGAACAAATGCAAGGCAACAATCAGGAAAGCAAAGCAAGACTTTGAGGAGCGTATAGCTAAAAATACTCAGAGAAATAACAAAGACTTCTTTAAGTACATTAGAAGTAAGAACCCAACTAGGAAGGCCATTGGAGCATTAGATGACAATGGAAGGCAAGGGGTTATTAAAGAGGAAACAGAGATTGCAGAGAGACTCAATGAATTCTTTGCTTCAGTATTCACTGAAGAAGACAGAGGCCACATGCCCAAAACAGAGCCTATCTTCATAGGGAGGGAAACCGAAGAATTAAGCCAGATAGAAATAACCAGGGAGGAGGTCCTTGCATGTCTTGTTAAACTAAACACTAACAAATCACCAGGACCAGATGGCATCCATCCACGAGTTCTCAGGGAACTTAAAGATGAAATTGCTGATCTCCTAGCCAAAATATATAATCTTTCCCTCAAATCAGGCTTTGTGCCTGATGACTGGAAGGTAGCGAATGTAACACCAATTTTCAAAAAAGGATCCAGGGGTGATCCAGGGAATTACCGACCTGTCAGTTTGACATGTGTCCCAGGTAAAGTGATGGAAACCATCCTAAAAGATAGAATTAATAGGCACATAGAAGAGAAGGCGCTGCTAAAGGAGAGCCAACATGGCTTTTGCAAGGGCAAATCATGCCTCACTAATCTGTTGGAATTTTTTGAGAGTGTCAACAAGCATGTGGATAAGGGGGATCCAGTTGACATTGTTTATCTGGACTTTCAGAAGGCTTTTGACAAGGTCCCACACCAAAGGCTCTTGAATCAACTTACCAGTCATGGAATAAAGGGACAGGTCTTGTCCTGGATCAGCAACTGGCTAAGGGACAGGAAACAGAGGGTAGCACTAAATGGACACTTCTCCAAGTGGAGGGAAGTAAAGAGTGGGGTCCCCCAAGGTTCAGTACTGGGACCCCTGCTTTTCAACCTCTTCATAAATGATCTAGAGGTAGGAGTAAAAAGCAAGGTAGCCAAATTTGCTGACGACACTAAATACAGGGTAGTGAAAACTGTGAGAGATTGTGAGGAGCTCCAGAGGGATCTCTCGACACTGGGGGAGTGGGCAAAACAGTGGCAAATGATTTTCAACATTAGTAAGTGCAGAGTGATGCATGTTGGGGCAAAGAACCCCAATTACATTTATAAACTGATGGGGTCTGAACTCTCTGCGACAAACCAGGAAAGGGACCTTGGTGTCCTGGTGGACAACTCAATGAAGGTGTCAACCCAGTGTGCCTCAGCAGTGAAAAAAGCAAACTCAATGTTAGGGATCATTAGGAAGGGTATAGAAAATAAGTCAGCAAGTGTCATTTTGCCTCTTTATAAATCTATGGTGAGGCCCCATCTGGAATACTGTGTACAGTTCTGGTCGCCATACCTCCAGAAGGATATTATGGAGCTGGAAAAAGTGCAGAGGAGGGCAACCAGAATGATTAGGGGACTGGAACACCTTCCTTACCATCTGAGGCTGCAACGGTTGGGCCTCTTCACTCTTGAACGACGACGTCTAAGAGGTGACCTGATTGAAGTTTATAAAATCATGCACGGTGTGGACAAAGTAGATAAGGAAAAACTGTTTTCCCTATCGCATAACACTAGAACTAGGGGACACTCCATGAAACTTTTGGGTACTAGTTCTCAAACAAATAAGAGAAAGTACTTTTTCACCCAGAGGATTACTGGTCTATGGAACTCCCTGCCAGAAGAAGTGGTGACAGCTGTCAGTCTTGACAGCTTTAAGAAAGGATTAGACAAGTTCATGGAGGACAAGAGTATCAATGGCTATAATTATGGATACTTAAGGACAACCTCCGGGTTGGAGAGATAGGCAGGATATCTCTCAATATCATTTCCAGGGAATCCTAAGCAGGCATCTGCTTGGGAATACCCTGAAGGAAATGGTGAGCCACTGTGTGAGACAGAATGCTGGACTGGATGGGCTGTGGCCTGTTCCAGCAAGGCTGTTCTTATGTTCTTATGTTCTAAGTGGAGCAATAGTACCTGTGGGAGTGTTTTGAAGGCAGGAGGAGCAGCCATATCCAAAGCTTGGGTTGGTTCATGATGGCAGGATGACAGGATGGAGCCTTTTAATTTCCAGCATCAATGGCACAGGATTGCAGTGTAAAAAATTAGCTCTTACAGATTTCCAAGTAGTTGTTAATTATTTTAATAGATTCTTTATACAAAAAATAGTTTAGTGTTGCTGAGGAGAAGATCTGTGAAAACACATGCCTTGGGGGGAAAATACTCAGGATTCTGGATTGATTGTTGATAGATTGGTTGGTGGTTTGGTTTAGTTTGGTTGGTTGGTTGCCACCTTAGGGAACACAAGGTGGCTCACGAGAACTAAAATATGGGGGGAAATACAATTTTAAGCATTTTAAAATAAAGTATAAATATTGAATTAAAACAATTAACTTTAAGTTAAAAACCAGGATAAAAAATTAAAAACATTTAAAAGTCATATTAAATATCTGTTAGATTAATAAGTGTTAGGTGTTGTGGTCTGGGTTCGAATCATACAGAGTTAAGCAGTTAGCTTTTGGTAGCAGTGGCGGTGCCCGTGTGGTTTTATCTCTGTCTCCCAGACAATAACAAGCAGAGATGCAGAGTAACAGAAACAGCTTTTACTCAGCAGAATATTTCATAAAGATAACATAAAACATCAGATTCCTCTCTGGCAGATAGTCTGTAAGTCCTTGTGAGCACTACTTTAAGCCCTGAGACACAGTAAAAGTACTCACTGCAACTCCAGCCTTCTCCTGGCTGGCTGTAGGTTGGGCAAAACCCTTTTTGTCCTGGCTTGTTCCTTTAGTTGAGTTCCAGACCTCTGAAGACTGCTCTGGCTCTTTCTCTCCTCCAGAGAGTTTCAGCAAAGCCAGCAGCCTTTTCCTCCAGGCAAAGCAGTGATGCCCATAAGGCAGTAAAGCTAGCAAGCAGTCCGGCTAGCATGCATCCAGTAGTTTAGGCATACAGCTGTTTTTGGCACGAAGCAATATGGCTTTTGAGAAGCCCTAATTTATACATGATATTCTGCTCAGTCACCCACTCAGTGAATTCAGCTGGGTGCTGCTCTGTTGAAACCCTTAAAGACATAGTTTCATGTATCTTATACAATACCAGTCACATGTATACATTACATCCCTATCAATCTTCTCCTATTGTTAAGATGCATGAACATGGCAGATACATCAGATACATACAAGCAAAGAAGATTACATTTTCATACCAATACAGTACAAGTTGGACAGTGTGCCAAACAGATTAATTACTTAGTATCTCCACCTGGGACTGGGTGCTTTGGATTTTTCAGACATGGGAACTTTGCTAGTAAGTTTGTGCCCCTTGGGTGATTTTACTTCCTTTTCTCTGACACCTTCCCGAGCAATAGGTCCTTTTAGGGATAGTGATTTTATCTCCCCATAATTACTGGGCTCTATGACCGATAGGCATGCCAGCGATGCCTGGTACCGATCAGGTGGTCTTCTTTCTCTTTCTGATCTCCTCGGTATGACAGGCTCTGGAGTTCTAGCTCTTGTTTCTCTAGACTCGTCCTCACCTTCAGACTTTAGCTCCTTCTCATGCTCAGATTCACTCTCCTCCTCCTGTTTTATTTCTGTTCTAGACTTTCTGGGGGGTAGTGGTTTCTTTCTGAGTAGTTGCCTCCTCCTCCCCATCTGAATAGATTATTGTTTTAGGTGATATCTCCTCCACCTGATCCCATCTAGTATGTTCTAGGAATTTGGCATCTGCACAACTGTAGATATTGTTTGTACCGGACAACCAGAAGCGGTAACTCTTATGGTTGGCATCGTACCCTACAAATGTTAGCTTGCAGGCATGGTGTTGACCTTTCCTTCTGATTTGTGCAGGTATGTGTACCCAAGCCTGGGATCCAAAGATCCTAACAAAATCTAGGTTGGGCTTTCTATTGTGCCATTTGGTGTATGGGATTTCATCTGTTCCTGAATGATATACATTGTTCATGAGCATGTTTGCAGACATAAGTGCCTCTCCCCATAGGGATTGAAGTAAGTTTGCATCCTGTAGCATAGCCCTGGTCATGTTCTGCAGTGTCTGCCCTCACCTTTCCACAAAAGCATTTTGTTGTAGCTTATAGGGTGCACTTTTCTTGTGAGAAATTCCCTCACTCGCTAGGAAATCAGCAAATGCTTTGTTTGTAAACTCTGTCCTGTGATCTGTAATTAGGGTCACTATCTTGGTCCCTGCCTTGCGTTAGGCAAACCTTGCCCACTTTTTAAAAGCTTGCAAGGTTTCAGTTTTACTTTTGAGTAGATAAGCAAACCCGTACCTTGAATAATTGTCTACAATATTCAGAACATATTTGGCCCCTCCCAGTGATGGTTGTTTGGGTCCAATGAGGTCAGCACTCACTAATTCTAGTGGCTTGGTGGATTTAAAACCTTCCTTTCTGTTTGCTGGTACAGCCTTACTCTTTTCTTGACCACAAACATTGCATGACATATACCTTGAACAATTCTGTAATGCTATGCCCTTACACAGTTTAACTGTTCTAGCAACATCCTTAAAGTTTAGGTGGCCAAACCTCCTGTGCATTAAATGAATGCAATTACTGTAAGGGAGTTTGTTACTATAACACAGAGAAGCAGTTTCCACCTCTTTCAGCTTGTCTTTTAGCACAAACAGATTATTACTTACAGGAATTTTCACTTCGAAACTTCCCTTGCTTAAAACACATTATTTTGCTTTGAATGCCAGTTGATACCCCAAGGTCATTACTTTAGACACAGATAGCAAGTTATACTTTGCATTTGGAATGTACAACATCTCCATTTCCACCCCCAAAACTGGGCAGCATGCCATACCTTCCCCAACAACTTTCATATTCCACCCATTAGCTAGTGTGAGCTTTCTGTTGCTCTTTTTATAGCTGTTAAACAAACTTCTGTTATTAGTTATGGCAAAAGAGGCTCCAGAGTTGAGCAGCCAATTATTTTGTTTGGTTGGAAACCATTAACACTTTCCTCAGAAACAGCCAAACTGGCTTTTGGCCTTCCCTTCTTTGGGGTTCTTTTCTTATCATAGCAAGTCTTAGCTAGGTGTCCTTTTCTATTACAGAGGAAACACCTCTTCACGACAAACGCTACTTCGTTGCTTGCTTTCAGCTCACTATCCTGACTGATAACAGCTGGGGTTTTTACTTGATTCAACTGCTTCTTTTCTACCCTTTGCTTGTTGTAATCCAACAAGTGCGCAGTTACAAGAGTAGAAGTCATGTCTTGTTTAGGAATACACTCAAGGGTAGTTTCAAAAACATCATAGGAATCATCTAGAGAAGATAATATTATATAAGCCTTTTGCAACTCTGAAAATTCTAAACCGGTCTCAGCAACCTGCTGGAATAAATCAGTTACAGTATGTAAATGCGCATGCAAATCCTCCCCTTTACACATTCTAGTTCTAAACAATGCTCTCGTTAAATACACCTGAGAACTTACTGATTGAATCTCATACAATTATTTCAAATGCTCCCAACACTTTGAGGCTTCAGTTATTCCCCTAATATGAGGGAGTTGAGAGTCAGCTAATGAAAGGCCAATTATGCCAAGGACTTTTTCATTTTCTGCATAAAACTTTGCCAACTCTCTTGCTTCTTCTTCCTTTGTAATATCAAAGTCATCTGGCCTTGGAGGATTGTTGACAGTACTCCACAGACCTTCCTTCCGGAGCAAGAGACTGCATTTTTGATCCCAAGTACGGTAATTTGTCACATCCAGCTGTGGGACTAGAGAGATACTAGATGTAGCCATTTCAGTTGAGCAAAGCAAAACAAACAGCACTGACACAACTTCTCACTTTTACGTGGTGAAGCTCTGTCGTCCGGTGAAGGACTGTGCTTTATCCTTGAAACAAGAGTTTGCTCACTCAGCTGGGTGTGGCTTGTGACCTGTAGCTCCTCCGAGCAGCTTGGTCTTGGCTTGGTCTTTCATCGGTTCTCTAGGCATGGCCCTTGGTGGCCTCCAGCATTGCCAGGTGTGGCTCTCGCATGGCCTGGGTGGCGTTATGCATGGCCTGGGCCCATAACCCTTTTGTTAGGTGTTGTGGTCTGGGTTCAAATCATGCAGAGTTAAGCAGTTAGCTTTTGGCAGCAGCGGCGGTGCCCATGTGGTTTTATCTCTCTCTCCCAGACAATAACAAGCAGAGATGCAGAGTAACAGTGGAACAGAAACAGCTTTTACTCAGCAGAATAATTTATAAAGATAACATAAAACAACAGATTCCTCTCTGGCAGATAAACAGTCTGTAAGTCCTTGTGAGCACTACTTTAAGTCCTGAGACACAGTAAAAGTACTCACTGCAACTCCAGCCTTCTCCTGGCTGGCTGTAGGTTGGGCAAAACCCTTTTTGTCCTGGCTTGTTCCTTTAGTTGAGTTCCAGACCTCGGAAGACTGCTCTGGCTCTTTCTCTCATCCAGAGAGTTTCAGCAAAGCCAGCAGCCTTTTCCTCCAGGCAAAGCAGTGATGTGCATAAGCCAGTAAAGCTAGCAAGCAGTCCAGCTAGCATGCATCCAGTAGTTTAGGCATACAGCAGTTTTTGGCACAAAGCAATGTGGCTTTTGAGAAGCCCTAATTTATACATGATATTCTGCTCAGTCACCCACTCAGTGAATTCAGCTGGGTGCTGCTCTGTTGAAACCCTTAAAGACATAGTTTCATGTATCTTATACAATACCAGTCAAATGTATATATTACATCCCTATCAATAAGGAAAACATTATTGAGACTAAATTACACCCCCAACTCCCTGGTGGAAGGCCCCATGAGTTTTGCGTTGCCTTTGTCTGGCCACAAAAGGAAGCTAGAGCTTCAAAGGTCATGTGATAGCAACAAGCAGATACCAGGTTTTCTGTGGTGGTGGTGGTGGTACCATAAAAGCCTGCTGTTTCCCCCTACATGCATTTCTAAGAAGAGTGCCTTGCAGAACCATCATGCCATGAACATTAATTGATAACTTTCTTGATGCCTGCCTGCCTGATGAAGAGATCTTGAATCTCAAAAGAGCACACAATGAGTTATTTTTGAGTGATCCAATAAAGGTATTGCCTTCTTCCTGCATTTGTTTTGTGTATGGATCACATGGCTGTCTTTGTTTGCCATTCTTGAGACCATTACTGCTTAAAAGCCTGCCTAAATAAAACAAAAGGAAAAAGAGGGAGAGGCAACCTGGCTTCTTGGATGATCATATTCCAAAGCCTGGTAACATTTGCAACCTCTGTTTATGAGGGCTTTCAAAACAAGTTCAAACTAAAGCTGAACTTCCTATCTGCTAGCCTTGATGAAGATAAATTTAACTATGAAGAGGATATTCTGTGATTGTTGTAGAATATGACAACATACCTGAACATAAGCTTGGTTGAACCCTTGCTGTCAGTTGCAGTTCCTGGCTATATGTTAGAATGGTTATCTATAGAGAAGCCTATGTAAGAGTTGCTTCTTGAATGTAGCCATTTTAAAATGCATCCAGCAATGCTGGAAGATAACCATTAGTAATACACAACTTAATTCCAATTGAAAGATAAGTAATTCATTTGCCTCATAAATGTGCCATACGTTATCTGCGCTGGGTCCTCTATGCCTAGAATTACCATAAGTAAGTATAAGTTGGGGTTTTAGCCCCAAAAATGATGTCCAAAATGAGATTCGACTTATACTCAGGTCAACATAAACATACCCACATAAAAGTCTAAATTAATTAATTTTACTATATTTTCATGCATTTTAATTATTGAAACTCACTAGCAGCTGCTGCATTTTCCACCCCCAACTTATACACAGGTCAATCTATTTTCCTAGTTTTAGAGGTCCAAATTAGGTACATCGACTTATATTTGGGACAACTTATACTCGAGTATATATGGTACTAATAATTCACAGGTTATTTCTTTGGATTATGTAATCTGAAGGAAGAGTTACAATGATGATTGTAAGAGTTACAGTATCCAAACTCTGTATTTAAGCCATGACTAGCAGTCTTGACACCTGGAGCAAACATAACAGAATGCACACATTAATCAATTCTGTAATTCAATTATAATAATACAATTTCAATTAATAATACAATTACAATTATATTTTGCCAGCTTTTCACCATATCAGGGATCAGCAGGACAAAGCAACAAAAACAACATACATATATGAATGAATGTGTGCACATGCTCACACATATGCATAGAGGAACATCAGCATATAAATTTTAAGTGTACAATACACTAATAAGATGACTTTCTGTCCTTTCCAGCTCAGAGATCTGCTGCACCAGGTCTTAGGTTGCTTCTTGCTCTGTCTGGCCCAAAGACCTAGTCTTCTGAGCTTAGCTCTGATATCTTGTAAGGATCTTCCTTAGTTCATAAACCTAATCTACATAGATGCTAGTGTGTTATGATCTGTCAAATTTCATCTTCCTTATAGTGATTCTAACAGGGCTTTCAATGTAAGTGAGATATAGTTTTATTACTGCCACACCCACCACCTGTGACTTTCCAAGGCTATGTATGGAATCAAAGCCAGATGTTCTGAATCCTGATCCATCAATCTATCCACTACCCTACATTGGGTGTTTATAGAAGCTAGTGGTCTTCCTAAAATTATAGAACAAAAAATGACTCAATTTAGCTCCAAAAACATCAGATCACCACTAAATATTATATTCTAATGACTTTCACATATGTTTTATGTAATTCATATGCCATGTTTTCTCCCATTATTTTTTGTTTCCTGACATTTAACAAAACCTGTGACTGCACAGTTATACTTTTTTTTGATGGTGCTTACTATTAATTGTATGTCACTGAGAAATATTCATTAAAACTTTTTAAAAGGTTTTATGGGATACATGAAAAACAGTACTAAATCAGGATAAGGCTTCCTTTACACTGTCCTCTGACTAGGAAGGTCCCGATTTGAATATGTGAAAAATAATGTGTACTAAGAAAATTCTTTTCCCTCACCATCATTTACTTGCAGCCATTCTACACATGAGCGCAAGTGGCAGGAATATCTAACACAACTGAGGTTGATGTGTGGGTTTCCATATTTTTGTCTGAAAATGAATTATTTGTTATTGTACTCTATAACACAATTATGTTTTAGAAAGGTACCCAAGGGGCTATTTAGCATTCAGAAGAGTAGACATTCCATCCATTTTTTCGGGTAATGTCTGGTTTTGATGTCAAGACCAAATTACTAGGATTCTTCTTCCTCTTCTCCTTGGGGGAGACCTCATCAACTCAGAGCATACTGTTCTCCAGAAATTCAGTGTGTGTCTCCAAACATGTCCTCAAATCCTTTGCAAACAGCAGTTTACCAAGAGACAAACAGAGCTCCTTGAAACACTGACTTTGAAGTAATTCAGCACTCCTACTTTCATGGTGGCAATCAGTTGCAGGTTACTTTAAACAAAAACTTTTCAAACCAATTAAAAATAAATTCTTAAAAAGGAGACAGCACCTGCCCAGATTAAAAGCCTTTGTAAAGGTCAGCCAGCATAATTCCCAAAAGCCATCTTGTCTGAATAAAAAGATGATAGAAGGGCAGAGTAGCATTCCGAGTAGTGGGAATGAAAACAAGGCCTCCCTCAAACATCATTAAGGCCAAGCAGGCTTATACTGGAGAAAGCTGTCCTTCAGATAGCCTCTGCTCAAGTGGTATAAGTGCTTTCTTAAACAGGGGTAGGTAGCCTTCCCATTTTTTTCAAATGTAAGACATAAAATAAACTTCCAAAGCCAAACTTTCAGTGTTCCCAACCCACATAGTTGCTTGATCCTTATTGGGGAGAAAGGCCTGATTTGAAACTATCAAAAATAGAAAAGTCCAAAAATACAATCCAGAACTAGTCCATTTTCTTGGAAATTTGAGAGTTGCTGGAAAAGAAGGGCTGTCTATTTAGTATGAAATGACAATAAGATTAGAATTGTATGTTGCAAAACATGGCAGCACATTTAGGCAAACCCCAGTTGTGTGAGTATTTGTGTGTCTGTCTCTCCAGCTCATGAAAGGAGACATTCAACACCTCTTCATACCAGCAGTTCCCTCTCCCCATCCCTGGAGATGCACCATGTCTCTACTCCTCTTTCCAAAAGTGAGTAGCCCAAAAGCCTACACCACCAAGATGTAAAGGAGAGCCAACATGGCTTTTACAAGGGCAAATCATGCCTCACTAATCTGTTGGAATTTTTTGAGAGTGTCAACAAGCATGTGGATAAGGGGGATCCAGTTGACATTGTTTATCTGGACTTTCAGAAGGCTTTTGACAAGGTCCCACACCAAAGGCTCTTGAATCAACTTACCAGTCATGGAATAAAGGGACAGGTCTTGTCCTGGATCAGCAACTGGCTAAGGGACAGGAAACAGAGGGTAGCACTAAATGGACACTTCTCCAAGTGGAGGGAAGTAAAGAGTGGGGTCCCCCAAGGTTCAGTCCTGGGACCCCTGCTTTTCAACCTCTTCATAAATGATCTAGAGGTAGGAGTAAAAAGCAAGGTAGCCAAATTTGCTGACGACACTAAATTATACAGGGTAGTGAAAACTGTGAGAGATTGTGAAGAGCTCCAGAGGGATCTCTTGACACTGGGGGAGTGGGCAAAACAGTGGCAAATGAGCTTCAACATCAGTAAGTGCAGAGTGATGCATGTTGGGGCAAAAAACCCCAATTACATTTATAAACTGATGGGGTCTGAACTCTCTGCGACAAACCAGGAAAGGGACCTTGGTGTCCTGGTGGACAGCTCAATGAAGATGTCAACCCAGTGTGCCTCAGCAGTGAAAAAAGCAAACTCAATGTTAGGGATCATTAGGAAGGGTATAGAAAATAAGTCAGCAAGTGTCATTTTGCCTCTTTATAAATCTATGGTGAGGCCCCATCTGGAATATTGTGTACAGTTCTGGTCGCCATACCTCCAGAAGGATATTATGGAGTTGGAGAAAGTACAGAGGAGGGCAACCAGAATGATTAGGGGACTGGAACACCTTCCTTACCATCTGAGGCTGCAACGGTTGGGCCTTTTCACTCTTGAACGACGGCGTCTAAGAGGTGACCTGATTGAAGTTTATAAAATCATGCACGGTGTGGACAAAGTAGATAAGGAAAAACTGTTTTCCCTATCGCACAACACTAGAACTAGGGGACACTCCATGAAACTTTTGGGTACTAGTTCTCAAACAAATAAGAGAAAGTACTTTTTCACCCAGAGGATTACTGGTGTATGGAACTCCATGCCAGAAGAAGTGGTGACAGCTGTCAGACTTGACAGCTTTAAGAAAGGATTAGACAAGTTCATGGAGGACAAGTGTATCAATGGCTATAATTATGGCTACCTAAGGACAACCTCCAGGTTGGAGAGATAGGCAGGATATCTCTGAATGCCATTTCCAGGGAATCCTAAGCAGGTGAAGGCATCTCCTTGGGAATACCCTGAAGGAAATGGTGAGCCACTGTGTGAGACAGAATGCTGGACTGGATGGGCTGTGGCCTGTTCCAGCAAGGCTGTTCTTATGTTCTTATGTAACCCTGTTGCTGCAGCCCCCACCCTATTCTTTGTCTTTGCAGAAGCAGCAGCTCCTCCAATCAGCCACAGAGACAAGGATTCATTTTCCCCAAAGGCAGGCTCCCTGTTCTGCCTTTGGAAATTAGCCACTTCCATGGAGTTGAGGAACTCCACCTTTCCTGGTCCCAAATCTGGATGAGAAAAAAAGATGGTTGGGCATTTGGCTACCTCTATACATAGAGTCATACTTGGGTCACAACAGCTAGAAGAAGGGAGAAGGTTTACTTATTTGGGCAGTATGATCAAGCATGGGCTGGGCCACCAGAACAGGGGGATTCATCCCAGTGTGCACTCACCTCTGGTGCCCTGGGGCACAAATAATAATGTTATTATTATTTTATCCTCCCAGCATACTGCACTTTAGATTAAGCCATTGCTCCAAGCTTGGAGCAATGGCTTATTCTAAAGTTCCGCCCGACGGGTGGACCAAGCTTGGGGCAGCAACCAAGTAGTTCCCAGGGGCAGCCTTCTCCCCCATCCCTTGGTCACCACCCCTCGCCCCTGTCCAGTGCCCTCCCATGGTGCCCAGCACACCCCTGAGTATGATCACCTGTAATGGAGATGCAGAGGTGGACATCAAAGACCGTCTTGGAAAAGCAACTGCTGTCTTCCAGAGAATGAATAAGATCTGGTCCTCACCATCTATATTGCTGAAAATTAAACTACATTTGTTCACATCCACAGTAATCCTGACAGCCATCTATGCCTGTGAAACTTGGAAGGGATCAGCAATTATCAACAAGAGATTTGACGTTTTCCAGCAGAGGTGCCTCTGCTGAATTTTAAAGATTCACTATTTTGATCACATTACCAAAGAGGAGGTGTTTCGAAGGAGTGGCTTGTGCAAATTATCTAACATCATTGCATGAAGAAGACTCCAAGTGGTAGGTCCTATTTTTTGTATGGAGAAAAACAAGATCCCTAAGGCGGCAATCCTATTGTAAAAATGACAGCAAAGACACCCTTGAAATGCATGGTGAAGAACTTTTATGGGAGAGTTAAACTCCCTGCAAATGACATGGGAGGATGCCGAAGCACTCACCCAAGACCAAAACCATTGGAGAATCCCTTGCTACCTATTATTGTATGTATCATGGGAGGATCTAAGTCTAAGTAAGATGTAATTGAGGAAGTGTTTAATTGCCAGTGTCTTAAATTGGCTTCCTTATTAAGCCACTTCATGACACTAGCAAATTTAAACTGGAAGGTTTGCTTTCAGTGATCCAGTGATCACACATGCTGAAACTGACCCAAACTAGAGTGATCCTACCTGCACCTAAAAAGTAGAAGGCTCTGACAGTGACTCTGAGAGGTACGGATGAGACTGCTTTAGAGTGGACTAGTTTGTTCCCACAAAGACATTGATTGTTCTGTTTAAGAGTGAATTAGCCCATTCCAACAGTGGACAAAATAGTGGTTAAATGCCCATGTAGTCAGTGTCTGTGACAAGAGCAAGCAACTCTCAGAGCATGAATGTGTGAGAAATGGGGCAGTAATCCAGTGTAACTGCATGGGCTGAGCTTTTCACTCTATTTTCATGATCCAGGCTTATATTCTCGTTGCATGATCATAGGCAAAAGTGTAAGCATCAGGTCTGGACCAAGGATCTTTAACTCAAAGGTATGTAGGTGAGGGACAAACTATACCTTACCAAGAAGAAGCTGCACATCATACAGACACAACACAGATCTGACTATAACTGAATACAGGTGAGGTGATTTAAGATGGTAGCTATGAGTTTGGCCATGGGGCACCATGTTGAGGATTCTAGCAGCTGTCATTGGTGGTTATGAACATGTTAGGTGGTGAAACCCATCTACGTCCCCAGGGCCTAATTAAAGAGAACAAGCACTGAACAGGAATTTCAATTGTGAATTGAAAATATTTAATTTGTGGGTCATTGTGGGTTTGATAAGAAGCAAAAATTGTGGGCTGTTGGTCTCTTAAGGGACATACTATATGTAGGCTTCACAGTTATCACAGGTCTGCCTTACACTGTTGTTCAAAAGGAAATGTAGGGCCAAGCTGTGTTAAGGATCATTGGGGTTAGATTAGGGTTGCCATAATTCTCTCCTGCCAAACCGGGAGAGCCATTGCATTCTTCAAACTGTGCATGCATTGGATGGGGCTGTTAGGAAGACCGTGGCTCTAAGACCCCACAGGATCATGTCCAGGGCAAACAGGGAATACCAACCCTATGCAATTTAACCCTTTGTGGTCACATGAAGAAGGAATCCTCCATCCCAGTGTATGGTGGAGGTTTGGCTTCTTAGATATGGGTATTTCTTGCTCCTTCCCGGATTTCGAGGAAAAGGGCTGAGGATGAATCCTTGTCCCCCAAACTTCAAGGCGAACCAAGGGATTTTTTGCAAAGAGTTATTTCACTGACTCCATGCCTTTCTTTCAATTATCTCGCTTGCAAGTGTCTCCTCTCCCTGGTGGGCTTCTCAGGGTGCTGTTTTGCCTTCACTGCTTTCAAGCAGAATAATTGAAAGAAAAGCAGGGAGGCAGTGAATTAACTCTTTGCAAAAATCCCTTGGTGAGGGGTGATCTTGCTTCCTTTGTTCAAATTTAAAACTCCGGGACTTTTACATGTTTTTTCTTGAACCGGCCGGGACAGCTTGAATCTGGGAAAATCCTGGATAACCAGGGCATATGGCAACCTTAGGTTAGATCCCATTGGTGTTCAACATATGTGTCCAAAGCCGGGTTTCATTTTTGAGAAAACAGACTCCCAGTGGAAGTACATGCTTGTGGCCTGATGACAAATGATAAAACAAAGCAAGTTGATTTGCAACGAGGGGGGGGGGGAGTTCCTACTGTGACATTCACACACAATCAACAATTGAAGAGTTCTTTTTCTAGTGATGGGTTGTCTGTAATGTATGCTTGGGACCCTAGTGAAAGCTCTGTATAGCATTTCCCCCCTCAGGCTGTATATTATCATTTGAAGAAGACTTATCGCCAAATGATTAGCAACAACACTGAGTGCTAGCAAACACCTCCTTCAGATCATGTAAGGAACTTGCACTTTCTTCTGCTGAAAACACCTTTCATTGATTAATGTGCTGCTCTTCTTTTTTGTACCTTTTTATTCACTCTTAATCAGGAAATAGCTTAGCATGGCTCAGCTGAGATTCTTTTTGCACTGCTGTCTTTTCTGCAAATAGATACAGAAAGCAGGGGATGAAAAAAAAGAACAATACATAATAGATCCTACTTCTAAGTCCACCCAGACAGTTTAACCCTTAGGTCATTGTGTTTGTATTTCACTTATTGGATTGTTAATAGATTTTCTTCATTTGTGTGAGACGTTGCGAATGATGTGCTGAGGCCCTTCTGTTACTACAACACTTGCGCCCATAGTCCACCTGTAAGAAGATAGTGTTAAAAGCTGCTGGAGTTTCTACCTCTTGACAACATCCCAGCTGTAGACTAGCAATAGCAATCCTCCCGTGGCAGTTTTAATTATCGGCACTGGCGATACCATCAGTAAGTGTGTAATTACGTGTCAGTTTCCTGGCTGTTGGGTATGAAACGTGGAACCAGTGAGATGATGATTGTTGAAGCTGTAGACTCATATTTAAACAATTCAAAATGTGTAACTGGCAGTGTCATTAAACAGAGAGAGTTTGACCCCAGCTGTCAGTTACTTTTACTTATGCAGATTTTTTTTCATGCTGTCTGTCAAAAGAACTCCATGGGTGGAAATGGGACAGAAGAAAAAGCTCAATACCCTGAGTGCAGAAGTGCTGCTATCCTTAGCTCCCACTGAGCTGATTTTTTTAAACCCAAAGTAAATATATGCTACCTCAACTGTAAACAAACTGTGGGCATTACAGGAAATTATGTAGGCTTTGCTGATTAAGAAACAAAGGTAGAATATCAAATAGACATCCCCATCCTTAAATAATAGGACATTTCTTTCTATGTGTCTTTTCCCCTTCTTTTTTCAAACAACACCTCGTTCATTACAGTCTAACAAATGAACAAGGTTTATGGCAATTTAATATGTTCATTATTAAGTGATAAAAGTTGAATATTTTATTCATCCCCCCTTATTTTGACTGAAATACATATTCAATTCATCAAAAAGCCACTGATTTATGAATGTGGGCTATTGTGCTTCTGTATCCATGATTCAGAACACCAGGAAATGCTGCACAATATCGTGCCAGCCTTGCCAGCAAGAATAAGAATCCAAATCTTTACATAGCAAAAACCAGGTTGCGTGGTGGCAACACCAATGACAGCAGTCAAGATGGTCTACAGGATACCCTCTTGGCTCATTGACATCCATACATGTTGAAATACAGCCATGACAATTGCTTTGTGTTTGAGTGAAGAGTGGTCAGCTTCTGGGATTTCCCCTTGCTTGGTGTCTTTGTGTGAATGCTATTACATGAATGGTACTATTCTCTGTATGAATGAAGAGAATGTAAACAATTGAATGTTAAATATGTAGCTATTTTTAAAAAGTTAAAAACATATATTCAGGTTGTCTTACTGGTTATACCTGTCTTTAGAGTGCAACGGTTGCGAGGAGTCCACCCGAAAAATTGGGCGATAAGAATGCTTTTAAAATAGAATATAGGTGAAAGAGCCCCTGATAAGCGATATAGGATAATAAAGTGCGTTTCTGAGTATGTTGACACAATGAAGTCATACAACAATTATATCACATTTCAAACACTATCAGCGATCTTAAGTGTGTATATATATATATAATGTCACAACACGTATATCATGTAAAGTACTCAGTATAAACCCAATAGTAAGGCTAAGGAGCCTATGAAATAGTGTTCGTTGAAAGGCAAAGTTCCATGAGTAACAATAGCAGTGACGAAAACGATTCTGATGTAATTCTTCGAGACTATAATTGAAGGTTTGTGCCTTGAATAGCTTTCTAAAGATTGTCTGCACAGGGGGTCACACTACTCCGAATGTTCGGGACCATGTATGGAGAATCACCAAATAGACAAAGGCAGAATTTCACAGTCGATATCCATCCAGTTTGCTCGGATATTTCGTATCTTTTTGAAGATTCTGCAACATTATAATAATAACGTCAATTTTATACAGCCTGTGGAAATATATATCACGATTTATGCTGACATTGGTACCAATATTATGTTTCCTACCTTAAAAATAGTTACTCTTCATGCGCTCTATAGTTGCCTCCTGGTGCTTACTCTTGTTGGGCTGGAGCGTTAGAGACTACTCTATCAGTGTAAATTTAAGCGCTCCTAATTATGTATCTGGGGCAGGTGTGTTTAGGAGAGAAACTCGGATGAGATTTCTTAAGGGGAAATGCATGAAAATTCCCTGATAATTGTTCTTACAGGTGTCAATAGGGTTCAGAGTGTCCACGAGAGACAAGGACTGAGATTATAATCATAGGAAAGCTGAAAAGTCTAAATCAGTGTTAAGTCCCCGGGGGGTCAGGGTTGCGAACCGGTGTATAAAGAACACTTCTTTCTGGAGGAGGAAGCATTCAATGTCCACTATTTGATGTTTATGTGGTTTGAAGCTTTCTAGAATGACTACTTTCATGTCATTGCAAGCATGATTTTTTGCCAGAAAGTGAGAGACCATGGGAGCGGTGGTAACTCTATTCCTGATTCTCGATTGGTGCTCACTTAGTCGAATTTTGAGGGGACGACTAGATTTATCGATGTAAGCCATATTGCAGGCACATATGATCATATATACACAGTTACTGGTCCCACGATTGGAGAAACCAGATAGCTTTAATTCGAACTCACTGCTGGGGATCCAAATCTTATCCACTTGTACCATGTTTGAACAAAACTTACAGTGTCCGCATCTATAGTGACCTGCGCGAATCGTCGTGATGTTGGAAGATCTGGGTAAGCAGTCGGCTCTCGTTACTAGGTTACCCAGGGTTTTGGTTTTTCCTGAAACCTATGATGGGGTGATTGCTTAATCCTGGTATGGCATTCAAAATGTGCCAGTGTCGGAATATGATCTTTTTAATATCCTGAGCCATGGGAGTATAGTCCAGCGACCAGAAAATATTGTTGGTGTTTGTAGGTCTGTCTCTTCGTTGGAATAAGTCAGAGTGAGGTCATGATTTTACTTTGGATAATGCAGTATTAATGACCTGGTTCGGATATCCGCGTCTTACCAGGGCATGACCAATCTTATTGGTGGCTCTGTTGAAATCTGGCTCAAAGGTATAATTCCGTTTCACAAACCTTCAGTTATAGTCTCGAAGAATTACATCAGAATCACTTTCGTCACTGCTATTGTTACTCATGGAACTTTGCCTTTCAACGAACACTATTTCATAGGCTCCTTAGCCTTACTGTTGGGTTTATACTGAGTACTTTACATGATATACGTGTTGTGACATAATATTCCCCTGCACAATTATTGTGACTTTGAAATTTGTATTTGTATTACCTTTATAGGTTTATCCTATGTTTTTCTAGCTACATGTTTTATAAAATATATGTCTATATATATATATATATATATTTAAGATCGCTGATAGTATTTGAAATGTGATATAATTGTTGTATGACTTCATTGTGTCAACATACTCAGAAACGCACTTTATTATCCTATATCGCTTATCAGGGGCTCTTTCACCTATATTCCTTGTTCCCCATGTTACATTAAAGAGCATTTTAAAAGCATTCTTATCGCCCAATTTTTCGGGTGGACTCCTCGCAACCGTTGCTACTTTACACCCGAGCCGTCTCTCTCTTTGCCTGTCTTTAGAGTGCAGCATAGATGTTTTAAGGAAAGGGTTATCCTATGCAAATGTAATCCTTCTAGGAGTAGAGTTGTGGTCTCAAATTGTCAGTGAACAAAAGTTAAAAGCTCCACAGCCATGCACCCAAATGAGACATGCACCCAAATGAGACATGTACAGGACTTCTGTACTCTGCTAAAAACAAAGGACTTGTATCACCAATTCTGAACAAACTGCCACATTAGGATACATAGAATAAGATATTGTATATATCTCCTTGTCCCCTATATAGCTGATCAGGGGAAACTAAGAAAATCTGTTCAGGAAGCAAACTTTGTATTGGCACTAGTTGGTATGAAAGGAACATGGTTAACGTATATATACATATATATTTCTTTTAAAAGAAGGAGTCTGAAAACAATATATACAGTAGAGTAGGCTATATTAATTGAGGCAGTACTTTCCTGCTTGAAAGTAATAAATAGGCACATATTAAATCCTCTATGGATTAATTTGTATTTTATCAGCTATGAAAAGGGCAATTTTTTTACATATCCAGACTTAAGAACTTTATTAGATCTTCATTGAAAAAGAAATTCTAGCTACATTTTGTGACAGGATTTTTCTTATTTTTTAATGTAATTTTTCCTGTAAAAAAAAAGTGCTTAGGCAAGGCAGCTGGGAACAAGAATTGAGGTTTATGTAGGGGACAAGTACAACTTTGAAACAATAACAAGAAATCAGCAACAGTACTATGAGTTCATGTCACATGAGCACTTAGAATAGTAATAAAAATAATGCACTGTAACATAAGTGTCTGACTTTGGTGCAGTATCTGAAATGTCAGAGCTTATGACTGTAACCTCTCCCTCCAAAGTGGTACCTGTTTATCTACTTACAATTTCCATGCGTATCTATTAATGGCATTGAAAGTGCGGCGCCAAAATGGCCGCCGCGCTCTTTGCAGGCCCCCCCAACCCGGACTCAGACATCCGGGTGAGTTAGGGGGCGTGGCCACCCCTCTATAAAAGGGGTGGCCACGAGGCAGCCGAGCTGCCATTTTAAAAATAGCGACGGAGAGGAGAAGTTTTCTCCGTCGCTGTTCGTTCGACTCTTCGGCTCTTTAGCCCTTGGTCCTTCCCGGCTGGGAAGGAAGGATTTGCACAGAGCCTTTGGCTTGCTGGCTGCTCTGTGCTTTTTCGCTCTAGGTTGATCCCTGGAAAGGGATCCTGCGCTTTCTACAGATATGCCTCCCAAACGGAAGGCCCCGGCGACGAAACCACGGCCAAAGGGGAGGACTTTTGCGGGCCCTGCGCAGGGTGGGGGGCAGCCCTCAGGTCGGAGGACCAGGGCCGCGCCCCCGCGGCAGGGCACTACCCCAGCTTTACCCACCGATACCGGTGGGGTGATGCAGGCTGGTGCTTGGCCCTCGGCTGGCCAGCCTCTGGCTGCCCTTTCAGGGGCTTCAGCCCTCGGCCCGCATTTGCCGGCCATGGGTCAGGACAGCGGGGGAGGGCCTGGTGTGGGTGCACAGCATGTTCCTCCTCCGGCCCCTCATGGGCCGGAGTTTTGGGCATGGCCCTATTCTGGCCCAGGCTCTCACTCTGTGGTTCTTGGTCAAATGCCTAGTGGGCCTTCCGGCTCACCTGGCCCACTTTATACTGGGGGATCTGTGGCAGTGGATGTGTTACTAACACGTTTAGCTATGCTTGAGGCATCCTTGGGGATTGCACACAACCCCATGGGAGGGGGCCCTTCTATCTCTGCTGGGGGCCCTTCGTGTCCACCGGCTACCTCGACGGCTGCCACACTGCAACAGGCGGCCAGCCGGGTTGAGCTGCTTGAGACGCTCCGGCCTGCGCCTGCCGGTGTCTCGCAGCTCCCTGTTCGTCCAGAGCTACAGCCGGGGAGTGGTCAGGTGTGGCCCCAGAGCTCGATTCCGGTCGCGAGCTCCGACGCCCACCGTGGGCTGGAACCTCCAGTGGGGGCAGCCCACGGGGGTGCACCTAGTGAGTATCAGGTTCAAATTAATACACCCACATCACAGTCCACTTCCAGTGGTGGGGTTCAGTGGCCATGGCCTCGTCAAGTCGAGGTGAGTGGGCATCAGTTGCCAGCCTATTTATTTTATTTTTTTTATTTATTTTTATTTATATTTACATTTCTATACCGCTTCACTTCCCCTAAGAGAACTCAGAGCGGTTTACAGCATGTAAAATAAAGTAAGAAATACAATCCAAAATACAGAAACAGTATACAAATCAGATTCAGACAAAATACAAAATCACAATTATAAAATAGTCAATTAATTACATCAAAAAGTACACAATATAAAAAATTCCAAACATCAAATACAAATCATCACAGAGTAACAATATCAAAAATGTACCCCGCACAGTCCTTCTGGTCCTTCCAGAGGGGAATGGGACAAAAACGTGCACCAGTCCTGGAGCTCCTAGTCGACCGGCCTCCTTACCTCCACCGAGGCCAAGACCATAAGCGACGATGATGGCAAGTCCAGCTGGCCGGAGCGGCTTCATCCTTCCATGTTGGCCTGAGGTGAGGACCGGGAACGCAAGGAAAAGAGGGAATGAAGCCCCTTCTCACAACTATAATCACAATCCCCAGGGCGGCGATGGGCTTCAGCATGATGTGACGGCCCACAGCTGTGGCAATGGTCCTTGGGGCGGCGGTGATTGCTCCCTCAGCTGTCCTTACTCCCCGCCGACCCGGGGGGAGGAATGCGAAACTCCAGCATCCAGTGTTGGGGTGGGGGCGGCGGCAGCGCCTTTGAGGGTGCAGTCCACCCCCAGCTGCTCTCACTCCCCGCCGACCGGCCGGGCCGGGGGGAGGAGCGCGGAGCTCCAGAGTCCGGCGTCCGGTGCTGGGGTGTTGGTGGCGGCAGCGCTTTTGAGGGCACAGTCCACCCCCAGCTGCTCTCACTCCCCGCCGACCGGCCGGGCCGGGGGGAGGAGCGCGGAGCTCCAGAGTCCGGCGTCCGGTGCTGGGGTGGGGGCGGCGGCAGCGCTTTTGAGGGCGCAGTCCACCCCCAGCTGTTCACACTCCCCGCCGACCGGCAGGGCCGGGGGGAGGAGCGCGGAGCTCCAGAGTCCGGCGTCCGGTGCTGGGGTGATGGTGGCGGCAGCGCTTTTGAGGGTGCAGTCCACCCCCAGCTGTTCTCACTCCCCGCCGACCGGCCGGGCCGGGGGGAGGAGCGCGGAGCTCCAGAGTCCGGCGTCCGGTGCTGGGGTGTTGGTGGCGGCAGCGCTTTTGAGGGCGCAGTCCACCCCCAGCTGCTCTCACTCCCCGCCGACCGGCCGGGCCGGGGGGAGGAGCGCGGAGCTCCAGAGTCCGGCGTCCGGTGCTCCTTGGCTCCATACTGGCACATCATTGGGGGTGGGGGTTTCCGCCCCCGGGGCACTTCCAGGCATCGCAGGGGCTGCCCAGGTACCGCTGCGTATGCCCCAGGTACCTAATGTGACGGTGACGGCCTTGCCGACAGCTGGTTATTCCTTGCCCCTTGGTGATCATTTGTCCCAGGTCACGAGGGAAAAGATTTGGCAGGGGAGTATGTGGATATATTCTCCCTATTGAACCGTGAGCCCACTAAAGAGGAGAGAGAGGGACAGGACGACAGAGACAAAGAGCTGTCCCGCCGTCGTAAGCCACCACGCACCTGGGCCAACTGGTTGCCCGCATATCTTATTTATATGGTGGTGTACCTTAGGGCCCGGCCTGACCTGGCCATTCCTATGGTCCAATATTTGGACAATATTTACAGGGCGATGGTGGATTTTCCTGGCCCATCGTGGTTGGCTTACGATGAGGAATTTAGAATGAGGGTGCCCTTGCACCCGGAGATGAGATGGGATGAGCCCTGTCAGAAATTGTGGCTTTTGTACATGACCCCCACGCATCCGGCGCCTGGGGATAGGTACCATTGTGGCCATGCTGTCCAGCGAGCTGTTCCAACACAAGCTCCCTGCCAGCCGGCGGGGCAGGGGGTTCCAGCCCACTTGCTGTGTTGGAGCTTCTCGGCTAATGGCGTGTGCAATAAGCGGAAGTGCCGATACAAACACGAGTGTCCCTCTTGCGCTGGCCCCCACGCCGCTGCCGCGTGCCCGCGGGCCGGTGGGTCACGGGGCAGAGGTAGAGGTGGACAGGGAGCGGGCAGAGCTTCTGCTGATGGAGCTAGTCAGACAAAAGGCCCCCTCCCCAGTTAATGTGTATATGTTTGAGCGCTGGCTCTCAACTTATCCAAGAAAAGAGGACGCGAGGTACCTCCTGGAGGGTTTCCAGTGGGGCTTCCGTATCCCATTCAAAGGAGTACGGGGACCCCAAGATACCCCCAATTTACTGTCCCTGAAGGGAGGGAGGAGGTGGCTGCTCTGAGCATTGCCAAAGAGGTAGAGGCTAAGAGGGTAGCAGGCCCCTTTTCTGTACCACCCTTCCCCAACCTGAAAGTCTCCCCTCTGGGGTTGGTACCCAAAAAGGCCCCGGGGGAATTTCGATTAATCCACCATCTATCGTACCCGGCGGGTTATTCTGTCAATGACGCTATTTCTGATGACCTTTGTTCGGTCAGGTATACGTCTTTTGACCAAGCCCTGCGGATGGTGCGCTCTTGTGGTCCTGGTGCCCTCCTGGCAAAATGTGACATTAAATCGGCATTCCGATTTTTGCCAGTGCACCCGGGGGACTTTGAGCTATTGGGTTTTAGATTCCAAGGGAAGTTTTACGTAGATAAGGCCATGCCTTTTGGCTGCTCTATTTCCTGTTCAGCATTCGAACGTTTTAGCACTTTCCTTCAGTGGGCCTTTGTTTGCAGGTCCGGGTCTCGGTCTGTAGCCCATTACCTCGATGACTTTTTGTTCGGGGGTGAACGGGACTTGGACACGTGCACGCGTCTCCTCACCACATTTCAGACGCTAATGCAGGAACTCGGTGTCCCTTTAGCGCCCGAAAAGACCGAGGGCCCATCAACTACACTCACATTTCTGGGTATTGAAATTGACACGGTCGCACAGGCATCCCGGTTACCCATCGACAAGGTTACCCGGATCTCCGCGATGGTTTTGGCCTTGCTGGCCAAACGTAAAGTGTCACTTCGTGAGCTTCAGGTACTACATGGCCATCTTAACTTTGCCTGCAGGGTGGTCATGCCTGGCAGAGCATTTGCTCGGCACCTATGTGACGCCATGTCTGGCCTGTCAAGGCGCCATCATAGGGTCCGACTGACCAGGGGCATGAGGGCTGACCTTTTGGTTTGGCTCACATTCCTGCGGGAATTCAATGGGGTCTCCTTTTGGAGGTCCGACCTTTTAGTTTCCCCTAGGTTCCAAGTACAGTCGGATGCCTCCGGCTCCCTGGGATATGGGATTTACTTTGAGGGGAGGTGGGCTTATGGCCAATGGCCTCCAGCATGGCGGGGCACGGATCACCTCCGCGATCTTACATTCCTTGAGTTCTTTCCAATCCTGGGAGCTTTGATGCTATGGGGTGAGGAGTGGGCTGACTCAGTAGTCCATTTTTGGTGCGACAATGCTGCGGTAGTGCACATTGTTAATCACCCAGGGTGATGGCCTTGGTTCGCCAGTTTGTGTTACGTAGCCTACGCCTGAATGTGCTTTTCAGGGCCACACATGTACCAGGTATTAATAATGATATTGCTGATGCTTTATCTCGCCTGCAGATCACCCGGTTCCGTGCCTTGGCTCTGGACGCAGAGGAATTCCCCTCGCAACTCCCGGCCGAGATTTGGACATTTGGCAAGGAGAGGTGAACCGGGCGATCGGCATGTCTTTGGCACCCCGCACGCGTAAGGCGTATCATCATGCTTTCGTTCAATTTATAAATTTTTGCGTGCAACTTCAGTTGCCCGAAGTGTGGCCCATTCCAGTGGAACAAGTTTTACAATTTATGGTTTATCTACACAGCCAGGGCCTCGCTCCCCGCACTATAGCATCCAGGCTGTCAGCACTGGCATTTATGGCCAAGGTGAGGGGTTTTGCTGACAGCATGAACGATTTCCGCATACGACATGTTTTGGAGAGGTGGACACGGGAACGTGGACGCCGCCCGGACACTCGCCACCCAATTTCCCAAGGGGTGCTTACCCACCTTGCACGAGGCTGGCATAACCTGTGTTTTGACAGGTATGAGGCGGCTCTTTTTCATGCGGCTACCACGGTGGCCTTCTTTGGAGCGCTCCGCATCAGTGAGTTGGTACTACTGTCTAAGGCGGATGCGACTCGTAGGGCACTGGAACTCGACGATGTCTATGTTTCTAATGAGTGGGCTCAGTTGAGGATACGGTCCTCAAAAGTTGATCAGCACGGCGTAGGCAGTGGAGTTAGACTGCTACGATGTTCCATTGCAGACATCTGTCCAGTTGGTGCCCTACAGGAGTTCTTGGCAGTGCGTGGCACGCACCCTGGCCTGTTTTTCTGCCACCAGGATGGGTCTCCCCTTACTAAATTTCAATTTTGGAAGGTGACCGGTATGGCACTATCCAGTGTTGGCCTCCCCGGGGCTCGTTACGGCACCCATTCGTTTAGGATAGGTGCTGCTTGAACTGCGGCTGCATTCGGGTACTCTGAGGCTGATATACGCCGTATGGGAAGATGGGGCTCTATGCGTTTTGCATTATATGTTCGCCCTCTTCAGGTATGAGTACCAGTTAAGTCACTGTTCTCTTTTTTCTCTTACAGACCCTGTGTGTCCCCGCACACCGGTGGCAGTATGGCTGGTGGGCCACAGTTACGTGCACTGGGCAGCGCAGTATGCTGCGGCGACAGAGTGGGGACCCCAGCTTGGACTGCGTGCATCCGCATGCATACGTTGGTACGGTAAGCGCGGAATGAGATGGCGGGAACTGTTGCCATTCCTTTTTTCCATCAGGGATGCTGAACCGCCTGATGTCCTTGTACTGCACCTCGGGGGCAATGACCTCGCCCAGGTCACTGGCCTTTCTTTAAAATTCACGATTTGCAGTGACCTAGCTTATTTGCATTATGTGTGGCCGTCCACAAGGCTGCTATGGTCGGACATCATACCGCGTCATGCTTACAGGGGAGGTATTGACCTCCGTGCCCTTGACCGCGCTCGCCGCTCGGTGAACAGGGCTGTTGCCCGGTTCTTGGCAGACAAGGGTTTGGGGATAGTCATCCGACACCCCACCATTAGTTTACAAAATTATGATCTTTATGCAGGGGATGGGGTCCACCTGTCGGCTAGAGGTATGAACCTCTTTTTGGAAGATTTGCAAGCAGGCCTGTTGACCGAGCTGATGGTCTGGGGGGGGGGGCGGTGAGTCTTCATTGAAGCCTCCCCGTGTGGCGGGTAGCACTGGTAAGGTAAATATTTATGACCCATAGGTATCCGGCAGGTTCGCAATTGACTGGCCAACACTTAGACAGGTACAGGTG
The DNA here is from genome assembly GCA_035047345.1 of Bradypodion ventrale. NCBI lineage: Eukaryota > Metazoa > Chordata > Lepidosauria > Squamata > Chamaeleonidae > Bradypodion > Bradypodion ventrale. Next base: position 106,389,559 of record JAWDJE010000003.1, on the reverse strand, counting down.
TAATAACGTTGACCGGTCAACGACGAACCAGGCAAGGTGTGATGGCAGGAGCTTTTCAGCATGCATCACCCCGTGATTTGACGGATACATGTCAGAGGGTGGGGTCAGTAGATAGTTTATTGACTACGGTCAACAATTTGTTTGTGTCAACAAACAAATTGATACAAATGGACACATTGTAGCCAATTGCCATTGGCAATTTTGGGAGGAACCTTACCAGTGTTACTGCGGCCTGCTTGCCTTAAGAATTATAATTGGATGAATACCAATTAAAAGTTATAATTCGGACTAGGGCATTATTCAATAAAAGTGGCCCAATGCCTTTATCTATATACCGGTGTGTGAGTCTTTCTTTGGGGGGTGCGCCTGCAATGCCATATTTAGTTACAGCAATGGTTTCTTGGTTGTTTTCAGCAAAGGTGGTACTAATACATGAATTGGAGCATCACCCTCATAGGCAGAAAAAAATGGCTTGGACAGGTATCTCTGAGAAGTTAATTTTGGCATGACAAATTTACATGTCTTTTTAGAAGGGAGCCTATATGAATGGAAATGTTCAAGTTATGTTCCTGACTTCCTTCCATATTTAGCTGCAGGCAATCTGCATCATAGACAAGAAGTAGTCCCTAGGGATGGGGCCACTTTTCTCCATTTACCAGCTTCAAAAGCCTCTTCTCCCTCCCCGCCCCCCTAGCAAGTTTAAGTCCAAAATAGATATACGACCAGTACCTAACAGAGTTGTCTTGTTGTTGGAACTGTTGCTAGCAGTGAAGAAGAATCCTAGTATCAAAGAATCATAGAGTTGGAAGTGACACCAAAGGTAATCTAGTCTGGCCCCTTGCAATGCAGAACATTAGAATTAAAGCATCATTGGTTGATAGCCACCCCTTGGTGGAAAGGTGTTCCACCACTTTTTAAAGCAAACCATTTCACTGGTGAACAGTTCTTTGAAACAAAAGAAGTTATTTCTACTATTGATTCAGAATCTCATTTCTTGTAATTTGAGTCCATCGGTTTGGCCCCTTGCTTCTAGAGGTTGTTCCACCTTCTGTATAACAGCCTTTCATATACTTTAATATGGCTTTCATGTAAACACTCCCACTCTTCACCCAACACCCTCAACTGTCCTCATTGGGCTTGATAATTCCCTTGGTTGCTTTCCTCTGGAAACATTCCAGTTTGTTGGTGTCCTTAAATAGGGCTGCCCAAAACTGGGCATGGGAGAGTGCTCCAGGTGGCACCTGAGCAAAGCAAAACAATACTATTTCTCCTCTTGGTCTGGATGCTAAATTTTAGTCAATGTAGCATAGAATCATGAACATGTTTCTAAAATATCTTCCTTCCCACTTACATCCCACTTTCAAAACATGCTCCAAAAGGCCTGAGGGATTCTCAAGAATTAGCTTTTTTGTAGCTCTGAAGGCTTGAAGAAGGAAAAGAAGGAAGTTCTTCTGGAGGCTAGTGTGACAATTGGTTTTAGGCTTACCTGTATGGATATCTTTTTTTGCAGAGAAATTGCAGAGCTGGTCAAATCCTTTCCCAGGATTTTGGCTGAGGTCCCCAAAAGTTTACATCATCATCTGCTAGTCTTTGAGGTGTCACAAATCTCTGGTGTTTATCTAGAAAAATATGAGTAATTGCAGTACAGTGCTTACTGTTTCCAGGATTAGAACTGGGGAGAAGTATGCTAAAAATCACCATTTGGCCATGAATGTCACGAGACAAACCAGCTAGGTGTAAAAAGAGTCAGGGGCTCCGCACCATACCCAATTATATAGAAACAGGAGCAGGTCTCATGATGTACTTCCTATAATATCATCTTACAAACAACTCCAAAAGGTAATGCTATGCCAAATGTTTCTGTGCATTTCATTTTCACCATGTTGGGGGAGAAAAAAAAGAAATCATTCCCCAAAGCTGTGGGGAGGAGGGAGTTTAAGGCTTCAAACCTTGCCTTCCTCTCTACTGAGAAAGTGCTAGCCTCTCAGATTGGCCCCCTGTCTAGCTTCGTTGTGGTCTTTTTTCTTAGAAAGTCTTCTTGCTTGCTGGATGCCTAGAAAGTGAGAGAGGTCCTGTTGTTTTTGGTTGTTTTTAAAACAACTTTGTGATGGTCTTTATTACTTTTAAGAATGACAGCAAGCTTCACTGATCTTTCAGGTACTCGGGAGGTAAATGCAGCAGAAAGCCCTAACAGCAGAAGCCATGATTGAAAAGTGCTCCTTGGGATTTTGCAAGAAAGACCAGCATCTGGGAAGGTTGTAGACACCAGGAGAATAGCATGCAGAGCAAAGAACGTAAACTCTGTACCAGTGTGTGAGAGTGAAGTAAGCACTGAAGCCATGCAGGGCTTCAGGTGACTTTTCTTAGAAATTCTCCATGCCCTTGCAAAATCAAGAGAAAGATGGGAAAGGATAGATGTGGAGCTGGCAAAATACTAAATAAGGATGCAAGAGCTCCCCCCGCCTCAACTGGCTATTCTATCTGTGGTGGCTTAGTGGTTAAGACACAGGTCAGCATTTCGAAACTCGAGTGCTACATGATGGAGTGAGTGCCCGTCTCTGTCCTAGCTACTGCTAACCTAGCAGTTTGAAAGCAAGAAATTGCAAGCAGATAAATAAGTACCACCTCGGTGGGTAGGTAAACAGTGTTCTGTGCACTAATATAGGATGCTATCAAGAGGGTAAAACTGTCAGTAAAAAAGACAAGTAAATGTCACCTCAAATACCTGGTGTTTCATTTGCTGCCCTGCTCTCCAAATGGACTTCATTTTGAAGTTGAGATTATTTTAATTTAATTTAATTTAACTTTTGGATTTATGTGCTGCCCACTCAGGCAAGCCTGACTCAGGGCGGCATTACAATAATCTAAAAAACACAAGCATTAAAATATAAAAACAATTAAAAACAGATAAAAACCACCCACATAAAAAGAAACTCACCCACTCCATTTCTAAAAAAGGGTGAGGGAGATGGGGACCTTGCTTAATGGACAAGCTAGCAGGCAGGGGCATGATGATGATGGGAATGGAGTTCTCAGTGATCTTGGTTGTTCTTGCTGTCCTGGTATATTGTGCTGAGGTGTATATTAGTATGATGGGAATATAACCCTCAAGCAGTGGTGGGCTTCAAAAAAAATTACTACCACACTGTGGGCGTGGTATGGTGGGCTTGGCCGAGTTAGGACTACTTTATTTCAAAACTTGGATGGGCAGGGCCAGAATTTCTGCTACAGGCTCTGGAGAACTGGTGTGAACCTGCTGATGCCCACCACTGCTACCAAGTGAGTGCCTCTTGGGTCTCCTGCAAACACTCTGTTTTTATTGCACTTTTTCTGATTTAGTACTATGTGAGATGAGCACTGCAGTTTCACAATTTGTCAATTAGGAGCTATGTCACTTGCCAATTTTTTAAAAAAGAAAATGTGGCCTTCATCAACCTAGGACACACCCACCACTGCCCCTTGGGACAGATTTAGGTGATCACATAAGCCAGAAATTGGAGGGGAAAAGGAGAGATGTGTGTAGAATTAGCTTTATATAATGTATATGATGGAAACATATTGAATTTAACCATGCCCGCTCAGGTACAAGCTACAGGTAAATTGCCTTGTAGTTGCACTATCACTCTGTAATGCATACATACAGACATTACTTGCAGTTGTTACACAAGGACCCACCTTCTATGATGTCATGAGCACCTGCTCCATGTGTCATCATGAGGGGGTGCTTTCTGTTCTGGGACTTTGACCCTGAAATTTCAAGGAATGGGAAGTTATTATCCTGCCAGCCCTATGGGAAAGCTAGCCTGTGCTGTATTTCCTTCCATATATCCAACCATTGACCCACTGTCTGAAATGGAGAAATTGTAGCATTGCCATCTTGCCAGTGACTGTGCACTTTTTCATGAAATTATGAGATCTAACAATGGCAACTTTGACAGAAGAGGGCCGGAGGTTCAGCTCTAGGAACATATCACAATATTTGTTATCTATATTTGGAAGGGACTTACCAAAGGAACATAACAATGGCTTTGTTTTACTATAAGGCATTACAGTTCACCCTTGCTCGAAAACCAGTCATATCCGACTCTAGAGTTCAGTGCTCATCTCTGTTTATAGCCAAAGAGCCAGTGCTCCCTGCGTCTGCAGACATTTCCATGGACATGTGGCAGGCATGCCTCAACACAGGAGTGCATGGAATGCTGTTTACCTTCCCACCAACATGGTACCTATTTTTCTACTTGCAATTTCTTGCTTTCAAAACCCTAGGTTGGCAGGAGCTGGGACAGAGATGGGAGCTCGCTCCATCATGCAGTACCCAGCAATCAAACTCCGACCTTCCAGTTAGCAAGTTCAGCATCTTAACCACTTGAGCCACCACAGTCCCTTGGCATTACCAGCCATCTCCAAATACATAGCCAGTGTGAAAGCTTAACCTTGTGAGGTGACAACATATACCTGTTTCTCTCTTTTTCATGTGTTAGTTGCCTCCACAGGCAGTAAAGGTAAAGGTTTCCCTTGCTCGAAAACCAGTTGTATCCAACTCTATGGTTTAGTGTTCATCTCTGTTTCTTTTTTTAATAATTTTTATTGATTTTTTAAAAACAAATACAAATATAAAATAATACAAATATAGAACAAATATATAAAATATAGAACAATACATATAAAAATACAAAAATAAACCTACATACAAAATAAGCACAGAAAACATCCAAAGAGAAAAAAAGAAATACATTTTTTAGATCTCTTTAAATTTCGTATCCAACTCAAGGGTTCAGTGCTCATCTCTGTTTCAAAGCCGAAGAGCCAGCACTGTCTGCTTCTGCTGACATTTCCATGGTCATCTGGCAGGCATGACTAGACACCACAGCACACGGAACACTGTTACCTTCCCACAAAAGTGGTCCCTATTTATCTACATGCAATTTCTGGCTTTCAAACTGCTAGGTTGACAGGAGCTGGGACCGAGACGGGAGCTCATTCCATCCTGCAGTACTCAGGAATCGAACTGCTGACCTCCCGCCTTCCAGTCAGCTTCTTAGCCACTTGAGCCACTGCAGTCCCTCCACAGGCAAAATTTTCAAAAACTGCCTAGCCAGGTACAGAGGAAATATTTAAGGAATGTGGCTTGGGGAATATGTATATCAAGGATGTGTGCATAGGTTGGTGTGTTTGTGATAGCTGCTTCCTCTTGCCATTTTCTCATAACATAAGGACAGCAACATTTAGCTGGTATTGTTGTTTTTCTGAATTCCTTCTGAAATTTCAGTCCAAGGATGCACAGTGCTTTTTCAGATGGGAAAACTATTATCAAAAATGCCCTGAATGCCTGAAAAAAATTATGCTTTTAACAGTTTTAATCCTTTATCAATAATTCATATGAGAAGGTTTTACCATATTTGTACTATTTGCGGTTTGGTGGTCAGAGACACCCGTGCACTTGCCTCTCCTCTGTAATGGTTCTTTTGAAGTGTATAAAATAAGATATTTAACACATCCAAATACATTTCATTTAGGGAATAAAGAGGCATTCTTTCTGTGGGGTTTGTACATCATCTTTCTTTATTACACCAGATTTTGCTCATCATGCCATGTTCTTCCTCAGAGAACAGAGACAAATAACTGTACTCCACAAGGACAAGGTGTGAGCAGAATGCATGTTAAATGCAATGTTTTTTGTTATGATTGCAACCCATATTTTCTATTTTGCACTCAACTTCCAAAGAAGAAGAAAAAATGATCTCTGAGAATAAGTAATAGAGAACCTTGATGCAGAAAACAAACTACCACATCTGGAAGCTAAAACAACTAGAGCAAATGCAAGACTCATTTGAGGCAGCAGTGTAGTCACAACACCACCGAACCCTCAGCTTTTTTGAATAATGTGATTGCCAATCCTATTAGCAAAATGATAGTTGATATCATCATCTAAATGTTGTTCAGACTTTAAATAGCAAATCATTCTACTGATGCAACACATAATTTTGCAGATTTTGCTCAGGCAATGAAAGCACGGCGCCAAAATGGCCGCCGCCCTCTTTGCGGCTCCCACACCCAGACTCAGACATCCGGGTAGTTAGGGGGCGTGGCCACCCCTCTATAAAAGGGGTGGCCACGAGGCAGCCGAGCTGCCATTTTGTAAAAGCGACGGAGAGGAGAAGTTTTTTCTCCGTCGCTCTTTGTCTCTTCTAGGGAAGCCTTTTTTTGGCTGCAGCCCCCTTAGTGGGATCTTGGCTTTTTAATTTTCGGCTTCCCAGCCATCGGGTTCTCTGATCCCTGGAAAGGGATCGCGCTTGATTTATGCCTCCTAAGAAGAAGGCTATGGCGACTCAGGCTCGCCTGCACAGGAGGCAGCAGTCGGGTCGGAGGACCGCGACTGCGCCCCCCAACAGGACCCCTTACCGGAGGCACCCACCGGGACCGGTGGGATGGGGCAGCTCAGGCCATGGCCCGCGGCTCTCCAGCCTCAGACTGGCCCTACAGAGGCTTCGGCTCCCGGCCCGCAGTTGCCGGCCATGGGCTTTGAGCAGGGGGGAGGGCCTGGCGCGGTTGCACAGCAGGGCTTACCCCTGGCCCCTCAGGGGCCGGAGTTTTGGGCATGGCCCTATTTGGGGCTGGGCTCTCAAGTTGGGGGCCCTGGGCCATTGCCCAGTGGGCCGTCCGGCCCACCTGGCCCCCTTTATGCAGGGGGATCTGCGACAGTGGATGCGTTACTGGCCCGCGTGGCAGCGCTAGAGGCATCCCTAGGGATCACCAATAACCCCATTGGGGGGGGGCTTCATTGCCATCTGGGGCTCCCTTTTGCCAGCCTGCTACCACGACAGCTGCCACTCTTCAGCAGGCGGCCAGTCGGGTTGAGTTGCTCGAGGCGCGCAGGCCTGTGCCTGCCGCGGCCTCGCAACTCCCCGTGCATCAGGCGCTACAGACAGGTAGTGGTTGGATGTGTCCTCAGAGCTCGATTTCGGTCGCGAGCTCCGACGCCCGCCGTGGGCTGGAACCCCCAGTGGGGGCGGCTCACGGGGGTGCACCCAGTGAGTATCAGGTTCAAGCTAATGTGCCCACATCACACTCCACTTCCGGGGATAGGTTCCAGTGGCCGTGGCCTCGTAATGTCGGGGCGGGTGGGCATCAGTTCCTGGCTTACCCGGGTGCAGCTTGATCTCATACTGGCGTAACATTGGGTGGGGGGTTTCCGCCCCCGGGGCTGCGCCGGGTGTCGCAGGGACGGCCCAGGCACCTCTCCTGATACCCCGTGCCAATACTGTGCCGGTGTCGGCACTCCCGACAGCCGGGTATTCCTTGCCCCTTGGGGATCATTGGCACAGGCCACGAGGGAAAAGATTTGGCGGGGGGAGTACGTCGATATTTTCTCCCTATTGAACAGGGAACCCACCAAGGAAGAGAAAGAGGGGCAGGATGAGAAGGACAAAGAGCTGTCTCGCCGTCGCAAGTCACCACGCACATGGGCCAACTGGTTACCCGCATATCTCATCTATATGGCGGTGTATCTCAGGGCTCGGCCTGACCTGGCCATTCCTATGGTCCAATATTTGGACAATATTTACAGGGCAATGGTGGATTTTCCTGGCCCATCGTGGTTGGCTTACAATGAGGAATTTAGAATGAGAGTGCCCTTACACCCAGAGATGAGGTGGGATGAGCCCTGTCAGAAACTGTGGCTTTTATACATGACCCCCACACGCCCGGCGCCTGGGGAGAGGTACCATTGTGGACATGCGGTCCAGCGAGCTGCTCCAACACAGGCCCCGCGCCAGCTGGCGGGGCAGGGGGTTCCAGCCCGCCTGCTGTGTTGGAGCTTCTCGGCCAATGGTGTATGCAATAGAAAACAGTGCTGATACAAACATGAGTGTCCCTCTTGCGCTGGCCCCCACGCCGCCGCTGCGTGTCTGCGAGCCGGTGGGTCATGGGGCAGAGGTAGAGGTGGACAAGGAGCGGGCAGACCTGCCGCTGATGGAGCTGGTCACTCAAAAGTCCCCCTCCCAGGTTAACGTAGCTATGTTGGAGCGATGGCTCTCAACTTACCCAAGGAGGGAGGATGCTAGGTACCTCCTCGAGGGTTTCCAGCGGGGCTTTCGCATCCCATTTAAAGGGGAGTGGTGCCCCCAAGATGCCCCTAATTTACTTTCCCTGAAGGGCAGGGAGGAGGTTGCCACCCTTAGTATTGCTAAGGAGGTTAATGCAGGTAGGGTTGCTGGCCCCTTTCCTATGCCACCCTTTCCCAATCTGAAGGTTTCCCCTTTAGGGTTGGTGCCCAAAAAGACCCCTGGGGAGTTTCGTTTAATTCACCACCTGTCATACCCGGCGGGCCAGTCAATCAATGATGCCATTCCTGATGACCTTTGTTCGGTCAGGTATACATCATTCGATCAGGCCCTGCGCATGGTGCGCTCTTGTGGCCCGGGTGCACTTCTGACAAAATGTGACATTAAGTCGGCATTCCGTTTGTTGCCTGTGCACCCGGGTGACTTTGAGTTATTGGGTTTTAAATTCCAGGGAAAATTTTATGTTGATAAAGCCATGCCTTTTGGCTGCTCTATTTCCTGTTCAGCATTTGAACGTTTTAGCACTTTCCTCCAGTGGGCCTTTGTTCGCAGGTCTGGGTCCCGGTCTGTAGCCCACTACCTCGATGATTTCTTGTTCGGGGGTGAACGGGGCTGGGACACGTGTACGCGTCTCCTCAATACATTTCAGACGCTAATGCAGGAACTCGGTGTCCCTTTAGCGCCCGAAAAGACCGAGGGCCCATCAACTAAGCTCACATTTCTGGGTATTGAAATTGGCACGGTCTCGCAGGCATCCCGGTTACCCATGGATAAGGTTACCCGGATCACTGCGTTGATTTTGGCCTTACTGGCCAAACGCAAGGTGTCACTTCGTGAGCTCCAGGTTTTACATGGTCACCTTAACTTCGCCTGCAGGGTGGTCGCGCCTGGCAGAGCTTTTGCTCGACGCTTATGCGACGCCATGACTGGCATATCCAGGCGCTATCATAGGGTCCGACTGAACAAGGGCATGAGGGCTGACATGTTGGTTTGGCTTAAATTCCTGAGGGACTTCAACGGGGTGTCATTTTGGAGATCTGACCTTTTGGTTTCCCCTAGGTTCCCGGTTCAGTCGGATGCCTCGGGGTCCCTGGGATATGGGATTTACTTTGAGGGGAGGTGGGCCTACGGCCGATGGCCTCCAGCCTGGAGGGGCACGGATCGTCTACGCGATCTTACATACCTTGAGTTCTTCCCAATACTGGGAGCTTTGATGCTATGGGGTGAGGAGTGGGCCAATTCAGTGGTTCATTTCTGGTGTGACAATGTGCGGTAGTGCACATTGTCAATTCCCAGACGTCTAAATCACCCAAGGTCATGGAGTTAGTTCGCCAGTTTGTGTTGTGTTGCCTACGCCTCAATGTGCTCTTCAGGGCCAGACATGTACCAGGTATTAATAACGATATTGCTTATGCTTTGTCCCGCCTGCAGATCCCCCGGTTCCGCGCCTTGGATCCGGACGCAGAGGAATTACCCTCGCCGCTCCCGGACGAGATTTGGACGTTTGGCAAGGAGAGGTGAACCGGGCGATCGGCATGTCGCTGGCGCCCCGCACGCGTAAGGCGTATCACCATGCATTCAGTCAATTTAGAAAATTTTGTGAGCAACTCCGGTTGCCCGAGGTGTGGCCCATTCCAGTCGCACACCTTCTCCAATTTATGGTCTACCTACATAGTCAGGGCCTAGCTCCCCGCACCATAGCATCCAGGCTGTCAGCACTGGCATTCATGGCCAAAGTGAGGGGTTCTGCTGACAACACGAATGATTTCCGTATACGACATGTTTTGGAGGGGTGGACACGGGAACGTGGACGTCGCCCGGACAATCGCCACCCTATTTCCCCAGGGGTTCTTACCCACCTTGCACGAGGCTGGCATGACCTGTGTTTTGACAGGTATGAGGCAGCTCTGTTTCATGCGGCTACCAAGGTGGCCTTTTTTGGAGCGCTCCGCATCAGTGAGCTGGTACTACTGTCTAAGGCGGATGCAGCTCGTAGGGCACTGGAACTCGAAGATGTCTATGTCTCCAATGAGTGGGCTCAGTTGAGGATACATTCCTCAAAGGTTGATCAGCACGGTGTAGGCAGTGGTGTTAGACTGCTACGATGTTCCATTGCAGACATCTGTCCGGTTGGTGCCCTACAAGAGTTCCTTGCAATGCGTGGTACGCACCCTGGCCCGTTTTTCTGCCACCAAGATGGGTCTCCCCTTACTAAATTTCAATTTTGGAAGGTGACCGGTAAGGCGCTGTCCAGTGTTGGCCTCCCCGGGGCTCGTTACGGCACCCATTCTTTTAGAATAGGAACTGCTTCTACTGCGGCTGCATTTGGGTACTCTGAGGCTGATATATGCCATATGGGGAGGTGGGGATCGAAGTGTTTTGAATTATATGTTCGCCCTCTTCAAGTATGAGTACCAGATAAGTCACTGTCCTGTCTCTTTTTATTTTACAGACCCTGTGTGTCGCCGCACACCAGTGGCAGTATGGCTGGTGGGCCACAGCTATGTGCACTGGGCAGCGCAGTACGCTGTGGCGACAGAGTGGGGACCCTAGCTTGGACTACGTGCATCCGCATGTATCAGGTGGTATGGTAAGCGCGGAATGTTATGGCGGGAACTGTTGCCATTCCTTTTCTCCATCAGGGATGCTGAACCGCCTGATGTCCTAGTGCTGCACCTCGGGGGCAATGACTTGGGCCAGGTCACTGGCCTTTCTTTAAAACATACGATCTGCAGTGACCTGGCTTATTTGCATTATGTGTGGCCTGCCACAACCCTGCTATGGTCGGACATCATACCGCGTCACGCTTACAGGGGGGGCATCAACCTCCAGGCCCTTGACCGCGCTCGTCACTCGGTGAACAGGGCAGTGGCCCGGTTCTTTGCTGACAAGGGTTTGGTGCGGGTCATCCGACACCCCACCGTCTCCAAAATTATGATCTTTACACAGGGGATGGGGTCCATCTGTCGCCCAGAGGTATGAACCTCTTTTTGGAAGATTTGCAAGCAGGCCTGTTGACCGAGCTGACGGTCTGGGGGGGGGGCAGTGAGTCTTTATTAAGCCTCCCCGTGTGGCGGGTAGCACTGGTAAGGTAAATATTTATGACCCACAGGTATCCGGCAGGTTCGCAATTGACTGGCCAACACTAGATAGGTAGAAGTTGGTTAACGTTGACCGGTCAACGACGAACCAGGCAATGGGGTGATGGCAGGAGCTCTTCAGCATGCGTCACCCCGTGATTTTACGGATACACGTCAGAGGGTGGGGTCAGTAGATAGTTGATTGACTACAGTCAACAATTTGTTTGTTGTAAACAAACAAATTGATACAAATGGATACATTGTAGCCAATTGCCATTGGCAATTTTGGGAGGAACCTTACCAGTGTTACTGCGGCCTGCTTGCCTTAAGAATTATAATTGGCTGAGTACCAATTGAAATTTATAATTCGGACTAGGGCATGAATCAATAAATGTGGCCCAATGCCGTTATCCACATATAACGGTGTCTGAGTCCTTTTTTGGGGGGTGCACCTGCAATGGAGCAGTTGAGGCTGTAGGAAAGGAGAAGGCAATCTGGTACCCTCCATCAGTTTTGAACTATCAGCTCTCATGATTGCTATCCCTAGTTTGTCATTTCTGTCTGAGGCTTAAGTCTTTCCCCATGGTCAATGACCTTTAAAATTATTGTTGTAGCTGTACTTTTATCTTCTTTCAGATTATTGAGTTTCCATATGATTTTCATGAGATTTTTACCTGGACAGTGCCTATGACTGGTGAACAAATATAAGTGTAGGGACATAAATCGTTACATATTTCATTCAAACAGATTAGAATGAATCTTAACCTATAAATCCAAGGGTTAACCGTTGGAACTGGCTATAGGTTGCTATGCCTCGCCCTACTTGCCTGCACTCACCCTTCGTGCACACGGCCGATCTGGGTACGCAGGTCAACGAAGGATTGAAAAAACCGGCAGTGGGGCAACAGCCCCACTTCCCAACTTCACTTCCCAACATTCCTTGCGCTGTGCCATGCCAGAGCCAATCAGGCTGAGAGGCTCTTGCACTGCGCAGCGTTTGGAAACGCGCCGCAGCCAATCGAAAGAAAAGCATTTTAAAAAAACGCAGCACAAACACAAAACAGCAACCCATAACTACAAGCCCCAGCGTCCTGCGCGCCATGAGCGCGCAGAGGGCTGAGGAAACGGGCACCCGAAAAATGAAAAAGAAAAACAACTCACAGCCAAGCACACACTAGCTGACTTTCTTTCCCTCACCAACAGTGCCTGAAGGTCCCGCCTGGATTTTCCCCTTTAATATCAGTGGGTGGGGGGTTGCAATCCCCCTCTCCGCTGGCTACCCTAGGGTTGGGAGGTTTGTGGGGAGAAAAGGGGTATATTGCCCCAACACTTCTGGACCCACAGGAGTCCTTGGCAGGCTGGTGAGTTGGGCCAGCAGTTCTTTATCCCTCCAGGGCAGGGAGGGGCTGGCCCCAAAAACAGCTGTGCCAGCAGTGGAGTCCTCGGCAGGCCGGTGAGTTGGGCCAGCAGTTCTTTATCCCTCCCGGGCAGGAAGGGGCTGGCCCCAAAACCAGCTGTGCCAGCAGTGGAGTCTTTGGTGGGCCGGTGAGTTGGGCCAGCAGTTCTTTGTCCCTCCCGGGCAGGGAGGGGCTGGCCCCAAAAACAGCTGTGCCAGCAGTGGAGTCTTCGGTGGGCCGGTGAGTTGGGCCAGCAGTTCTTTATCCCTCCAGGGCAGGGAGGGGCTGGCCCCAAAAACAGCTGTGCCAGCAGTGGAGTCCTCGGCAGGCCGGTGAGTTGGGCCAGCAGTTCTTTATCCCTCCCGGGCAGGAAGGGGCTGGCCCCAAAACCAGCTGTGCCAGCAGTGGAGTCTTCGGTGGGCCGGTGAGTTGGGCCAGCAGTTCTTTGTCCCTCCCGGGCAGGGAGGGGCTGGCCCCAAAAACAGCTGTGCCGGCAGTGGAGTCCTCGGCAGGCCGGTGAGTTGGGCCAGCAGTTCTTTATGATCCTGAACTAACAAATTGATCTTTCAAGATGGCAGAAATCTGATATTGACACTTGCAGAAACAAAAAGAACTTGCAAGATAGAGACATAGTACAGCTTTGACATGCCAAGAAGCAACCAGAAATCTTGGAGACTACTGAAAGACTGAACAACAATTCAAACACAAATACATTGTATGAGCACACAAAGAACCCTCATATTCTCAAAACTACAGTCTTTTCTCCCTACTGTGCCACTTATAAACTTATGACTGCCAAAGAGTGTATCCCACAAGGTCAAGATTCTGGATGGACCTTTTGGAAATCAATAGACTTTGAAGCAAAGTTAAAAGACCAAAGAATAATTAGGTATAACGGGGCTGCTTGGACACAGGACAGATTTTCAGTGAATGGAGAAATTCAGTCATTTATGTGCATGTAATTATTGCTCCACCACATGTACATAAGAAGATCTAATAAATGGCTGAGTTATCACTGTTGAAGTAGCCTACCTTTGGTCAAAAATAATTTGATTGTGCAGAGCTCTAAAACAAAGAAAGTAAGTTGTTATTGTTGTTCAGGTACTTTTAATTCTGTTGTGTGTCCACTACAGACATATTAATTAATTAAAATTAATAAATCATATTTTAAAAAATATGCTGAAGTGCAAATCTTCAGGGTCCCGTTAATGTCTTTGCCAAGATTTGGATGTCTATGTTTCATGTCTTTTCTTCTCTTTAAAAACGGAGTTGTTTTAAGGAGGGGGGGTGGGGGATCGATCCACTCTGCCTGTTCCTCTGTGTCCAGAAGTGTTGGGGCAATATACACCTTTTCTCCCCACAAACATCCCAACCCTAGGGTAGCCAGCGGAGAGGGGGGTCACAACCCCCACCCACTGATATTAAAGGGGAAACCCGATCTACTTTCACGACTTCACACAATCAAAGCACCATAACACACTAAAGCCCCCCTCCCCACCACCGAGCCCACCCTTCCTAACCCCAACGACCACGCCCCCCCTAGCCCCCACTTCCTAACCCCCAAAGACCATGCCCCCTCCCCACTACCTAACTCACCCTTCCTAACCCCCAACGACCACGTCCCTTCCCCACCACCAAATAAATAAATAATTTTTTTAAAAATTACTAAAAACAGTCAAACACATCCAAAAATACACAAAAACAAAAACACCAAAAACAATACGAAGTAAACAAAGACACAATCAAAAACAAAACAAACAGACAAAAAATACAAATTCCAACCCCCCCGCACACACACACACACACACACACACACACACACACACACACACACACACACAAAACAAAGAAAACAAGCAAACTTACCAAAAGATGTGCTACCTCCACCAGGACTGAAAAAGAAATGAATAAAGAAAGAGACTACTTACCAGAAGAAGCTCCACCCAGAGGCCAGGAGAGAAAAAAAAAATCAAAATACAATAACCCCTACCAGCACCACCTGCTGGCCACAATAGTAAAAACAATTCAAAAACACACAAACATTGAATGTAAAAAACATTTACTTTTACATTATTAAAATTATGACCTACGGTACAACTAATTAAAAAAGTTCAAAAAAATAAAACATTATTCACTTACATAAAACAATTTGAAAAATATATATCATACTTTCTTCTTTTATTAATCCTAAAAAAAAAAAAACCAAAAAAGCAGATCCCAGTTAATAACAGCCAAGCCAAAAAATTTTTACATAAATAAACATTTAAAAAATTAAAATTACAGACAAAGCAATTTTTAAAAAACATTAACACAATTTAACCTTCCAACACAATTTAAAACTATTGCAAAAATAAAATTGGTTCATTTTTTATTAAAACACACGGAGAACAAAGCCCGGCAACGCCGGGCAACCCTTGCTAGTAATATAAAAACTCTACTGGATTATGAGATTTTTTTTGTGCTTTTTGGGCATTTCAGTACTTTTTCTGCAAAAAGTTGCAATACCATTGCGCCTCTCCTGGAGCACACACCATCGGCCCAGGATAGGAGGCAGCTGTGGCCGCTGGCATTGCTTCCCTCCAGCCCTGCTTGACCGGGGGGGATAAAGAGCCGCCGGAGCCACTGCCGAGGAACCTCGACGTGCCTCTCTTGGAGCGCATACCATCGGCTCGGATGAGAGCTGGACCATAAGGGAAGCTGAGCGCAGAAAAATAGATGCCTTTGAAATGTGGTGTTGGAGGCAAGTTTGAGAGTCCCCTGGACAGCAAGGAGAACAAATAGGTCGATCTTAGAAGAAATCAACCTTGACTGCACCCTAGAAGGTCATATAGTAAAGATTAAGCTAAAGAACTTTGGACATCAAATGAGAAGAGAGGATTCACTTGAGAAAGCCTTGATGCTGGGAAAGGTGGAGGGCAGAAGAAGAAGGAGGCGGCAGAAAATGAGATGGATAGATGGTATTGAAGAGACAATGTGCACAGAGGTGCATGGGTTAAGGAAGATGGTGGAGGACAGAGGTGCCTGGAGGGCAATGGTCCATGGGGTCGCAAAGGATCAGAATCTACTGTGCAACTGAACAAAAGACCAGCATAGTACAGCAAAAAGTTAAATTGAGGATATTTAAAATATATCAAGTTAGTTTTGTAGAAAAGCCTACTATTTGCACAAGCCCCATTTATTTTACACAAAATGGAGGTTGTTTATATAAAAATACTCAACGTTTCCTTAAAATATATGGTTTTGTTTCCAATGTTTGGCTCATTTGGCTAATGCTGTTGTCAACTGAAACGTCCCAGTTTCTTTGCTGTCTGCTTGAGTATTTTTAAAAATAAATAAATCAAAATAATAAAAAATGAGGATTACAGTGTTTTTCCCACAGGGTGTGTCTCAATGAGTGAACATACCTTTTTCATTGAGGATGAGTAATATGTTGATATTCATCCCTTATTTGATGGTGGATCTGACATATGGCACTTATGGCATATATCAAATGTAAGTGTCTGCCAGGTTTGGACCCTTAATGGAAAATCTTGACATGGTGAAACCATGATTTTGCAAATGTTCTTTTTCATCTGAAGCCTTTGTAAGAATGTGACTACTGTATATATTTTGTCTGACAGTTTACCACCTAGAAGTGTTTGAGATTTTCTAGGTTGTATGATCAGCAATTTGGCTAAAACCCAGATAAGGGGGCATTATATGTGAAAGTTCTAGCTGCAGATCCTGTTACTTGTCTTCTCAAGGATGGTGACATATACTATTTCCTTTTCACCCACTTTTCAGAAACAAAATGCCATATTTTGATATGTTAACAAATTCAATTTTTTCTCTTTTCCTTTGTATTCCAACACAAACACTTGTGTATGCTTCTCCCCCCCCCCCCTACAAAAGTATCCTCGTTGGCCCAATAGGCAATAAGGCAGCTGCCATGGTTCTCTGATTTACCTGTGAGTGCTGATAACATGGACTAATTTCTTTTCAGTACTTATAGTTATTACCTCCATAGGATATCAAACATGCTGAGTTACTGACTTTCAAGAGCCCAGTTTCATAACAGAAGCACTCAGCATGGCCCATTAGGACCACACCTTTCATCCATACAGGCCAACCCTAGCTCATCCATCTTCATAGTTCTTACTCCCTAAATTCTGAATCATTTTGGTTGCCCTCCGCTGTACCTTTTCAATTCTACGAGCCTCTTTCTGATAAAATAGTGCCTACAATTGCACATGATATTTCAAACCCAGCCATACTAATGTCTTATATAAAGTAGTGCCAGAATATCTTCAGCTGATTTATAAGACTTTCTTGTCCATCTATCTGCATTTGTTTAGTTGTAGTTTCTTCTTAGAGCTGCCAAACGTTGTACAGATATCTGGTGGCCTAAAGGTCTATTAAAGACAATGAATGAATCACATTCCCTACACACCAGAAAGAAAATACCCTTATTTTTTATCATTGTGTGGCCAGAAGGTCAATACAAAATAAATCACAGCAACAAAGAGGAAGAAAGAATTTAGAAGAATCAGATGGTTTATTACAAATTATATAAGCTTGCCAGAACTGTAATGGCTAAAGTATAGCTTAGGTTTAGAGGAATAAGATAAGGACTAGGGGTTAGTACTGGCACAGTAGAAAGCCACACAGATGGGATGGGATGAATCCATCCAATAATCCATGTGTCTCCGTGTGTGTCTAGACAGACATGCATGAGAAACACAGGCACGTTGCTTCCCCATCCCCACTCACACATGCAAACACACACTTTGGCTTTTCCCTGCTCACTCTGATCAAGCCATTAAGAAAAGGTAGTGAAGTGATGCAATTGTAAAATGTAGAAATAAGCATCTTTTGAATTAAAAAGAATCCCCATGATTTCAAACTTTGCACATGCTTGGAAAGGCCTTACTATTTCATTTTGGCAACCTTGGGTTGCAGTAAAAAAAAAAAAGAAATGTACTTTTTGCTACATTAGTTTGACAAACTGAAACAGTAACAGTAAGTAATGAATGGTAACATTCACAAAAGGTTTAAGTATGCTCTTCTCTGTTTTCTTTCTTTTATTTTACACGCATGCGCCAGACAGTGACACACACTACTTTGGGTGGCAAAATGCAACAGCAACTTCAACAGCAAACCCAACCCAAATATGAATAACCTTCCTCACCCCAACACACTGTCAGGGAACCTTGTGGGAAGTTACTTTTTATTAAGATACAGTAATACCTCATACCTTGGTTCCACAAGTTAGGACGTTGTATGAAATCTGACTTTGTATGAGGCATGCAAAATCCTAGCCGTGATGCCTCATACAACGTCCAAATTATTGCCACCGATGCTTTGTATAATGTCATTCCCATAGAGATATATTGTAACAGCACAAACTGCAGTGCAAAGTCAAAGGAACCCAGGAAACTAACAGAACTTTGAGAGGGGCCAGAGGGGTGCGTTTCTCCACCAGCGAGGGGGGGGGGCCGATGGCGATAATAATAATAATAATAATAATAATAATAATAATAATAATAATAATAATAATAATAATAATAATAATAATAATAATAATAATAATAATAATTTATATACTCTACCGCAATTCTCTGCCCAAAGGGAGACTCAATGTGGTTTACATCTCCGAAGGCAGGGAGCCGCTTTTGGGGCCATGGAGAGGCGAGCCCCAGTTGCGGTGAGTTCTTTCTTCCCTGCCTTCTCTGGCTGGCTGCCAGTCCCAAAAGTGGCTCCCTGCCTCCAATGGACCCCACTGATGCCGGGACTGGGAGGCCCCACAGAGTTCGACCAGCAGCTGGCTGGAGGAGGTGGGGAAAGAAAGAACTCGCTGCACTTGGGGCTCAGCTCTCCATGGCCCAAAAGCGGCTCCCCACCTCCAACGGACCCCATTGATGCTGGGACTGGGAGGCCCCATGGAGCTCGACCGGCAGCCTGCCGGAGGAGGCGGGGAAAGAAAGAATTCAACCCACTTGGTGTTCACCTCTCCGGCGCGTTTTTTCTTCCCCGCCTCCTCCGGCCAGCTGCCGGTCGAACTCCATGGGGCCTCCCAGCCCCGGCGTCAGTGGGGTCTGTTGGAGGAGGGGAGCCACTTTTGGGGCCATGGAGAGGTGAGCCCCAGGTTTGGCGAGTTCTTTCTTTTCCCACCTCCTCTGGCTGGCTGCCAGTCAAGCTCCGTGGGGCCTCCCAGCCCCGGTGTCAGTGGGGTCTGTTGGAGGTGGGGAGATGTTTTTGGGGCTGAAGAGAGGCGAGTCCCAGGTGTGGCGAGTTCTTTCTTTCCCCGCTCCTCCGGCCGGCTGCCGGTCGAGCTCCATGGGGCTTCCCAGCACCGGCGTCGGTGGGGTGCATTGGAGGCGGAGAGCCACTTTTGGGGGCACAGAGAGGTGAGCCCCAAGTATGGCGAGTTCTTTGTTTCCCTACCTCCTCTGACCGGCTGCCAGTCGAGCTCCATAGGGCCTCCAGTCCAAACTCCCATGGTAAAAACCGTAATATGTTGTATGAGGCAACTTTTCCCCCAGAATTGGGTAACGTTGTATGGATCCGACATTGTATGAATCCGACGTTGTATGAGGTATTAATTACTTTATATTCATCTAGGCAAGATGGTGGGATTTCTTTCTATCATGAATTGAGTAGTCTAACACTTAGTTAAGAAAAAGCAATTGTGACTCCATTTTGCATTTTCCCAAGCACTCACATTCCTCTGAAGTACGTAATTTTCTCACAGAGCTTGCCATGTGTCAAATTCATATTCTAAAATACCAGACAGGTGATGGTCATCTTGATCAGATAAGCAGCTGAGAATTCATGCTGGCACAAAAACCAGACATAGTAAATATTTAAGAACATCCTTAGAATTCCAGGGGGAGGGAACAAGAGACCCCAGAATGGTATATAAACAACATCAAATCTGGGGTCCATTAGAGATAGAGACATTGTTAGGAAGATCACCTAAAGATCATCAGATAAGCCTTCTCACCTGGATTTATGATCCATCCTTCAGCTGCATGAGGGAACATGCCCGCATGGACTTAGAATTTGGAAATACAATTCGGACTTTAAAAATTGAAATACAAATGGGATTTCCAACATGGATTTACAATTGGGTTTATTTTCCTTTATTCATTGGATTTACAACTATGCTCAATAAAGCCTTCTAAAGGATGTTGTTTCCAGTGATTTTTCCTTGCTCTTTTGGAGAAGGGAGTGAACTTGGTGAGGCTAATAAAGAGCATCGGCTCTTCAAAGGAATTACAGTGTAAGAAAACCTGTTTTGTTTGGTGATGCTAACAGGAGCTTCATTAGGTTTCGTTTCCTCACCTTGAGGGTGTTGCCAGGGCAAGAGAAAGGTTTTGTTAGGGGAATGCACCATCCTTATCACCCCCCAAAAAAACCTTTAGCAGGGCTTTGATCTTTACCAAGGAGTGTGTGGTTGTGTTGTTCCCCTTCCCACTGATCTACTGCAGCCCCTTTGCAGCCCCTTCAGAGGGCCCCCCCATGTCCCTGCTGATGTCCCCGCTCTTGTCCCTGCTCTTTGCAGTCCCTTCTGAGTGCCCCCATGTCCCTGCTCGTGTCCCTGCTCTTTGCAGTCCCTTCGGAGGACTCCTCACATCCCTGCTCATGTCCCTGCTCTTTGCAGTTCCTTCAGAGCACCCCCATGTCCTTGTTCATGTCTCTGCTGTCCCTGCTCTTTGCTGCTCTTTGCTTTGGCTGGAAAAATGAGTTGTAACATAGTAGCAGCCTCCCCTGTCTAGTTGTAACGGATTAGCAACCTCACACTTTCACTTATTTTTAGGAAATTCTAATTTTAATTAAGATGTCTAGTTAGAACTAGTTTTGACTAGTGAAAACTAGTTTTCCACTAGAAATGGCTCTTTCAATATCAGTTAATTCTAGTTCTCACAAACGCAGTTAGTCAAAAATAGTTTTAACTAGGGAAACCTAGTTTTCAATGAAAACTAGTTTTCACTGTAACGGATATAAAGAGTCACTGGTTTTCAGCAATTAACAACTATAACTGATCCATTGGGGTACACAGAAAGAGCCTCCTCAAAGACTGTAGTATTTTTGAACCACAATCAGGCGTTCCATGAGCAATGGCAACCTTGTTGTGCTGGCTGATATTTCTCACACTAGGTCAGGCAAAAGGAACTATGGCAGTGGTGGGCATCAGCAGGTTCACACCAGTTCGCCAGAACCGGTAGCAGAAATTCTGGCTGGCCCCGCTCATCCAAGTTTTGAAATAAAGTACAGTAGTCCTAATTCAGGTGCAACACACGGCTTTCCCCCTGGCCACGCCCACCATACCATGCTCATAGTGTGGTAGTAATTTTTTTTGGAGCCCACCACTGATTATGGACTGAATTCACCAAAGGTGGCTTCATTCTGGTAGTTTGCCTGACCTAGATCTGTTAGAAGAAGACTAATCCATTGAAGATCCCGGGAACTTTTTTGATAGTATAGAAAAGGAGTTGCCAGACTTTTAAAGTCAGGGGCCATTTATGGCTATCATAAATGCATTTTTGACAGCTATAAATGAGTCCACAGTTGATTCCAGTGGTGGTGGCTATGGCAGCTGGAGCAAGGGCAGGGGCCAGATTGTTTGACGCCATGGGCAAGATCCAGCCCACGGGCCATAGCTTGCCTACCCCTGGTATAGAACAACTCCTGTAAGTTGCAGAGGCCACTGTATGGGCCCATAATAACTGTGGTAGTTAATCCTTGGCATTTCCCCATGACAAGTCTACAGGAAACTCTTTTCCACCTGGACATTCCTAAACGGGATCAGTGGTGGAGTGGTAGGCAAGTTATCTTGTCAGGAGGTTTGGCTGCATTAATGATATTCTTGGTGGAACCCTTGATATGTTCTAGAGTGATGATGGGCAGCCAGAGAGGGTTTGCAAACTACACTCATTTTGTTTCACCTAAGATTCCGATTGGCTTCTTCAGACTATTCTTTGTGGGAGCTATTCCTGGAAGTCTAAAAGAATGCATGTTGAGGGGAATTGTCATTAAATGGAGAATCACTTGTCCTGAAAGCATGTTTTACATTTGTTTTTGTTGTTTTTGTTGTTGTTGTTGCTGCTGCTGTTGCAGTTGTTCTACTACTACTACTACTACTACTACTACTACTACTACTACTTGGAAGGCATTGTAGGGCCAAGATAGAACAACCCACCATCCATCAATTTCTACTCCATTAGGCTAACATATGGGTTGAGACTGGTATACAGCAGATCCCCAAGGTACTTGTTGCAGCAGCAATTTTTTTAAGTAAAAAAAAAAGCTCAAATGCCACCAAAGGACAACTTCCAGGGGACTGAATTTGGGTAAATTTAAAATCACAGCTCTAAATGTGGCTACAGGATGCAGAGTCCAGTTCAATTAGACCCACATCTTCAGGACTTAATTTAAAAACCCACTGAAGCTTTAATTTCATATTAAAATATAGACCATGTTTAATTTGTGGTATACAATATTGTGAATTTGACAAGGAACATAAACCGTGGAGCTCTGGTCTTTTAGAGGCACACCAATATGATGGTCTCATAGTTATTCTAACTCCAACTTGTCTGTGTCAGATTGTTGATAAGTAATCTTATTGGACCATGATAATAAAAATAACAAGCAATTAAACATCAAAAGTAATTTTATACTCAAAATACCCTTCCCTCCTCTTCTCTTGTTTAGGTAGGCCTTTTGTCAATTGCAATTCTGCTGGAGGTGTGGCATATTTGTATGAACAGTGTTAAAACATAAGGTATTTTGAAAACTACAACAACACATAATTGGGTCACCACTAAGAGGGCATTCCCAGAGGATTAGCACCACCATGGCCTACTAGTTGTGATGCCTATATATAACAGTCAGTAAGAGAGGCAGCGTGTCTCTATATGTGGGTTGCTGGAGAATGTGAGAAAGGTGTAATTGATGAGCCACTTAGATAGCCCTTATATAAAGATAGCCAGTCCAGACATGCAATTGTATGTGTCATGAGATGGTGGGGGACAATATATATCATTGTGAGATCTTGGTCCCCAATTAGCTAAGAGTTGGTGAGCTCTGCATGTTATCTCCCCTTCCTCACCACAATCTCCCTCTTCTCTAAGTCATTGGGGTGTGGGGGTGTCCTCCTGCTTGGCTTCCCATAGGTCGGCCTATTAGCAAAACCATGGACTAAGCAGGCCTTAAATATGATCAAGTATTGCTCTTCTCATGTTCTTAGGAGAATAGAAATGTAAGATAAAAATGCCAAACCAACAAATAATTTTCAGTCTTGGTTTTTAGACTGCATAATTTTCCTCAAAGCACTACTATCTAACCCCCGCCCCCAAAAAATAATAATTGAAGATACATTTCTTAAATACAATACAAAAGTTTAGAAATCAGCCCTCTTTGAAGGAGGAAAGGAAGATTACTGGCATTAATAAATTTCTATCCTTCATGTCAAATTACCATTGTTATAATAGCAGCTCTAAGTTCTTGCTGCAGGGTAATTTGCTTTTGTTCATGCTTTAGCATAATATCCCATAGCAAAGTAGTACAATTACTAATCAGAAAGCTTCCGACCCTCAGTTGAAGAGTTAATTCTAATCCACATAATCTTCAGAATGTTAAGTGTTGGTTTTCCTCCTGGGAAATGAAGGTGTTGAGTTTTGTTGATCACAAAAAATTAAGTCCAGTTACTCTTCATCAGTTTATTTTTCCAGAAACCTCAGATCAATTTTGCTTAGGAGCAGATGCACCTCCTTTCAGCTGGATTTGTTGAGAGATCTCATGCTCCTTTGTTTATTTAGAAAGCAGCTTCTCGTTCTACTGTCTGGTGCAGAAATTAAGAGAAGACAGATCTGCACATGGTTCACAGATTTCAGTGTAAGTTTTGATGACCACTGCCCCTCCATCAACATTTCAATAGCTGCCTTTTGCTACAGTTTCATCTTCTGACTAAGTAAGTGACAAGTTCTGACAAGTCCAAAGTGATGGAACTATTCATCAGCTTAAACCCAATTTCCCCATCTTCTTCCTCCTTGTTCATCTCCTGCTGGAAATTGGATGTCATTGCTATTGGGGAATTTTGGTTATTCTTCCTTGTTAGCAGACTATAAGGTACAAAAAAAAGCTGCAATAGAAAAACAGAGAAAACATGGAGAGATTAGCCCATTCTTATCACTGCTGTGCTCTTTGGTTCTTTCCTCATATAAACTAGCATTTTGCTATGATAAAAGCACTCCAGAAGTATTTAAAGTAGAAAAAAAAATCTTTACTCACAGTTACCATCTGTAGTTAAAGCCAGAAGAAATAAAAAGAAGAAAATTAAGTCTCCAGCATGTGAACAGAACCTCTATGTTTGTTGCTTGGTTGCAGCTCAAAGGAAGATGAAGCTATCAGCAAAACTAAGGAAACAAAAACGAATAGGAAGAGGAGGTGGAGGCTTACCTCAGATGCTAAAGATGCCAATAAAGAGAACTTTATCAATCAAGTTAATTGCAAAGGTCAGTTACAATAAGCTGTAAAGCCCCCTCCCATTGAAATCCCTGACTCCATGTCTCACCCAAGAGCCCACGCCATCAGCTCCCAGGAGTCGAGGCAGGTGGAAGATGCTGCTGCTGCGGCTGCCGCAGCTGACTTTGCTCTCCGGGATTGCCTGCCCAGAGAGCAGAAAAAGGAAGCTGTCACCACCGCCACGAGAGACTCCCTGTCTTGCCTGGGAGCCCACACCATCGGCTCCCAGGAGTGGAGACAGGTGGGAGATGCCGCCACCGCCACAGCTGACTTCGTTCTCCAGGATTGTCTAATTGAAGAGCAGAAAAGGGAAGCCGCCGCCACGAGATACTCCCTGTCTCGCTCGGGAGCCTACGCCATCAGCTCCTGGGAGTGGAGACAGGTGGGAGATGCCGCGGGTTATCATTGTCGGTGCCCCAGGATACCTCACCACCATTGTCTTGCCGCTGGCTAGGACTTGGGGCCATGATGGCAATGGGTCCATTTCTCCCACTTTGGGACTTTTCTGGGGGGGACTGGGGTGAGTCATTGTGCTTATAGCATCTTGTCTGTATTTGTTGCATTGCTGTATTTAGCTTATTGTGTGATTTTTGATGCTTTTGATTTTGTACATTGTTATTGTTATTATTGTTTCTTGCACTTTCTTTGATGTAAACTGCTTAGAGTCACCTCTGGTTGAGTTAAGCAGTATACAAAAATAAAGTGAAATGAAAATGAAATGAAATATTCCTGTTACTGCACGCAAAATTGCTATTATCCCAATAATTATGCCTATTTTGACTGTGGATGTAACAGGTCATAATCATGTTGTTACTGTATGTCCAAACTAGTCTTTTTCTGCTTATACCTTTTCCTCTCATTTACCTTGAACAAACAGTTGTGACTGTCTGTTCTTCACATTTCTCATTATACAACCAAAATATTCATAACACTGAGAGTAATGTATTCACATCTATTGATGAGGCAAAAATGAAGTATGAATATGGTCTTTTCTAGGGTGTCATTCTCTTCACTGAATGGTTTCCAACGGCAACACAGGGAGGAGGGCATTCTTGAACTCCTTCTGGATTGCCCACATGTCCTCATGAGGCCAGGAAATTTTCCATATCGGACTTTCAATCAGACAAAGGAAGTGAAGTGAGGAAGAGAATGCTACTATGCTAGCAGAAGTCTGCTTGGCTCCCACTGAAGCCACTGGGAGGACAGACAAATGCTTTGTAGTGAGGAAATGCCAGCTCTTTAGTCAGTTCTTAGCCTATAGTCATAGTCTCTCCGAAATGAGAGACATGTTTGTGGGTCCCTCACTTTCACAATGGGATGGATAAAATCTCAGCATAACACTCAGAAACTCAGACACAAGCTGCTTTCTCATGCACTGGTAAAATTTATTATATTCTTTGTAATTCTTGAGCAATTAGATTGCTGTCTGTGTTGACATGCTCCTATTTACTAATTGTTTGGCATGACAGGAACAATGGTCATTTGCATGTAATTTTTTTTAAAATTGTAGGTTTTGAAAAACTGCTGCACAGGAGCCTGTGGATGCTCTTACAAATAAAAGATTCCAATATAAGTATCTCATTTCATAACTCTTATTTCCAGGATTTCTAGTTGTATATTTTCCTGTATATACAATGGAATCTCATTCTAGTTAGTTTAGATCAGGGGTGGCCAACTTACGGCCTGTGGGCTGGACCCAGCCTGTGGCACCATTTCATGTGGCCCACCGCCACCCTCACCACTACTGGAAGCAGAAGCAGACACATTTACGACAGCCGTAAAATACACCCGGACATGTGTAAACTCTGCTGTAAATGCACTTGCAACTATCATAAATGCATTTATGGCAGCCATGGGTGCATTTTAAGGCAGCATTTGCAATGTGAGGAACAACGTGACCTGCCTGCTTAGCTGTCCAGGGGGCATGGCCTACAGTACAAAAAGGTTGGGAACCCCTGGTTTAGAACTATTAGTTAGCTGTTTGTTCTTTCACAAAGCAACATATTTTCAAAATAGATCTACATGGAAGTTTAAAATAATAATAATTGTTTTAATAGTACATGAAGTTAAGTACAATCAAAGAATAAAATATTAATTTTAGTAAAAATAAATAAATCCCAAACCCCACACATTCACATTTTGAGGGAAAACTTTTCATAAGTACCTTATAAAAACAATTTAAACACATGACTAAAATAATAACTTTTTTGCCCCTCCACCTTTCACCCAACTACAAATCACTTTCACCTTGAGACAGATAGCTACATCTTGATTGTTCCATCTCATATGTTAACTAGCAAGTACTAGTATTTTAATGTTTTTGTAAACATATATTTTAATACTTGAGAAAATGTATCTCATAAATAAGCTTTATTATGTGTCAAAAAGGATGAAAATATAACTTTACATTTCTGTTTTAAAGTAATTTTAGTGCCTATTAGCTGTAAAGTAACAGTTATATATAATTTAGAGTGTGTAGTCACTCGAAACAACTTGACATTTTCACACAAACACGGAACCTTAATAATAGCCTGGGGATTACACTGGATGTATACACCACTACAAGATATTAAAATAACTTATGGCGCACTGTAATTCTTGTTTTGTATTTGTCCAAGTAGTTTTGAAGCATGCTATAAAGCAGAAAAATAAAAACCTAAGCTCGAAAGTCAGCTAAGCTGTATTCTTAAAGTTATAGCAGTCTTTCCATATTAAGTATGATTAAACCAGTTGACATTTGCAATTGTCATCGTTTTCTTCTCCTCCTCTCTTCTTATTAATAGTCTGTGATTAAAATGTAAATTCAGGGAATGCTGTAGTTTTGAAAGCCACTATAATTGTTTAAAATAGAGAAGTTGATTGCATTTAGTCTGGGATTACATTAAATCATTAAAAAATAGTCCTTTACTTGTTGCTCTTAAGATGTACGTGAAGGAAGTGAATACTCCACTCTTATGTCTGATCTCTGTTGCTGTCTGTAATTTATATTTATATAGGAACTTCAGCCAAAGCAAAACTTATTATCTTGCATCCAATAGGAAAGTAACAACAGCTCTCAAGCTAATCAGGCAGAATATTTCACACTTGAAATGAAATAAATAATGAAAAAATGTCTTTTGTATGAAAAGGCTCTTTATACCCTCCACCCTCTCCGGCAATTAAAAAATTCTCCAAGATTTGACGTGTTCTTTTAATTTTAATTGAAGTGGCATGTGGGTAGGGATTAGGTGAAAGCACAGATGTGCATAAAAATTAATATGAACTTGGAGAAATATCCTTTTCTCCATAAAAGGATTGACCAAATGCTCACAGATGGAATTTGAGTAGACCCTTATTGAACAAACCAATGGAGCCCACTTGGGTCATTTCTGCTACAGTTCTGGTATTTTAGCTGTAAAAGACAGAGACCTATCTTACTTGTAACTAACCATTAATCTGTGACTTGATACATTACCTGTTTAATTAAAATGTGTGGGGCTTGAAACCTTTCGTGCAATTCACAAGACATTGCTTAGAAGTGATAGAACTTTTGGGCAGGGGGATGGGATAATATGGCTTAGTTTTCTCATTGTTGCTTCTAGTGGAATTAATTATAAATGTTAGGCTGAGCTGTATCTATAGTCAAATAGACCACGAACACCTGCATATGCAAGCAAATATGCTAAGTGCTTGCTCTGGTAGGGAAGGTTGTTTACCTTCAAGAACTTGTTAAAGCCCAACAGGTCATAAAGCATTTCAAGCAAAGAAAGAATGCAAGCGCGGCGCCAAAATGGCCGCTGCACCCTTTGCGCCCCCCCCATCGGACAAAGGCATCCGGGTAGTTAGGGGGCGTGGCCAGCTCCCTTATAAAATGGGTGGCCACGAGGCAGCCGCGCTGCCATTTTGCGAAGCGACGGAGCGGAGAAGTTTTTCCCTCTTATCTCCGTCGCTTTTACTCTTCACCGGGAAGCCTCTTGGCTGCTAATTTCCCTTTTTGGGCTTCCCATCTGCTAGCTGCAATGCCCTCAAAGAAGAAGGCAACTGCGAGCGCGGCGCGTTCTGCGCGGAAGCGCAATCCGGGTCGGAGGACCGCGGCTGCGCCTCCCCAGCAGCCTCCTTGGTCCGAGCCCACCGGGACCGGTGGGATGGGGTTGATTGCCCCTTGGCTGGGGGCTGCGGCCCTCGGCCCGCAAGCAGTCGCCACCGCTCCTGGCGTGGCCCATTCCGCTGGGCCTTCCTCCGTTGGGGTGCAGCTTCCTACGGGGGCTTCCAGCCTTGGGGGGTGGTGGGGTCCCCTCCCCTGGCAAGGTACTTCCCCGGCCCTACCGGGCCCGGCCTTAGGGTTGTGGCCCTATACGGGCCCCGGGGTCCAGGGACCTGGACCGGCGCCTGTAGTTAGTGGGCCGGCCGGCCCTTTGCCCCGCCTTGGCTTAGGGGGCTACGTTAGTGTGGAGGCCCTCCTGGCCCGCGTTGCGGCCCTTGAGGCATCCCTGGCCCGGGTTAGTCACCCTCGAGCCCCTTTTGGGGTGCAGGTGGATGCATCATCTGCTGGGCAGCGGCAGGCGGTGGGACGGGTCGAGCCGCCTGAGGCGCGTGGCCCGGCATCGGCCACTGCCTCGCAGCTCCCCGATCAACAGGCCGGTGCGGGTCAAGCCCCGTCAACGAGCTCTATAGCGGTCGTGAGCTCCGACGCCCCCAGTGGGCCGGAACCCCCGGTGGGGGCGGCCCATGGGGGTGCAGCATGTGAGTATGCGGTCCAAACTAATGCACCTACACACATGGCCACGTTGGGGGGGCTTTTCAATGGCCTTGGCCTCGCATGGGTGGTGCGGTGGTCCAGTCGCCGACGCCCCACCCGGTGACTTCAACTATTACCCAGGGCCCCGTTTTGGGGGGTGCTCCTTACTCAGTCGGGAATGTTTTAGGGGTGACCGGATTAGTCCAGGCTCCTTTCCAGATGCCCGCAGTTTCCACCGTTCCAGTGTCGGCTTTGCCGACAGCAGGGTATTCCTTGCCCCTGGGGGACCATTTGGCCCAGACCACCAAAGAGAAGATCTGGCGGGGGGAGTATGTGGACATCTTCTCCCTCCTTAACAGAGAGCCCACCAAGGAGGAGAGGGAGGGGCAAGATGAGAAGGATAAGGAGCAGGCGCGTCGTCGCAAGCCACCACATACGTGGGCCAACTGGTTGCCGGCCTACCTCATATACATGGCGGTCTACCTCAGGGCCCGGCCGGATTTGGCAATTCCGATGGTCCAGTATTTGGACAACATTTACCGGGCGATGGTTGACTTCCCGGGCCCGTCGTGGTTGGCTTACGACGAGGAATTCCATATGCGGATTCCCCTGCACCCCGAGATGAGGTGGGATGAGCCCTGCCAGAGGCTGTGGCTGCTGTACATGACTCCCACGCGCCCAGCGCCCGGGGAAAGATACCATTGTGGACATGCGGTCCAGCGAGCGGCCCCAGCACAGGCACCCCGCCAGGTGGCGGGGCAGGGGGTACCAGCCCGCCTGCTGTGCTGGACTTTCTCGTCCAATGGTTCCTGCAACAGGAAGAATTGCAAGTACAGGCATGAGTGCCCCTCCTGTGCTGGCCCCCATGCGGCCTCCGCCTGTCCCAGGCCTGGAGGGATGCGGGGCAGAGGGAGGGGCGGACAAGGGGCTGGCAAAACTGCCGCAGAGGGAGCTGGTTCACTGAAAGGCCCCCTCCCCAATTAATGTGGACATGTTGGAGCGTTGGCTCGCATTGTACCCGAGGGAAGCGGACGCGGTTTACCTCCTTCAGGGTTTTAGACAGGGGTTCCGTATTCCTTTCGTGGGTGATAGGTCCCCCCAGGATGCCCCCAACCTTTTGTCCCTTAGGGGGAGGGAGGAGGTGGCTGCTGCCAGCATTACTAAGGAGGTCGATGCGGGCAGGGTCGCTGGCCCTTTCCCTACACCCCCGTTCCCCAACCTTAAGGTATCACCCTTGGGCTTAGTGCCCAAAAAGTCACCGGGCGAGTTTCGCCTGATCCATCACTTGTCCTACCCAGCCGGCCGATCGGTCAATGATGCTATCCCCGATGACCTTTGCTCGGTCAGGTATACATCTTTTGACCAAGCGCTGCACATGGTGCGCTCATGTGGCCCGGGTGCGCTGTTGGCTAAGTGCGACATTAAGTCGGCATTTCGCCTCCTGCCGGTGCACCCGGGTGACTTTGAGTTGCTGGGTTTCAAGTTTCGGGGTGAATATTACTTTGATAAGGCCATGCCTTTTGGCTGTTCCATATCATGCTCGGCCTTCGAGCGTTTCAGCACATTTCTACAGTGGGCCTTTCGTCCGCAGGTCAGGGTCCCGGTCTGTAGCCCATTACCTGGATGATTTTTTATTCGGGGGTGAACGGGGCTGGGACACGTGCACACGTCTCCTCAACACATTTCAGATGCTAATGGAGGAACTCAGTGTCCCTTTAGCGCCCGAAAAGACCAAGGGCCCATCTACTAAGCTAGTATTCCTGGGGGTGGAGATTGACACGGTAGCGCAGGCTTCTAGGTTACCGGGGGATCAGGTGTCAAGGATAGTGGCCCTTATCTCGGACTTGCTTGCTAAACGCAAGGCATCACTGAGGGAACTGTTACATGGTCACCTCAATTTCGCTTGCAGGGTCGTCGCACCGGGCAGGGCATTTGCTCGGCGCTTGTGCGACGCCATGACAGGCTTATCTAGGCCCCACCATAGGGTTAGACTCACTCGGGGTATGAGGGCAGATATGCTTATCTGGCTCCAGTTCCTGAGGGGGTTCAATGGAGTATCATTTTGGAGGTCTGACCTCCTGGCTTCCCCTCGTTTTCAGATACAGTCCGATGCCTCGGGATCCCTGGGTTATGGGATGTACTTCAATGGGAAGTGGGCCTATGGTGGGTGGCCACCAGCATGGGCAGGCACGGGTCGCCTGCGTGATCTCACGTATCTGGAATTTTTCCCTATCCTGGGGGCTTTGATGCTATGGGGCGAGGAGTGGGCCAACTCGGTCGTCCATTTCTGGTGTGACAATGCGGCCGTTGTCCACATTGTCAACTCACAGACTTCCAAATCACCCAGGGTCATGGACCTAATGCGCCAGTTTGTGTTGCGCAGCCTGCACCTCAATGTCCTCTTCAGGGCCAGGCATGTCCCGGGGGTCAATAATGATATCGCTGACCCTTTGTCCCGCCTGCAGATCTCCCGGTTCCGTGCCTTGGCCCCGGATGCGGAGGAATTTCCCTCGCCACTCCCGGACAAGATATGGACCATTGGCAAGGAGAGGTGAACCGGGCGATTGGCTTATCGCTAGCGCCACGCACGCGTAAGGCGTATCACCACGCATTCAATTCTTTCAGAGCTTTCTGTACCCAACTCCGGCTGCCAGAAACCTGGCCGATCCCAGTGGCCCATATACTTCGGTTCATGGTTTACCTGCATGCCCAGGGCCTTGCACCTCGCACCATAGCATCTAGGCTGTCAGCGTTGGCTTTTATGGCCAAAGTAAGCGGTCATGTGGACAGTACCGCTGACTTCCGTGTGAGACATGTTTTGGAGGGGTGGGTGCGGGAGCGTGGGCGTGGCCCGGACGACCGCCACCCGATTTCCCCAGGGGTTCTTACCCAACTGTCCCGGGGCTGGCATGGCCTCTGTTTTGATAGGTATGAGGCAGCCCTATTTCATGCGGCTACAACAGTGGCCTTTTTTGGAGCGCTCCGCATCAGCGAGCTTGTGATGCTGTCTAAGGCGGATGCAAGTCGTAGGGCACTGGAACTCGAGGATGTCTATGTTGCCAAAGACTGGGCTCAGTTGAGGATACACTCCTCTAAGACAGATCAGCACGGCGTAGGCAGTGGAGTAAGACTGCTACGGTGTTCTTTGGCAGACATCTGTCCGGTTGGTGCCCTACAGGAGTTTCTTGCACTGCGTGGCACGCACCATGGCCCGTTTTTCTGTCACCAAGATGGGTCTCCCCTTACTAAATTTCAATTTTGGAAGGTGACCGGCAGAGCGCTGACCAGTGTTGGCCTCCCAGGGGCCCGTTATGGCACCCATTCATTCAGAGTAGGGGCGGCCTCCACTGCAGCTGCTTTTGGGTACTCCGGGGCTGACATACGCAGCATGGGAAGGTGGGGTTCGAAATGTTTTCAATTTTATGTTCGCCCTCTTCCACCGTGAGTACCAGTTTAGTCACCGCACCTTTCTCTTCCTCGTTTTTTCCTTTACAGACCCTGGGTGTCGTATTACACCGGTGACAGTATGGCTGGTGGGCCATAGCTACGTGCACAGGACAGCGCGTTACGCTGCGGCGACAGAGTGGGGACCCCGACTGGGACTGGGTGCATACGCAAGTCTCACATGGTATGGTAAGCCCGGGATGTTATGGCGGGAGCTGTTGCCATTCCTTTTTTCAGGCCGGAATGCTGACCCGCCTGACATTCTGATCATAAACTTGGGGGCAATGATTTGGGCCAGGTCACCGGCTTATCGCTGAAGCATGCGATTTGCGGCGACCTTGCCTACCTGCATTACGTGTGGCCCGCCACAACCCTCGTTTGGTCGGACATGGTCCCGCGGCACACGTACAGGGGAGGTTTCAATCTCCAGGCCCTTGACCGCACTAGACGCACGGTTAACAGGGCTGTGGCCCAGTTCCTTGGCGACAAGGGTTGGGGGCGGGTCAGTCGTCACCCCGCCATTAGTCTGCAAAATTATGACCTTTGTGCAGGGGATGGGGCCCATCTGTCGCGAGGAGGTATGGACCTCCTGTTGGGAGATTGGCGAGCAGGCCTGTTGACCGAGCTGACGGTCTGGGGGGGGCGTCGAGCCTTCTTTGAAGCCCCTCCGTATGGCGGGTAGCACTGGTAAGGTAAACATTTATGACCCACAGGTATCCGGCAGGTTCGCAATTGACTGGACAACACTAGACAGGCATAAGTTGGTTAAACGTTGTCCGGTCAACGACGAACCAGGCGACGGGGTGATGGCTACAGCTAGACAGCATGCATCACCCCGTGATTTTACGGATACGCGTCAGAGGGTGGGGTCATTAGTTAGATATTGACTACAGTCAACAATTTGTTTATTGTCAACAAACAAATTGATACAAATAGATACATTGTAACAATTGCCGTTGGCAATTTTGGGTGGTACCTTACCAGTGTTACTTCGGCCTGCTTGCCTTAAGAATTATGATTGGTCAATTACCAATAGAAAATTATAATTCGGACTAGGGCATGAATCAATAAATGTGGCCCAATGCCGTTATCCACTTTCATCAGTGTCTGAGTCCTTTATTGGGGGGTGCGCCTGCAAAGCTAGTGAGACATAGAGTTGCTATTTAAAAATAAATAAAGTGCTAATACTCCACATATCTCATTTTGAGGGATGGGGAGAGCTCATTTATTTTGTCATATCTTTTAAAAGAACCATTAAAGAATAGGCATGACTGCAAACAGAATACAGTACATTGCTTCAGTGCTGATGAATATAAAGGTAAATGTGGGAAACATGGTAGACAATGTGCTAACAACAGTCCTGTTGACACCTTAAGGGGTAACATATTTTCTCTGGAATGCTCATAGATGGTAGACTGCTTGCTCAGAGTAGTGAAGTGTCATTAAAAATGCATGTTTATATAGGCAAAGAATTAGTAACTAAAACAATTCTCTTAATAAAATAAGTCTCAGTATATAAAACAGGAGGTGTAACTTTGGTGGGGATGGGTGGATATTTGTAACCTGTCCCCAGAACCCAGTGTAGGCTGCACTGTTTTCCAAAATACTGTTTTTGGTTTAGGCATATCCGAAAACAAAATAATAATATAAAAAACCAAAAACACTGCAGCACTTGGTTTGGTATCTAAGGGCCACCTCCACTCCCCATTTTAATCTTATAAACACAAAGAATATCAGAATAAGATTGGTTGCAACTTTGATTCTGCTTCACGCTCAAGAGCTTACATTTCTTTGATGGCTGCAGAGGCAGCCAGCCATTTGTATTTCCTACAATGTCTTCTCATGGTTGCAGTACAGCTGATGGGTGACCCACCACTGTAGGAAGTTCTCCCACCATTGGACACTCAAACTAAAAGACAGCCCCAAGTGTTTGGTCATATTAGTGCCATCCTAGTGCATTTGTTGTTGTTGTTGTTCAGTCGCACAGTCGATTCTGACCCTTTGCTACCCCATGGACCATTTTCCTCCAGGCATCTCTGTCCTCCACCATTCTCCTCAGCCCACCAAGCTATGTGCCCATTGTGTCCACAATACCATCTATCCATCTCATCTTTGGACGCCCCCTTTTTCTCTTGCCCTCCATGTTTCCCAGCATCAAGGCCTTCTCAAGTGAGTCCTCCCTTCTCATTTGATGTCCAAAGTACTTTAGCTTCATCTTCACTATTTGTCCCTCCAATGAACAGTCAGGATCGATTTCTTCCAGTATTGACCTATTTGTTCTCTTTGCTGTCCAAGGGACTCTCAGGACTTTCCTCCAACACAACATTTCAAAGGCATCTATTCTTCTGCACTCAGCCTTCCTAATGGTCCAGCTCTCACACTCATACATTACCACTGGGAATACCATTGCTTTGACTATGCAAATTTTTGTTTTCAAGGTGATGTCTCTGCTTTTCACTATATTCCCCAGGTTTCTCATTGATTGTCTCCCCATAATCAGTCGTCTTTCTATTTCATGGCTACAGTCGCCATCTGCAGTGATCTTAGATCCCAGGAAAGTAAAATATGTCACTGCTTCTACTTCTTCCCCATCTATTTTCCAGGGACTGATCGGACCTGTTGCCATTATCTTGGTTTTCTTGATATTAAGTCTCAAGCCAGCTTTTGCACTCTCCTCCTTCAATCCAATCAAGAGGTTCTTTAGGTCTTCCTCACTTTCTGCCATTAGGGTGGTATCATCTGCATATCTCAAATTGTTGATGTTTCTCCCAGCAATTTTGATCCCATATTGTGATTCCTCCATCCCTGCATTATGCATTATGTGCTCTGCGTATAGATTGAATAAGCAGGGTGATAAAATGCAGCCTTGTCTTACTCCTTTTCCTATTCCAAACCACTCTGTCTTTCCGTGTTTGTCCTAACTGTTGCTTCTTGGCTCGTGTACAGATTTCTCATGAGGCATATGAGGTGTTCTGGTATTCCCATCTCTTTAAATACTTGCCACATTTTGTTGTGGTCCACACAGTCAAAAGCCTTGGTATAGTCAATACAACAAAAGTAAACTTATTTCTGGTATTCTTTTGTTTTCTCCATGATCCAACGTATGTTGGCAATGTGGTCTCTAGTCCCCCTGCCTCTTCTGAAACCGGCCTGTACCTCTGGTAGTTCTCTCTCCACATGTTGCTGAAGTCTATCCTGTATTATCTTGAGCATCACCTTCCTGGCGTGTGGGATGAGCGGAATTGTTCGGTAATTTGAGCATTCTTTGGCACTGCCTTTTTTGGGATTGGAACGTACACTGATCTTTTCCAATCATGTGGCCACTGTTTTGTTTTCCAAATTTGCTGGCATATTGAATGCAGTAGTTTGATTCCATCATCTTTTAGGGCTTTGA
Organism: Bradypodion ventrale; assembly: GCA_035047345.1. Taxonomy (NCBI): domain Eukaryota; kingdom Metazoa; phylum Chordata; class Lepidosauria; order Squamata; family Chamaeleonidae; genus Bradypodion; species Bradypodion ventrale. The sequence goes on along the minus strand of JAWDJE010000003.1, from coordinate 106,353,959 downwards.
AAAATTCAACTGGGATACCATCATTTCCACTAGCTTTATTGTTTGCAGTGCTTTTTAGGGCCTTTCTGTCTTCACTCTCCAGAATGTCTGGTTCAAGTTTAAATTTCTCATTATTGTTATTATCAGGAGTGTTGAGGTCCTTTTTGTAGAGTTCCTCTGTGTACTCTTGCCATCTTTTTTGATCTCTTCTGCTTCAGCTAACTCCTTTCCATCTTTGTCCCTTATCATGGTCATTTTTGCTTTAAATGTTCCCTTGATTTCCTCATTTTTTTTTGAAAAGATCTCTAGTCCTGGCTCTTTTGCTGTTTTCCTCCATTTCTTTGCACTGTTCGTTCAGGTAGTTTTCCTTATCTCTCCTTGCTTTCCTTTGACATTCTGTATTCAGGTGGTTGTATTTTTTTCTTTCTCTTTGGACTTTTGCATTCCTTCTTTCCTCTGCTATTTTAAGAGCCTCATCAGACAACCACTTTGCTTGCTTACGCTTCTTTTTTTTGGTATGGTTTCTCTTGCTGCCTCCTGCATGATGTCCCGCGCCTCTGTCCATAATTCTTCTGGCACTCTGTCTATCGAGTCTAAGCCACTAAATCTGTTCATCACCTCCACCATGTATTCTTTAGGGATGCTGTCTAGGTGGTATCTGTCTGGTCTCATTGTTTTCCCTATTTTCTTTAGTCTAAGCCTGAAGTTTGTGATCAGTAGGTTGCAATCTGAGCCACAGTCTGCTCCAGGTCTTGTTTTTGCTGACGGTATGGAGGTTCTCCATCTTTGGCTGCAGAGTACGTAGTCAATTTGGTTTCGGTGTTGGCCATCTGGTGATGTCCATGTGTAAAGTTGCCTCTTGTGTTGCTGAAAGAGAGTGTTTGCTATGACTAGTGCATTCTCTTGGCAGAACTCTATCAGTCTTTGCCCTGCTTCATTCTGTGTTCCAAGACCAAATTTGTCTGCTATTCCATTTACTTTTTGATTTCCTACTTTGGCATTCCAATCTCCTAAGATAATGTGGACATCATTTCTTGGTGTCTGTTCTATGAGGTGTTGTAGGTCCTCATAGAACTGGTCAACTGTGGCTTCATCTGCACTAGTGGTTGGCGCATAGACTTGGATTACAGTGATATTGAAAGGTTTTCCTTGGATTCTGACTGACATCATTCTATCATTTTTGATGTTGTATCCCATTACTGCTTTCCTCACTCTTCTGTTGACAATTATGACAAATATGGTAATATTCAGCATTTGCAATCTAATTAGTTACATGCAATGCAGGATTTCCCAAGCTATGTGTTCTTATATGCCAGGTTTGAGACTACCTCCCTGTTTTGCAATCCTAGACTGTTTCCCCAAATCCTTGAGAGCTGTCCTGTACGGTTGGTGAGCTTGTGTCTCTCCTTTGCTATCTATCTTTGTTTCGAATTGGAGTCACGCCTTCTGTTGGTAAATGGGTACAGAGGTCAGTAGTCCTACCACAAGATTCAGTTGAGAAATTGGCTCTAGGGCTAAGGTTTTCTCTTGGACATCAGCAAAAACTCTTTATCTAGAATCAGAACTACCTCAGGTAATGTAAAACAGCTGACAGAGAATGCACATAAAAAAGCAGAAATAAGACAGTTTGTGGCTAAGATGCTGAGTAGAAGACTCGAGGTCAGCTGTTTGATTCCTGAGTACTGCAGGATGGAATGAGCTCCTGTCTTTGTCCCAACTCCTGCCAACCTAGCAGTTTTTTGTTTGCAAGGTGATGCATTTCCACTCAACTTCTTCAAGGCTCTTTGAGGCTGTCACCTTCCAGAGAGGAGACCCAAGCAATGTTACTGGCTCTTGCCCCATAGAAGACCTTCCCCCTCCCAATATGCCCCTCAGATATCTCTGAGAGAGAAAGCTACATGTGTTGTTGTTGTTCAGTTGCACAGTCAATTCCAAACCTTTGAGACCCCATGGACCATTGCACAAACTCGGGTCACCACCCACCCACCCGGCGCAGATGGGCGCAGCTGCCTCCTCCTCCTGCCTGCTTGCTTGGGTGCCTCCTGACGTCTGAGCCACACGCAGGAGGGCAGCAGGAGGAGGATCCTATCCCCGGGCCAGACCTGACGGCTCTGCTTGCCTGCTGCCCAGTCACAAGAGGAGGAGGAGGAGTGGAGGGCGGGGAGCCACGGAAGAAAGAAAAATGAGTGGGGTGGGGTGCGGAGAGCCAGCCGGGGAAGCCTGTCTCTAGGGCAACGTGCCTTGTGTCCACCACTTTTTCCTGGTGGTGGCAGGGCTGGTGCAGGCTACCTTCTTCTGCCACGGCTTAGATTGTGCCGCGGATCCACTACCAATGTCCTCTCCCCATCCGTCTGGCTGGGACTGAAAATGGACTTGGGGCCGGGCAGGAGGAGGGTGAGTCCGAGCTGAGGCGCCAAGCCAGCCCCAGTGGGACCTGAGGCGAAAAGCCTGCCACACAGCAACCTCTGGTGGCCGGAAAAAACCCTGCAACTTCGGTCAGGATTTTTTTAAAAAAATAAGGGAAAATACGGGGAAATTAATAAAATGGGAGGGGGTGGGAAGAGGGGTAAAAATAAGGGGTTTTCCTGGGTAAAACGGGATGGTTGGCAGGTATGGCCATTGCTGCTTCAAAATTTGGTTTCGATGCAGCAATGGGAAAAGGATGAGCCGGAAGTCAGCTCGCTCTTTATCTGGTAAGGTTCATTAGGTAGGTCGGGGGAGAAGGAGGTAGAGAGGAGCTATCTGCCTGATGATGGTTCTCTCCTCTCTGTCTCCTTTTTTCCTGGCTTACCTAACAGGAGATCGGCAGGCAGCGATCCATAAGCGGTGGTGCTCTTCGTTGCGGATTACTGGCTACTGCTTTTGTATTACCTCCACCGCTGTTTCTCGAAACAGTGGTGTCAGAAGTACAAAGGCAGCAGCCAGTCATTTGCCAGGGAGTGTGCTTCCCCTGACAAACTGCTGTCTACTGCTGGTTTTTTCCCCACCCCGGCTCAACTTACCTTGAGGCTGGTGGTGGTCTCGCCATGTCTTCAGCTGGGTAGTGTGGAGGAGAGGGAGTCCCTCTTCTCCCCATTGCTCCGGGAGAGAAGGCCGGCAGGTGTCTCACCATGGTTGTTTGTGGGTGTTTATTTGCGAGGCCGTGAGGTGCTGCATCCGCCTGCAGCAGCCTTGCGCTCCCGTTGCAGGAGGCCAGAGTTTTTTTCATTTTATTTTTCGTGCACTGGGTTTTTCAGCGTCCCGCACATAGGATGCTGGGACTTGGAGTTTTGTTTGTTTTGTTTGCATTCATGCAGCATTTCCCCCCCCTGCAGCTCGGTTTCAATTGGGCGTGCCACGTTTCCCAATGTTCTTTTTGCTCGTGCCTGCAGAGGACATTGGGAATTGAAGTTGTTTCCCTTTGTTCTCGTTCATGGGGCTGTTGCCCCACTGCCGGCTTTGGCAACCTTGCGGCGATCTGCGGTCTAGGTTAAGGTGAGTGCAGGTGGCTCTGTACGGGATACGATAGTCGGGTGCAGGCGTGTATGCCGGAGTCCAACGGTTAACACCCCTCTTTATAGGAAAAGATGGCAGACTGTGAAAACTGGTCAAGGGTAACAGCCTCCATTGAACTCATGAGTTGAGTGAACAACACAGAACAGCAACTCTACCATTGAATTTTAAAAGCCAAACAAACATTTGAATAGGGATATTGCCATATTCAATAGCAATACATTAGAAAAGTAATTTAATTACATCTATATAATAGCTTGAAATCAAATGGTGTCTTAGCTAGAATAACTCACACATCATGGCTGTAAGGACTTTGCTGCTGCTGAGGTCATTGCCAAGGCGTGGAGCACCCCACAGCCATAAGGCACCCTGCAGCCATAGGGCACCCCGTAGCCATAAGGCACCCTGCAGCCATAGGGCACCCTGTAGCCATAAGGACTTTTGTTTGTTGCTGGCCGCCACTCGGAATTCTGCTATATTGTATTTTTCCTCTCGGTGCTTGTAAAATTGATTATATGGATTGTATTGTATTTTTGTATATTATATTGTATTCTTTGCTTTTTGCTCCTGTTATTGATATTGCATTGATTATATTGTAATTTTTTGTACCATTGTGTATTTATTTATTTTCTATATTGCATACTTATTGTATTGTTGCTGTTACTATTGTTTGCCACTTCGAGTCACCTTCGGGCTGAGGGAAGCGGGATATAAATAAACTAATAATAATCATTGGGATTTACATAAATGTTGACTCACCATTCAGCATCTAATTCAATGGGTCTGCTCTACATGGGAACTAGCAATTGGATTGGAGCCAGTGCTACAGTGGTTGTCTCTGGAATTTTTTAAATGTGGACAATAGGGTCACAAAGAATTTGACAGTATCTGTTTTATCTTATATTATGGTTTTCAGTCCCTTGTTCTTTTCTGTCTGCAAGGGCTTGAAACCTTAGCTGCCAATGCCTTCTGCTGTATGTCAGCTGTTTTCATAGCCCACACCCCAAGCCAAATTTGAGAATATGCATGGACCCGTGAGACTGGACCCCAAAGTTCATTTCCTTTGTTCTGCTCTTCATCTTTCCTTCTTATTCACAATCACAGAAGTCAAGTTTGCTACAGATGAACGAATCTGGAAAGAGTCATAGTGAGTGTCCAGACTTACTCTATATCACAGGATGAATAAATTCCAACATACAGGATCTACTTTCTTTCTTTTCTTAAAACTACAACTTATAGGCCCAGCAGAAGCCATGTGCAAGGCTCAGCATTATGAGAAGAATTAAGGCTGAATCCACCCCCCCCCCCGCCTGTCTGAGACAAAGCAGCAAAAATCACCCATTTACCCATGCATATTATTTATTTTCATTTTTATTATATAAATAATTTATTTACTTATATTTCTGCTTACCAAGACTCAAAAAGTGATTTACAATAGACTGAGGATGTAATCAGGCAGGCACTTAGCCAGCGGTTTAGTCTGCTGAGGGGACAGGTTGGTTCACTCCTTTTTCTGGCAATCACGCAACGTAATCACTGGAGTAAACCAAATCATCCCCAGCGCATTCCTATTCAAATTTTTCCTGTCAGAGACTTCTACTCTTTTGTTGCAGGTGGGATCACTCTAGTTTGCTCTATTTCCAGGAGTGGTGGGATTTAATTTTTTTTACTACCTACTCTGTGGGCGTGGTATAGTGGGCGCGGCCAGGGAAAAAGCCCTGCGTTGTACCTGAATTAGGACTACTTCATTTCAAAACTTGGATGGGAGGGGTCAGCTGGAATTTCTGCTACCTGTTCTGGCAAACTGGGGCAAACCTGCTGAATCCCACCACTTGTTTGCAGTAAGTGTGATTGGTGGGAATGGACCAAAAGAGAGCCTTCTGACTGTCAAGGCTCTTTCAGGCTTGAATATCAATAAGTGGCTTAATTAGTTAAGAGAGCCACTTTAGGATATTGGCAAATTGAACACTTCCTCTGCTCATCAATGAAGGGGCAGAGAAATTAATTTAAATATATACATAATAGGCCATCACTGACATGCTGCAACAGTCATATAAGAATAAATAAGTTCTTTGCCTTGTCTGAATTATTCAACCATGGCCAATTTCTCAACCAATTCTTCAAGATGAGGCAAATAAAAAAATTTTTTAGAAGTGATGCCATGGTCTATTACAGTCTTAAAAAACATTTCCCCTTGCACCTTTGCATCCACAGAATACACCTAATGGCATATCACACCTCCAACAAACCCCAAGTGATCCCATTTAGGCCACACCAGCCCCCAAATGGATCTGTGTGGACAAGCTCTGAAATTGTTAGATACAGTTTAGAAACATTAGGTTTAAAACATTATTAAATTACTTCATGGTAGGCAAATAAAATTGATACTATAGAAGCAGAAATGCCACATACACTTCTCTTACCTGGAAGTAAAACATGTAACTAACAACTTGTTGCCTTTTTGTGACATCCAAAATGTTAGCTGGCCCAGAAATTCACAGTCAGCATGAGAATCAAGTGCTCATAGCTTTTCAAATAAAATGCTACTCCTGGATCTACCCTCCCTAACATTCTTTTCCAGAAAAATATTTTTGGAGGGGGTGGAAAGGGATTTTCTAGTCACTGTTAGACAGTTAAGGGTCATGAATCCTTGCCAAACTATTGGAAAAACTACCAGTACCTTTTGATCTATATTCTGTCCACTTCTTTGTTGACTAACAGAGGACCCATTCTCTGATTACGGAGCCTGCTGTGGCTTGGGAAAACCCTAGTGTTTGCATAAGTATATTTAAAAATGTTTGAAAGAAATAAACCTCTATGGGAAAGTAACCTCAAACAGTGAGGACTGAATTTTCTCAGAGGCAACAGAATGCTAAATATTGGAAAGGGAAATAAGAAACACTTTTGTGTACGTATGTTCATATCTGTGGTCTTGTATTGGAATGTTCTGGACCAGAGCACTGTTGGGTGAACAAAGGTTCCTCCTATCCCTTACTCAGATGTTAATGAATCTTGCTTCTTCAGTGTGCTTAGTGGAAAACTCAAAGACTCTCCCCAGGTCTCTCCTCATGTTGCTTTCTTTGTGTGATGATGGAAGAACCTCAGGAGACATTCTTGCCAAAAAGAAGGTCCTACATACTATATGAGCAAGATCCCAGATTTTCCAGAGCAATTGCTTTATTTTCCAGAGCAATTTATCTCATAATACAGATATAAGCTAAGAAAGATCACCAGTACTGAGAAAACCGTGGCTAGATGCATGTTTCTTAAATGTTTTCCTGCACACAAATACAACCTAGGATCACCCAATGAAACTCATGGCGATAGGTTGTGTCCTTGTGGAGCCAAGTGTGTTGAATTTGTTAATCATGTTTTCTTCTACTGCCCATTTTACATCCTTTTCAAATACCTAGACCCCATTTTGACCAAATCTGGTGGACTCTCTGTCTCCTCTAGATTGCTGCTTCTCTTAAACAATGGCTCCACCGATTACATGGATCGAGTGGCTGCCTTTCTGTCAGGTGCCATCAAATCACTTCCATTCAATGGGAGTTGATGATCCTTGATTTTACATGTTTCGGTCATGCTGCTTTTACTGTATGGGACCAAAGACAACAGAACAGCCGAAGGGTTGGCTTAACACAGGTTTATTGCATGATGATCCGGTGGAGCATGAGGTAATGGCGGTGATACATCTCTATATATACAGTAGGATTATACATTTGAATCTTGTAGCACGGTAGCTCATTGGCCGCTACCGGCGTGGCCTCGCCCAGGCACGCCTCTCTTCAGTAGTTCTTCTTTCTGCTGCTGAATGCGGGGAAGGTTTTCCCGCGGCTGTCCATGATTGAGCAATGTGAACCATGTGAGACTGAACGCTCGCAGCTGCCCTCTATGGGCTGCTTGCTCGCGTTCCTTTACAGCTGAGATACATTGTAAATGGAGTGGTTACATTCTATCAGTACAGTGAACATGCATACACAACATCCCTCCCCCCTAGGATGGGACGAAGTCCCGCAACCAATGTGGCTTGCCGCACGTGCGCTTGGGGCGTGCTTGCGCCTGACCTAGTACTGGAGAGCCTGTGATCCCTGACTCCGTGGGTGCTTGTCCTGCAACGGAAAACGGGGATTCATTAGTGGCTCTGTGGGGCGTCTGTGCCTGCCTTGCGCTGGGGGATGGGAATGGAATGAACAACTGAGAAGTGAACCCCTGCCTGTTTCCCTCGGACCCCGGGGATCCTCCTATTGTGAACGGCGGGACCGATGAGGATGCCCTTGTGGTTCTGCTACCTTCTGTCCCCCGCTCGGGGGACCTTGAGACTGTGGCGGATGGACTCGCCGTCGCCTCCTGTCTTGGGGGTGTCGGTCTCCGGGACATTGGCGCTATGTTGCACTCTAACTCACAGGGGCTACTGGGACTGGAAGTACCAGGGGCTGAACTGAAACCCCTCTTTTCGCTAGGACGGGTGGGGGACCACTCCGCTAACTCCCCCTGGCACTGTAAATCAAGGTCTAAACTTCTTGGGGAATCTGTATTTTGGGGACGCTCCCGGGGGATGTGTGTGGGATCGGGGCTCTTCCTTTCCGCCGCAAACTCCCGCAAAAGATCTCTGAGGATCGATTCCCTTTCCTCCCCCCTTGGTGGGGACCCATGTCCCCCTTTTTCTCCCCCTTGGGTTAAGCGGGTGGGGGAGTACCCTAACGCTGATTCGTTGCTATTCTCGTCTTCGTCCTGCTTTCCGGGGACCCTACGCCTGAGTTGATCCGCGTGCCGCCTCCACAGGAGGCCTGTATTGGTCTCTACGCGGTATGAGACGGGGCCGGTTTGTTCTATTACGATGCCGGGCACCCAGGCTGGTCCCGCGCTGGCGTAGTTCCTGCAATGCACAGGGGCGCCTACGCTGAAGCTCTTTGAGGAATCCATCTCTACATTTCGCCCTTTGTCCTCTACTCTGGTGGGGTCTAGTTTGGAGATTACCGTGGCCAGCTTCCTGCGCATTAGCAACTCCGCGGGGGAGTACCCTGACGCTAGTGGGGTGACCCTGTACCGTAGCAGGAATTGGCATAGTTGTAAGTCAAGATCTCCGGGGCCCATGCGCCGCAGCACGTCCTTAGTGGTACGCACGAGGCGCTCTACTTGGCCGTTGGTGGCCGGGTGGAAAGGGGCGGAGGTGATGTGCCGAATGGCGTTGAGATCCATGAATGCCCTGAACTCGGCGGACGTGAAACAGCTAGCGTTATCGCTGACGAGGGTGTCGGGTAAACCGAACGTGGAAAAGACCCTCCGTAACTGTTTAATTGTTGTGGCCGAGGAGGTGCTCGAGACTGGAATGACCTCCAGCCACTTGGAGAACGCGTCCACCACAAGGAGGAAAAGTGTTCCCCTGAACGGGCCTGCAAAGTCTACGTGTACCCGGGACCAGGGCCCCCTTGCTGTGTCCCACTCCCTATGTGGCAAGCGAGCCTCTTCTGGCCTGGAGCTTTGGCACGCTTCGCAAGTGCCGACCATGTGCTCGATGTCGGCGTCCAGCTGGGGCCACCAAAAGTAACTGCGGGCTAGTGCCTTAGAGCGGACGATCCCAGGGTGGCTGACGTGCAGCAGTTTAAGCACCCTCGGCCGGAGGGACGTGGGGATCACTACCCGCTGTCCCCACAAAAGGCAACCCCTCTCTAGGGACAATTCTAATTTCTTTTTGAAAAATGTGTCGAATTCCGCTGCTGGGGAAGACACGGGCCACCCTTTCTGTACCCAGGAGCAAACCGTAGCTAACGTTTTGTCCTTACCGGTCGCTTTGGCGATGTCTGCCGGTACTACTGGAGGGGAGTCTAGGACCTCTATCATTAAGACCTGGTGGTCCCTCTCTTCCTCGCCCACGTGGCAGCAATCCCGGGGAATGGAGGACCTCGACAGGGCATCCGCATGGCTGATCTCCTTCCCGGGCCGGTACACCAACGCGTGCTGATACGCGTTCAGAAAAATGGCCCAACTGAGCATTCTCGGGGACAGGATTTGGGGTGTGGGCTTATCTGCGGTGAAAATGCCTAGCAGGGGCTTATGGTCAGTCACTATGGTGAAGGGGCGGCCATACACAAAATCATGAAATTTCTTGGTCCCCGCAATTATCGCTAGTGCTTCCCTGTCTGTCTGGGCGTAGTTTCTCTCCGCTTGGGACAAGGACCTAGAGTAGAACGCTATCGGGGCCTCCCTCCCGTTCTCCAGCACGTGGCATAACACCGCCCCCACCCCCACTGGGGATGCATCGCATATCAGGACCACTGGGCGTTTGGGATTGAAGTGGGTCAGTACAGCATCTGATGCCAGGAGTCGCTTCAGGTCATTGAAAGCCCTCTCATGGTCGTCGCCCCACTTCCATGCCTCGTCCTTTTTTAACAATTTGTGTAGCGGTTCCGCCACGGCTGCCTTCCGAGGAAGGAAGGAGTGGTAGAAGTTGAGCAGCCCGAGGAACGACTGCAGCTCGGGCTTGGAGGTGGGGCGAGGGGCCTTTTTGATGGCGGCCACCTTGGATTGGGATGGCCTTATTCCCTCGGGAGTAATGCGGAACCCTAGGAACTCGACCTCGGTTGCGAAGAAGACGCATTTGTCCTTCCGCAACCGCAACCCCGCCTTTTCGAATTTTGCCAGGACCTTTCCCAACCTTTCTGCCAATTCGGCCCGGCTCCCCCCTGTAATCAATATGTCATCAAAGTAGGGTAACACCCCCTCTAACCCCTTCAGGAGGCGTTCCACGAGTGACTGGAAGATCCCGGGTGCCGAATTCACGCCGAATTGGAGGCGCGATACCTGGAACGCCCCTTTGTGGGTGACTATGGTCTGCGCAGCAGCTGCGGCGGGGGTGACCGGGAGTTGCTGGTAGGCTTGGGCCAGGTCCAGTTTAGCAAAACACCTCCCCCCGTGCAACCTGGCCAACAAGTGGCTGACTACCGGCACCGGATACGCATTAGGGCGGATCGCCTTATTGATGGTGCACTTGTAATCAGCGCATATGCGGACCTCCCCGTTGGCCTTGAGCGCTGTTACAATTGGAGTCTCCCACTCCGCAGAATCAACAGGAACAAGAATCCCCTGGCCCACCAATTTGTCCAACTCGGCCTCTATTTTGTCCTTTAGTGCGAAAGGCACTCTGCGCGGTTTAAGTCTGATTGGACGTACTCCAGGGTCCAGGTCGAAAGTCACTGGGGGGCCCTTGAATTTTCCGAGTCCCTTTTTGAAAACCTCGGGGTGCGCATCGCACACGCTCTGAATTGGGTCAGTCCCGGCGGCGTGTACTCCCACGGCGTGCACCCCCCCAATGAACAATCCCAGGGGCTGGAACCATTGAGTCCCGAGGAGGCTGCATTTACCTCCTTTGAGGACGACTAGGGGAAGCGTTGCGGCGCGCTTTTTGAACTGGACCTGGAATTTCCCAACCCCCAACACCGGGATGCGGTTCCCTTGCACGCCCTTCAGCGTGGCCCTCAACGCTTTGAGCTTGGGCCGCATGTGGGGGGCTATCTTTAGGAACTCTCCCTGGGAGATGATAGAGTAAGAAGAACCCGAGTCCACCTCCATCCTAACAGGGGCCCCTTGTATTACTACCTCAACGAAGTATCGGGGGTGCTCCGTGGATATGCTGAAAACCGGAGCGTCGTCCTCGCTGTCGTCGGAGATGCGTCCGACGCTGTCCCGCTTCCTCGTGGTCTGGGTGCCGTGGTCCTTGGGCCTCGTGGTGCGGTCCTGCCTCGCCGAGCGGTCTGGGGAACTCCTCTTGGCCTCGCGCCGCTTCCGGCAGACCTTGGCGATGTGCCCGCGCCGGCCGCAGTTGTGGCACTCGGCCTTGCGGAACGGGCATTTGGCGCGGGCGTGGGCGGCGCCGCAGCCGTCGCAGCGCCGGCCCTCCTTCTGGACCTTCCGGACGTCCTCGTCGTCGCCGCTCTCCGTGGACGAGTTCGAAACTCGCCGGGCCGCGCGCACCGAGCTCTCTGCTTTGGCGGGTTTCGGTCGCCAGTCCTGGAGCTCTTGCACGCCGGCTGTCGTGGCTTCCGTGGCCTGTGCCGTGTCGAGGACCTGTTGCCACGTGGGAGGCGGCTCCTGTTTCATCAGCGCGCGCTGAGTCTCGGTGTCCCTCAGGCCGCAGAGCAGGCAGTCGCGGAGGGTGACTTCTGGGGTCTCCCACTTGCAGGGGCCGGCGGCCAGCCGCAGGGCCGCGGCGAACTCGGCGACCAATTCCCCGGGCGCTTGGACTCGCCTCCAGAACGCGCTCCGAGCGGGGAACATCGCTATCGCAGGCCGGAGGTGGGCGCGCAACACAGCCAGAAGCTCTTTGGCTTTGAAGTCGCTCACCCTCCTCGGCGCGATCAGGTCCACCAGGGTCCTCTTTGTCTCGTGTCCGAGCATGCGGGCAAAGATGGCCCTCTTCTTGTCCTCATCTGAGACTTCGAGCTCCACCAGCGCTCCGTTGAAGTCTATCTCAAACAGCTCCAAGTCTCCCGGCTTCCTGATCTCGTAGCCGGCGCATGTCTTGGTCCCGTGGGCAGCCATATCCCACCTTCGTCGCCAATTTACTGTATGGGACCAAAGACAACAGAACAGCCGAAGGGTTGGCTTAACACAGGTTTATTGCATGATGATCCGGTGGAGCATGAGGTAATGGCGGTGATACATCTCTATATATACAGTAGGATTATACATTTGAATCTTGTAGCACGGTAGCTCATTGGCCGCTACCGGCGTGGCCTCGCCCAGGCACGCCTCTCTTCAGTAGTTCTTCTTTCTGCTGCTGAATGCGGGGAAGGTTTTCCCGCGGCTGTCCGTGATTGAGCAATGTGAACCATGTGAGACTGAACGCTCGCAGCTGCCCTCTATGGGCTGCTTGCTCGCGTTCCTTTACAGCTGAGATACATTGTAAATGGAGTGGTTACATTTTATCAGTACAGTGAACATGCATACACAACACTGCTCCTCATCGTTTTAAATCACCTTTCATACCATTTGCACTTGTAATCCTTCTTTTAAACAATGATTTTACTGTTAAGAATGAATTACAGATATTAGTTCACCAGAATTACTCAATAAGTTCAAGTCTATAATGTACATATGACACAAGTCAACAATTGTTTGTGCACATTTTATTCCCTCAAATACTGTACTGCTGAATGTTAATGAGTTGCTCAGTTTCTAGATAAAGTAGTTTCTAGATTTAAATAATAAATTCATAAACATGTGGATGATCAGCTATAGTTCTTCTCCCATATCTCTTACAGAAGCTCTGGTGGCACAGTGGTTAAACTGTTGCACTGCAACCAAAAGGTTGTAAGTTTGATCCTGAGTCAGTCTTCCATCCTTTTGAGGTTGGTAAAATGAGTACCCAGCATGTTGGGGACAAAATGCTAATTTACTCATGAACCACCGAGAGAGTGCACTAAGTACTATGGGGTGGTATATAAGTGTGATTGCTTTGCTTTTACATAAGCACTGTCAGTTTTAATTAAAATATATGGTGTGGTGGGGAAGCAATTGAATCTTTTTCCTTTTGAGGCAGAGTAAACTTTCATTTTTCATTCATTCATTTAAAATATTTATTTCCCACATTTTTCCTCAAGAAAGAGGGTCATGCTTCTAAAAATAATGCTTCTACTTGGGTTGGTCATTTTTAAGCACAAAGAAATGTGTTTTATACAGATTAGTTTTGCTCTGGGCATACATGAAATGTAGCCAGTGCATTTGCTGGTGTGAAAATGCACAGAAAGGGGGCGTGGGGGCAGAATAAGATGTAAAAGCAAACATTTACTTTACATATACAACTCTGTTGAATCTGCATAGCAAAACTTGTGAGAAAGCATCACAATATTGATCCTATACATGGGTACAAGAAATAGAAAATTAAACTGCCTCATGGCAGCCACAGCATGATAAGAAAACTCATATCTCTGCAGATAGATATTGTAGCTTCTAAAGTAGCAGGTAGATAAAGGAGAAGAGCAAGGGACTAGGAACCAGTCCCAGTGGGACTTCAGATGACATTGTAACAGATGACTCCGGATGACAATGTAAGAAGAGGAATGGAAAGAAATTATATTAACAAACTGTTGTCAATGGTTATAATAAGATTTGAACTGTTGAATAACCGAACCTGAAAGATCATCGTATTTTTCAAGATGATTTAGAAGGATCTTGCAATTGAGTGTGTCAAAAGCAGCAATTATGTCAAGATGCATTACAAAGGATGGATTCCTAACATCAGATACAATAACTGTGTTATTACAAATCCTGATGAGCATCGTTTCAAAAACTGCTGTGAAAATGTTTGGAATAAATTATAACCCCAGGAAGTAATTCTCCACATTCTTCCTGTTGTCTGCCATAGATGTCGCTTATAGATTCATATCTGCTTACATCTTGCTCAAATATCTGGGGGATAGTTTTTCGAATCTGGAAATAATAATACTCAAAATACTATGATACTTTCAGTAAATTATATCACCAAATAAAGGAGCTCAGTGTTAAAAATTGGAGATTTTGATAAAGCTGTTTTTCCATCTTAACTTTAGTTGATTACCTATCATTAGGTGATTCTATACCATAGTTTCATTTCCTTGTGTCTTGCAGAGTGGTGGAAAAGTTGAATCAGAGAAAGGAGATCATCATGATATTTTAGCAACCATAATCCCGTGCCTCAGAAATATGTCCCATCTTTTTGAAGGGACCATTTTCCGGAATAAAATGTTTTTTATGATTTATTTATTTCTATGCCAACCTAGCAGTTTGAAAGCAAGAATTGCAAATAGATAAATAGGCACCACTTTGGTGGGAAGGTAAACAGCATTCTGCACATCATTATGTATTTATTTTGTTTATTGTATTTTGCTTACTGTGTGATTTTTGATGTTCTTGAGATTGCATATTATTATTACTGTTTCTTGCACATTCCTTCATGTAAACTGCTTAGAATCACCTCTGGTTGAATTAAGCAGTATACAAAAATAATGTGAAATGAAAAATGAAATGAAATTCTGTGCACTCCAGTATCTAGTCATGCCTGCCACATGTCCACCAAAACATCTGCAGAGTGACCTTTACCTAGAGGTGACAGAAGCAGCAAAACAATAATAATAACTTTAAAAATGGAGAGGAGGGGATGAGACATCCCCATGGGCCATATCCTCCCTAAGTGAGCCACACATTCTCAATCTTTGAATTTTGAGGGAAAAGGAAGGAATAAAAACCTTCTGGGAGTTGATGCCCAAACACATGGAGGACCAAAGATTGGGAACCTCTGGAAGAAGGGAAGTTTTGAAGAGAACAGAGTACTAGGACACTGGAACATTTTACCCTGCAAATGGTGCTGATTTATTGTCCTTTCTACAGGATAAAAAACAGTCGTAACTACTGGTAAAAACAAATACCTGTTTGGACCTATCCTGTGAAATGCAAATTTCTCTTGGAGTCAACATTTCCTGACTTGGTTTGAGTTTCAGTGTTTCTGTATCTGTAACATTTAGTTACTGTAATTGCCTTTCAAGATGAATTTATATGCCAATCCCAGGGATATGAAGAAAACTCTCTGGTAACTCTGTCTAATTGGGTGGTATCCAAACCTGAGGGAGGTCCTCTCTCATTCGTAGGATGTCCCTCTGGCCACAAACCTGGAGTGGACTAAAATATGGAAGGGTGTTATTTGAAAAGACATGATGTCCTTTGGATTTCCTAGCCCAGGTCTTGTTGAGATAGCTGTGTTCACATCCAGTGATTTAACCAGACATTCAAATGGGTCCCATTTTCAAGGGACTCCCCCCCCCCCCTCAGGCTTTACCCCTTGTTTGGCAAGCTTGATAAAGAGCAAGCTGTTTTTGCCAGGGCTGGTTTGTACTTAGCCGCACTGTGCTGTAGTTGCTGCAGAGCAGCTATGTGAACTTGCCCCTTTTGATCATTCACTTACACTTAAATGACCCCAGAGATCTTCACTGGAGTCACTACCACTTATATTCACAATGCCTGCTGGCCTGTCTGCTGAGGTGGGTCACCTCTTGCCTCTGTTGTATAGCAATGGGTTTTCAATGAGCCCTAACAAGTACATGAGGATGCATAGCATGTGCATTCTGCCACTTTGCTTGGTCTGGAGACAAAAAGTGAAGCTGTTAAATAGAGGTGGATTTCTTTCCACATGAAGGCCCCCACTGGGACTGCAGGAGAAATCACTGGTGAGCAGCCAAGCAAGACATAATATAGGGTTGGCAGGGAGATTATGTTACAGGAGCTTCAGCTCCTTGCAAGTTCAGTGTCCCCCAACCCATCATTTGCAAACAAACAAGGCTAAAAACTGTGAAAAGTGACAATTTATAACTTCTTTAAACACCACAGTGCCAAACAGGAACACTCCAAAGGAGAACCACCACCACCCTTCAATGGTTCCATTGATTTATCTCACATGCAGCTGAAGTTCAGCAAAGGCAGATTCAGCCCAATTACTACTGCAGAACTGAACCAACTCAAAAGCCATTTAAGGCTGTGTCAAGGATGTACAGCACAGGCGTGTCTTGTACAGGAAGAGTGTAATCCAAACATGTGTTAACCTTAGTAGATAATTTCAGGATTGCAGATGTATTGTGGAATGATCCTATGCTCTCTAATAGTCAGGATTTGCATTCAACAAAACTCCAAACAGCCGAGAAATTTCAAGAGGCCCAGTACTTTGGCATGCCAGATCATGTAACAACTGGGGAATGATGTGGTTGGCCTGCAGCTATAGCGTAGACATATATTTGTCCATCTTGGAAATCTAGGCTTGTGCATTTTTGGAGATATTACAGAATTTGTGAAAAAGAGGAACTCTGGCTTTATAATGCATGCTGTGTACAAACTGGCTGAACATGATTTTCTAGTCATCAAGTGTGAGGTTTTCCCATTATAATGGGAGACTTACTGAATAACTGGACAGGGGAATGCTAAATTATTCCTTCAAGTATGACAGGGATTTTGGTCTTTCCCCTGAAATATAAAGTAGAAATGTCAATTTTTTTGGTGCAATGTGTGTAAAGCAGATGAGACCACCATGCTTCCATGAATGTATTTGACCAGATCTGATTTTGGCTGTTAAAGCAAAATTATGCTTGTGTCGAATCTTGACTGGGAGACTACAGTATCAGAGATATATAAATTGAGCTAAAAAAATAATTCCACCTGTAATTTTGGAGCACTAAACTCCATCAGAAGTGGCCACAATGGGCTAGATAGACCAGTCTTCTTCTTCTTCTGGTGCCGTTTCTGTTCTGGATATTGGCTATCACCATGGCGATAGTCTTCCTGTTCTTACCTCATCGGAACAGTTCTTCCGAGGACATGTCATACCAGTCTCTGAGAGACGGGAGCTCAAACCATCATGCAGTACCCAGGTCTCAAACTGCCGACCTGCTGGCCTTCCAATTAACAAGGCAAGCTTCTTAACCACTGAGCCACCACGGCCCCTATCATGGTGAAAGTTTTACTGTTCTTAACTCCTCGGAATAGTTCTTCCCAGGACATATCACATGAGTCTCTCAGGTTCTTCAGCCATGAAGTCCATCTACATCCAGAGCCTCTCTTCCCTGGGATCTTTCTTTGCAGAGCGAGTTGGAGTATTCAATACTTTAGGTTGTTCCTCATAATATGGCCAAGGTTTTGGAGCTTTCTTTGCTTAATGGTCTTAAAGAGTTCTTTTTCTTTATCCACCCGGCACAATACTTCTGCATTAGTCACACGGTCAACCCATGATATCCTTAGCAGCCATCTGTAGATCCACATTTCAGAAGCTTCAATTCTCTGTTCAGATGCTTTAATCAATGTCCAAGCTTCAACTCCATATAGCTACCTGTACACTGGTAATACATAACATATCACTATTTGGATCTTTGTTGTGAGAATTAGATCTCTACTGCATAACAAGTGTTGCATTTTTATGAAGCTGGATCTTGCTTTTTCTATTCATATTTTAATCTCTACCTTGGGATCCCAATTCTCATTTAACATACTCCCCAAATAGACAATTTTATCCACTCTTTTGATTTCTTGTATTCCTGCCATTAGCTTGCCTGGAGTTGGTGTTCGGCTTATAAACAGATATTTCGTCTTCTTGGTGTTGAGATCCAAACCATATTCTGCACTTGAAGCTCTAACTCGATCCAGCATCAACTGAAGATCTGCAAGATTTGTGGCCAACAACACTGTGTCATCAGCATATCAGATGTTATTCAGGTATTCCCTATTAATTTTAATGCCAGTGGATCAGTGGTCTGAGTCAATGTAAGGCTGTCTCTCATCTTCCTAAGGGAGATTTGCAATCTGGCTGCAAGACCACCTCAAGAAATTTTGCTGCCTGGGGAAAACAGCACACTCTGCTTCTTATCCTCCTCAACTCAATTATCATATACAGTACTTATTTCTATTCTTCTTTTCTACAGATAGTGTTCCAAAGCAGTTTATAACATATTAAACAGGTATGACGATTTAAAAATAAAAATAAATAGATAAATCTTTATTGTCATTATCCCCTTGCGGGAACAACGAAATTTCTCGGTTGCTATATATCAACTCGAATAAGGCATACCCCTTAATTTAAAACAGCTACAGAAACACCAATTATGATAGTACCATACAGTACAATTTAAAAAACTTCAAAATTCTAAAATCCTAAAAATTAAAAATCTAAAAAATCTAAAAATTTTTAAAAAGATAAGATGACTTCAGAGTCCAGAGTATCCATTTAAGGCCAAAATTGCTCTGGAGAAGAAACTGTTCTTGAGATGGCTCATTTTTACTTTCATTGTTCTATATCTCTGTCCCGATGGCAGAAGCTCAAAGAAGCAGTCGCCAGGATGCGATGGGTCTTCTACTATATCTATAACCATTGTATCAATAGATAATTATAATAAAGTTGACACAGACAGCACTGGCTCTTTGGCTATAAATGGAGATTAGCACCAAACCCTAGACATGGATACGACTGGCTTTTGAGCAAGGACAACCTTTTTTACTATATGATATTAAGCAAAGTACAAATAAACCAGCATAAGTCAGCAATTTAAACTTAAGGGGGTGGGAAGACTAAAGTGTAATTTAGATATAAATACATAAAAGCAGTAGAGATTTCTTCCAATTCTGATGAAGGCACAAGGTCTGCCATTACCCTTGAGGATAACAGCATAATTTAGGGGGGGGGGAGACAGGTTATGTGTCACTTACAGTTCTGTTCCCCAAGAGAGGTCAAGAAGAAGAAAGCGGAGACTGCTCTCAGTGCCCTCCAGCCTATAGAGCCAACCCTGTCTTTCTTACTTGCTCATTTCCCTTTTGTCTCTTCCATTCATTTCTGCTGATTTTTGCTATTCTGCTTTGTGGGGTATCACTACAGCACAATTAACTGGCAGAGGAGGAGGAGCAGGATGTTACGACTGAGCCACTGTGGACTTTTCTGAATGGTTCTTTCTGTGATGTGGAAGTCTCACTGCTTGATAGCCAATTTCCTGAGAGTGGCAACAGTGTGCCCTTGACACCAGTCAGAAAACAGACTCTTGTGAAGTCCATATGCTTAGGACAAGGGCTTGAGCATATGGACAAGCATATCTTGAGAATGCTTTATCATTGTTGTATTCTTGTGCCCTAACATATTAATTGTGCTAAGCCTAAAAGGAGACAACACAACCTTGGTTGAGGTATCTGCTGCTCTTCCAGAGAAAACCACGGCGGCCTTTCCTACATTGAAAAAGTCCTTGAAAGAGCTGCCTGGAAGAGAATACTGATATTCACATTGTTAATTTGGGAATAATTGGGAAAATGGCTGCTAACAAACTATACCTCTGCTTCCTCTGTATTTTGAGGTTTAAGCCAAGCTTGGATTGAAAGTCCCCACATTATGAAGGAAATTCACAGCTGGATCCCTCACAGACTTAGGCAATTATTAGCCAGACAAGGACAGGTACAGTAGTAGACTTTAGGTATAAAGAAAGGGTTGGAAGAGTTATTTAAGGATGTATAGTGGAACCTCATACAACAATTGCCCCATATAGCAACGAAATCGCATAACAATTAGGTGTTGTTGTTGTTTTTTGGGGGGGAATGGTGTCCCGCATAGGAATCTTCCCTATGGAAAAAATCGTACAACAATTTTTCAATGAGAAAAACCACTTAGCGAAAAAAATCATTGTACGATGCATCTCATAGGGGAAATCGCTATACGGTGCATGTAACGTATAGCAATTGTTTCGTACAACAATGAGCCCCATGGAACGGATTAAAATTGTTGTATAAGGTACTACTGTACTTCTAATAGGCCATGAGGGCTGAGGGCCAGTTCAGCTGACACTAGGCCAGCTGAAGCTTGATTGAATTGGAGCCTTTCCCAGCCTAAGGGTTTTACTCAGGAAATAATTTAGGGTAACCCACACTGTGGCCTAACTTAATGCAGGTCCTGTGGCTGCATCCTTAGCTGCAAAGGCCTTGAATCTGACATAACTCAGCCTTTTCCATCTCTTCTCTGCCCCTACCTGTTTTATTCTGCTCTTTTGTTGGCAAAACTTAGTTAGCCCAGCAATTGTTTTGACAGCTTGCGGTGCCAATAGATCTCTGAGATCAGTTGGCACATGGTGGTCCTGTGGCCATAAGGGCATTTGTAGTGGCAGAAGAGTCTGCAAGTTCATTCCAGACTTACTGCAGCCCCTAGTCAGCATAGCTCTGAGCTATGATTGCACTGTTGTTCATTGCAGGCGCACCCCCCCAATAATGGACTCAGACACAAATGAAAGTGGATAACGGCATTGGGCCACATTTATTGATTCATGCCCTAGTCCGAATTATAAATTTCTATTGGTAAAACGACCAATCATAATTCTTAAGGCAAGCAGGCCGAAGTAACACTGGTAAGGTACTACCCAAAATTGCCAACGGCAATTGTTACAATGTATCTATTTGTATCAATTTGTTTGTTGACAACAAACAAATTGTTGACCGTAGTCAATATTTAACTAATGACCCCACCCTCTGACGTGTATCCGTAAAATCAGGGGGTGATTCCAGCTGTCTAGTGGTAACCATCACCCCCTCGCCTGGTTCGTCGTTGACCGGACAACGTTTAAACAACTTATGCCTATCTAGTGTTGTCCAGTCAATTGCGAACCTGCCGGATACCTGTGGGTCATAAATGTTTACCTTACCAGTGCTACCCGCCCATGTGACCAAAGTCAACAGCAGCACAGAACAAACCCCTATATCAAACCATAGCAACAGTGTGGGATGGGCAAAAAAGCCAGGACTCAAGGCCAATTGCGAGTCCCAGCCAAAAATTCCCACCCGGCCCCGAAGCGACCAAGAAATCACACTGTTAACTAGGGAGGGGGTGGAGGGGAAAAACTTCTCCGCTCCGTCGCTTCGCCAAAATGGCAGCACGGCTGCCTCGTGGCCAGCCCTTTTATTAGGGTGCTGGCCATGCCCCTAACTACCCGGATGGCTTCGTCCGGTGGGGGGGGGGCGCAAAGAGCGCGGCGGCCATTTTGGCGCCACACTTCCATTGCAGGCGCACCCCCCCAATAATGGACTCAGACACAAATGAAAGTGGATAACGGCATTGGGCCACATTTATTGATTCATGCCCTAGTCCGAATTATAAATTTCTATTGGTAAAACGACCAATCATAATTCTTAAGGCAAGCAGGCCGAAGTAACACTGGTAAGGTACCACCCAAAATTGCCAACGGCAATTGTTACAATGTATCTATTTGTATCAATTTGTTTGTTGACAACAAACAAATTGTTGACCGTAGTCAATATCTAACTAATGACCCCACCCTCTGACGTGCATCCGTAAAATCAGGGGGTGATTCCAGCTGTCTAGTGGTAACCATCACCCCCTTGCCTGGTTCGTCGTTGACCGGACAACGTTTAAACAACTTATGCCTATCTAGTGTTGTCCAGTCAATTGCGAACCTGCCGGATACCTGTGGGTCATAAATGTTTACCTTACCAGTGCTACCCGCCCATGTGACCAAAGTCAACAGCAGCACAGAACAAACCCCTATATCAAACCATAGCAACAGTGTGGGATGGGCAAAAAAGCCAGGACTCAAGGCCAATTGCGAGTCCCAGCCAAAAATTCCCACCCGGCCCCGAAGCGACCAAGAAATCACACTGTTAACTAGGGAGGGGGTGGAGGGGAAAAACTTCTCCGCTCCGTCGCTTCGCCAAAATGGCAGCACGGCTGCCTCGTGGCCAGCCCTTTTATTAGGGTGCTGGCCATGCCCCTAACTACCCGGATGGCTTCGTCCGGTGGGGGGGGGGGGGTGCAAAGAGCGCGGCGGCCATTTTGGCGCCACACTTCCATTGCAGGCGCACCCCCCCAATAATGGACTCAGACACAAATGAAAGTGGATAACGGCATTGGGCCACATTTATTGATTCATGCCCTAGTCCGAATTATAAATTTCTATTGGTAAAACGACCAATCATAATTCTTAAGGCAAGCAGGCCGAAGTAACACTGGTAAGGTACCACCCAAAATTGCCAACGGCAATTGTTACAATGTATCTATTTGTATCAATTTGTTTGTTGACAACAAACAAATTGTTGACCGTAGTCAATATCTAACTAATGACCCCACCCTCTGACGTGCATCCATAAAATCAGGGGGTGATTCCAGCTGTCTAGTGGTAACCATCACCCCCTTGCCTGGTTCGTCGTTGACCGGACAACGTTTAAACAACTTATGCCTATCTAGTGTTGTCCAGTCAATTGCGAACCTGCCGGATACCTGTGGGTCATAAATGTTTACCTTACCAGTGCTACCCGCCACCCGGAGAGGCTTCAATAAAGGCTCAACGCCCCCCCAAGACCGTCAGCTCGGTCGACAGGCCTGCACGCCAATCACTCAGCAGGAGGTCCATACCTCCTCGCGACAGATGGGCCCCCTCCCCTGAATAAAGCTCATAATTTTGCAGACTGATGGCGGGGAGGCGAATGACGCGTCCCCAACCCATGTCAAAAAGGAACTGGGCAATAGCCCTGGAGCGACGGGCCCGGTCAAGCGCCTGGAGGCCAAACGCTCCCCTGTAATCGTACTGCGGTATCATGTCCGACCAAATGAGGGGTGTGGCAGGCCACACATAATGTGAGTAGGCCAGGTGACTGCAAATCGCAAGCTTCCGTGATAGGCCAGTGACCTGTCCGAAACCATTGCCCCCAAGGTGAATAACCAGGACATCAGGCGAGTCAGCATCCCTGATGTAGAAAAGGAATGGCAACAGTTCCCACCATAACATGCCGCGCTTACCACACCACCTGAGATGTGCGGATGCACCCAGTCCCAGTCGGGGTCCCACTCTGTCGCCACAGCGTAACGCGCTGCCCTGTGCAGCGTAACGCGCTGCCCTGTGCACGTGGCAACGGCCCACCAGCCATACTGTCACCGGTGTAAAACGACACCCAGGGTCTGTCAAGGAAAAAAAAGGGGGGGGTGAGAAACATTGCAGTGACTAAACTGGCACTCACAGTTGAAGAGGGTGAACACAAAAACTGAAAACAATGTGATCCCCACCTTCCCATGCGGCGTATTTCAGCCCCAGAGTACCCAAAAGTAGCTGCAGTAGAAACCGCCCCCATCCTGCAGGAATGGTTGAGTGAGGGGAGACCCACCCTGGTGACAGAAAAAACGGGGCATGGTGCGTGCCACACAGTGCAAGAAACTCCTGTAGGGCACCAACCGGACAGATGTCTTCCAAGGAACATCGTAGCAGTATTACTCAACTGCCTACGCTGTGCTGATCTGTTTTAGAGGAGCATATCCTCAACTGAGCCCAATCATTGCAACATAGACATCTTCGAGTTCCAGTGCCCTACGACTTGCATCCGCCTTAGACAGCATCACAAGCTCGCTGATGCGGAGCGCTCCAAAAAAGGCCACCGTTGTAGCCACATGAAACAGGGGTGCCTCATACCTATCGAAACATAGGTCATGCCAGCCCCGTGCCAGTTGGGTAAGAACCCCAGGGGAAATTGGGTGGCGGTCGTCCAGGCTACGCCCATGTTCCCGCACCCACCCCTCCAAAACGTGTCTCACACGGAAATCAGCGGTACTGTCCGCATGACCTCCCACCTTGGCCATAAAAGCCAGCGCTGATAGCCTAGATGCTATGGTGCGGGGTGCCAGGCCCTGGGAGTGCAGGTAAACCATGAAACGAAGGAGGTGGGCCACTGGGATCGGCCAGGTATCTGGCAGTCGAGATCGGGTACAAAAAGTCTGAAAGGAAACCCACGCGTGGTGATACGCCTTACGCGTGCATGGCGCCAGAGACATGCCGATCGCCCGGTTCACCTCTCCTTGCCAAAGGTCCATATCTCCTCCAGGAGTGGCGAGGGAAATTCCTCCGCATCCGGGGCCAAGGCACGGAACCAGGAGATCTGCAGGCGGGACAAAGCATCAGCAATATCATTATTCACCCCCGGGACATGCCTGGCTGCGCAATACAAACTGGCGCACAAGGTCCATGACCCTGGGAGATTTAGAGGTCTGTGAATTGACAATGTGGACAACGGCCGCATTGCCACACCAGAAATGCACCACAGAGTTGGCCCACCCCTCACCCCACAGCATCAAGGCCCCCAGTATGGGAAAAAATTCCAAATATGTGAGATCCCTCAGGCGACCCATACCTGACCAGGCTGGTGGCCATCCACCATATGCCCACTTCCCATTGAAGTACATCCCATAACCAAGGGATCCCGAGGCATCAGACTGAATCTGAAATTGGGGTGAAACCAGGAGATCTGACCTCCAAAATGATACCCCATTAAACTCCCTCAGGAACTGGAGCCATATGTGCATATCTGCCCTGATGCCCCGTGTCAATCTGGTCCTATGATGGGGCCTGGATAAGCCTGACATGGCGTCGCACAAGCGCCGAGCAAATGCCCTGCCAGGTGCGACCACCCTGCAAGCAAAATTAAGGTGTCCATGTAGCACCTGCAGTTCCCGAAGGGACGCCTTGCGCTTAGCCAGCAAGTCCGCTATAAGGGCCAGTATCCTTGACACCTTATCTTCCGGCAACCTAGACGCCTGCGCTACCGTGCCAATCTCCACCCCCAGGAATACTAACTTATTAGACGGGCCTTCGGTCTTTTCGGGCGCTAAAGGGACACCGAGTTCCTGCATTAGCGTCTGAAATGTATTGAGGAGACGTGTGCACGTGTCCCAGCCCCGTTCACCCCCGAACAAAAAGTCATCCAGGTAATGGGCTACAGACCGAGACCCAGACCTATGGACAAATGCCCACTGCAGGAATGTGCTGAAACGCTCGAAAGCCGAGCAGGATATGGAACAGCCGAATGGCATGGCTTTGTCAAAATAATAATCACCCCGGAATTTGAAACCCAGCAACTCAAAGTCACCCGGGTGCACCGGCAGGAGACGAAAAGCCGACTTAATGTCACACTTAGCCAACAGTGCACCCGGGCCACATGAGCGCACCATGCGCAATGCCTGGTCAAATGATGTATACCTGACAGAACAAAGGTCCTCAGGGATAGCATCATTGACCGAATGACCGGCTGGGTAGGACAAGTGATGAATCAGGCGGAACTCGCCCGGGGACTTCTTGGGCACTAGTCCTAGAGGAGACACTTTAAGGTTGGGGAAAGGGGGCGCGGGGAAAGGGCCAGCGACCCTGCCCGCAGCGACCTCCTTATTAATGCTGGCGGCAGCCACCTCCTCCCGTCCTCTAAGTGACAAAAGGTTGGGTGCATCCTGCGGTGACCTATCCCCCGTGAAAGGAATACGGAAACCCAGTTGAAAACCCTGAAGGAGGTACACAGCGTCTGCTTTCTTCGGGTACAATGCGAGCCAACGCTCCAGCATATCAACATTAATTGGGGAGGGGGCCCTTCGGTGAACCCACTCCTTCCGTGGCAGTCCTACCTGCCCCTTGTCCGCCCCTACCCCTGCCCCCGTATCCTCCCGGCCTGGGACAGGCGGAGGCAGCATGGGGGCCAGAACAAACGGGGCACTCGTGCTTGTACCTGCAATTTTTCCTGTTGCAAGAACCATTGGACGAGAAGGTCCAGCACAGCAGGCGGGCTGGAACCCCCTGCCCCGCCACTTGGCGGGGAGCCTGTACCGGGGCCGCTCATTGGACCGCATGTCCACAATGGTACCTATCCCCAGGCGCCGGGCACGTGGGGGTCATATACAGAAGCCACAGCTTCTGGCAGGGCTCATCCCACCTCATCTCTGGGTGCAGTGGAATCCTCATGCGGAAGTCTTCGTCGTAAGCCAGCCACGACGGACCCGGGAAGTCAACCATGGCCCGGTAGATGTTGTCCAGATACTGGACCATAGGGATGGCCAAATCCGGCCTAGCCCTGAGGTAAACGGCCATGTAAATCAGGTACGCTGGCAACCAATTTGCCCACGTGCGTGGCGGCTTACGACGACGTGCCTGCTCCTTATCCTTCTCGTCCAGCCCTTCCCTCTCCTCCTTGGTCGGCTCCCTATTAAGAAGGGAGAAGATATCTACATACTCTCCCCTCCAGATCTTTTCCCTGGTAGACTGGGCCAGATGGTCCCCCAGGGGCAAGGAATACTCTGCCGTTGGCAGTGCCGACACCGGCACAGAGGGAACTGCGGGCAAAGCAAAGGGGGCCTGTACCAGCCCGGGGATTCCCAACACATTCGCCACCACACAGGGGGCGCCACCCGGACCCGGGCCCTGTGTCAGGGGTGAAGTCGCCGGGTGGGCCGGAGGCAATTGGACCGCCAGGCCACCCGTGCGAGGCCATGGCCATTGGAAAGCCCCCCCCCCCAAGGAAGTCAGTTGTGTGGGTGCACTAGCTTGAACTGCATACTCACCCGATGCACCCCCGCGGGCTGCCCCCACCGGGGGTTCCGGCCCGCTGGGGGCGTCGGAGCTCACGACCGAAGCTGAGCTCGTCGACGGGGCCAGACCAGCACCAGACTGCTGCACCTGTTGAGTGGGGAGCTGCGAGGCAGTGGCCGCCACCGGCCCGCGCGCCTCAGGCGGCTCAACCCGACCCCTCGCCGGCTGCTGTTCGGCAGCCAAAGGGGGCACCTGGAATCCTAAAGGCACCCCTGTTTGATTGGACCTCGCCAAGGATGCTTCAAGGGCCGCAACGCAGGCCAGAAGGGCCTCCACGTTGACAAATGCCCCAGCCCCAACGGGGGGCGAATGGGCAATCGGCCCATAGTTAAAGGGTACCTGTCCAGGCCCCTGAGTCCCAGGGGCCAGATAAGGCCAAGAGCCCCTGCCCGGCCCCTGTGGAGCCGTGGGCACACCCCGCAAAGGCAGGGAACCCAACCACCCCCCGTGGCTCGCTGCCCCCATGGGGAACTGTGCACCCGAGCAAGAGGGCCCAGCCGCATGGACCCCAGCGGGGGCACTGATCATCGGTTGCGGGCCAAGGGCCGAGGCCCCATCCGGGGCAACCTGCCCGCACCACGGATCGGGCCAAGGGGCCACCGATCCCATCCCACCGGTCCTGGAGGGCTCCATTAAAGGTGGCTACTGGGCAGGCGCAGTCGCGGTCCTCCGACCCGGCTGACGCCTCCGCGCCGATCGAGCCACGTTAGCGGCTGCCTTCTTCTTCGAGGGCATAGCTGAGTTATCTAGGAAGCCTACGAAGAGAAAAAGCTGCCCAAAAAGGCTTCCCCTGAAAGGACACGAGCGACGGAGGTAAGAGGGAAAAACTTCTCCGTTCCGTCGCTTCGCCAAAATGGCAGCACGGCTGCCTCGTGGCCAGCCCTTTTATTAGGGTGCTGGCCACGCCCCTAACTACCCGGATGGCTTCGTCCGGTGGGGGGGGGGGGGGCGCAAAGAGCACGGCGGCCATTTTGGCGCCACGCTTCCATTATGACTGCTGTTTATACTGTCATGAAGAGGAAGACACAGTACAACTTAATAGCCAGCACCTCTTGACTTTTGGGGGGAAGGCACCATTTGCAGCTCTGCCTCAGGCAACAAAATACCTAGGGTTGGCCCTGTTTACTAAGTGCCAGCATGCATAGTGAAAAAGAGCAGCAGCATCTTTTTAACCCTACAATCTCCAGTGTATCACATTTGTTTCAGAATAGGTTTTGGAAGAAAGCTGCTAACCAGAAAGGTGTAAATGGGGCTGTGGGTGAGAATTACATCTGGCCTTTGGTAGATTCCATGTCTGGCCTTTGGGTGCAAAGTCTTCCAGGTGCTTTCCTTATCCTCCATCCCAGTCAGCTTTGGAACTGTATTTCTTTGCTTCTTTTTCTATGCCAGACATGAAACTGCCAAAATGAAGGCACCTTGATTTATACAAAATTATACACTTGAATTAATGCAAACCAAGGAAAGTT
Source organism: Bradypodion ventrale (assembly GCA_035047345.1). Taxonomy (NCBI): domain Eukaryota; kingdom Metazoa; phylum Chordata; class Lepidosauria; order Squamata; family Chamaeleonidae; genus Bradypodion; species Bradypodion ventrale. The sequence goes on along the minus strand of JAWDJE010000003.1, from coordinate 106,326,136 downwards.
TGCTTCCAACATGCTTGGAATGAGCATTTCCACCTAGGGGGTGGGATGGGGTGGGGTGGAGTGGGAGCAAAAATGCAATTATACTGAAGATACTATAGGGGCTGCAGTGGCTCAGCGGTTAAGAAGCTTGCCTTGTTAGCTGGAAGGCCAGCAAGTCGCAGTTCAAGATCCAGGTACTGCAAGATGGTTTGAGTGCCTGTCTCTGTCCCAGCTCCTGCCAACCTAGCAATTAGAAAGCAAGAAATTGCAAGTAGATAAATAGGGACCACTTCAGTAGGAAAAGATCTTGGGGACATGAAAGGAGCCTCATTCGGGCATCCCCTGTGTGGAGTTCCTCCAGCAAAAAATCCTTTCAACCCAGAATAATTTCTGACACGAAATTATTATTACTGAAGATAATTGTATTTCCATGCTGCCCCTCGCTAACGTAGTATTTTTTTAACAGTGGAAATCTACCCTAGAACATTGTAAACATAGATTGTAGAAAAGGGTGCTAATTTATATATATGTTTTTTTAAAAACTCTCAAAACATTTATGCCTCACACATCTCCAAAGAACCTTTGCACTCAATTAATCCAAATGACCTTTTTTTGCCCTGTGTATTGAATAATACCTGGAGGCCAGAAATGGTTGGATACTTTGTAGCTCCTGACTATTTCCCTAAAAAATACCTTTATTTCTTCTTTTTTTAGCTGTTGTTCTGCATGGATTTTAAATTCAATTTTTCTCACTGTATTATGTTCTAACACAGATGTTTGCATTTCTTTCTTTTTTAAAAAAGAGATCTTCAGTCTCATTTGTTTAATCTGGCATATTCTTAATTATACGAGCTATAAATTTTATTGTATTGTGAAGTCTTAAAATACATGGGATAAAAGGTACAGTACAAGTGTTGTGTGATTGATTGATGGGGCTTTCTCATCCTCAGGAGTGATAGTAACAAGCATGAGGGAGGGTATCGTATGCCGGTGCTCAAACCCCAGATGATCAAGCACTCAGAAATTATGTCACTCATCATTCAAACCTATTCCTTCCCCATCACGACTTCATTTTCATGTGTTTTTTCTCCCATCCCATATTTTCACCTAAAACCAAATGATTCTTTCTATAGCTTGCTCCCCCTCATGTAACCTATTGCCTTTGTACAGTGGAATATGCAAAGAGGGTATAACTTTACATGAAAAACTATTACTGGTGCTAGCATTACCTTCAAGTAACATAATTTTTATTCTCATCTACCTAGTTTCTAATAATTGCTGGGCTTTCCTTTAGCTACCTAAGGGCTTGTTCGGTTATGCATGTGTGTATCATTTGGGGAGGCCAATGCACACATATATTAGCATTATTTGACTTTCCTGTTTCTGATAACTCTACCCTTTGCTGCTGGAAAGCCAAATTAATGGATGGACCATTAGATTTTCCCCTTATTTCATTCTCACAGGCAAGAACAAAAATATTTTAAAAATCCAGTCCCCCTCCGGCCAAGATTATACTTTCTTATGCTCATTTTCTGCCTTCAGGTACTTTGTCTAAGAATCCATTGGAAATGTTTTGTTTTGTTTTGTGTTCATGCACGCATGTATGTTTTGTGCAAATGAAAAATGTAAAGGTGAAATAAATCTTTTTGCACACAAGTATTTTTAAATGAAAAGAAAGTATTCAAAGAGAATGGCAATTTTTTTGGACAGTGTTAAACATGTCCCCATGAGGCAACACTTTCCCACTGAGGATGGGAAAAAATTGCTAGTGTTTGTTACATCCTTGCTTCTGGTGCAGCTTTAAACAGCTTGTGCAAAATTGCTCCTATCTGGTTTGTCACATTTATATCAAACTATGAAAAGATAAGGGGGTGCAGTGATTGATTGATTGGATTTATATAACCACCTTTTTCACCTAAGCGACCAAGGCGGCTTAGACCCGAGGTTAAGACATTAAGCTTGATGACTGGAAGGTCTGCAGGTCAGCTGTTTGAGACCAAAGAGCTGCATGATGGAATGAGTGCCCATCAGAGTGCATGGAATGCTGTTACATTCCCACTGAAGTGGTACCTATTTATCTACTTGCAATGTCTTGCTTTTGAACTGCTAGGTTGGCAGGAGATGGAACAGAGATGGGCACTGACTCCGTCGTACAGCACTTGGGTGTTGAATTGCTGACCTAGTTGTCAAGTCCAGCATCTTAACCAATAAGGCACTGCAGTTACTACAGAATCAGGGGACCTGGCTAATCTGGTGATATTGAATCCAGTGCAGGGAAAGGGATATTATTGGGTAGTTGGGTAGTTGAGTAGGCTGCAAAATGTGTTGAGTAGCTACAGACATTGCTGCCGCTATGGCCAGAATTCACATGTTGTCTGGCCTTACCTTCAGTACACAAGGTACACAGGGAGCTTTTTCCAGATCCCCTATTGTTGCTGGGGTTGGAGACATCTTACACCACTGCATGAGAAATTCTCTTCCCCTCCCCCACCTCCCAGTCTTGTACAGCTACTGCCATGCCTTAGGCAACAAGAAATGTCATGAACTGTTACACTGCTCCAAATAACACAATGTGTTTCTCCCTTGTGGGGTTTTGTTTGTATGTACTCATTACGCAAGTGCATCAGATATAAAAACATCTTTGTGCTAAGCCAAGGAATTCTGATGCCAGCTAGGAATTATGGACTTGAGTCCACCCACTTCATATTAACAAATCAAACTTTCTTTATCTCCTCGCTGCTCAATCTGAGATTTGGTCCTTGCTTGGAGACATACAGAAGCTAACAACTCTCTCAGTTATCTGGCTAGCTCAGTGATTTAGTAATCTAGTGGCAGAAACAGAGGTTGGCAGTTTGATTCCCCACTGTGCCTCCTGGGACAAGAGCCAGCCTGCAAAACCAAGGGCAAGTTGCACAATCCAAAGGGGTAGTCCAAAAATGAAGTGAATCATAGACCACTTCTGAGAGTTGTTCAGTTAGAAAACACTGGAAAGAATCAACTTGACAGCATGCAAAACAAAAACAATTATTTTTGGCCTGGCAACCCTACCACTGGATTATAGATGCATTTAACGTGCAGCCAGCCATGCAATCCATGGTACAGTATTTACTTTTCCCTGTGATCCTAGAAAGTTACTTGCATTCAGAGTAAAAGCAAAAAGCAAAAAAATCTCACTTATGTAGTGCCCCATAGCACTTAGTGCACTAACTGGGTGGTTCACAAGTTAATCAGCATTTTGTCCCAAACATGTAGAGAAAATTGCTCAGGCAGTTGACTATTACACAATGATTGTGTTCATATGATCAACCCCATTACTTGAGACAAAATGTGAGATATAAGCTATGTAGTTTGTGGATTGATCCTAGAATTGTCTTCAACATCTGTGGCTCCCAGGAAACTTTAACTGGGACCAGGCCTAGTATAAATGCTAGTATAATGCACTCATTTCATGCAGAGGCTTGTTCTTTTAGTGAAGAAGGAGGCCAGTCATGAGTGAGCAAACAGAAAAAGAAGCTACCCTTTGATAGTTGCCCCGGCTCTTTGGAACCTCCTGCCACCAGAGCTGCACCTCCAGGCAGAGCTGTATCCCTTCAGTAAGGCTCTAAAAATCTGGCTCTGCTAGCAGGCATGGGATGCGTCTGGCAGCACAACTGAGCCATGCTGGCTCATCTAGCCCTGCTTGGGGTTTTAATTAAGGGGCTATTGGTTTTTAGATTTTAATCATGTTATTGTTTTAGTGGTTGGTTTTTAATGTACAAGATGGTTTTGATTGATGTGAGCCGCCTTCTTGGGTCGCCAAGGCGGGGGAGGAGGCCTATAAATCTAATAAGTAAGTAAGTAAGTAAGTAATAGTTACATAATAATCTTGGGGGGGGGGGGTGGGTCTTTGAGCAATCAACCATGAAACATTGGCAAGAATGACTCAATGGTAAGATATCTTTACAATGAAAATGTGCACATGATTTGCCACCCAATCCACCCCATGAAACAGACGACAACCATCTGTTGGTCAAAACACGGGGCACTTTATTAATAAACATAACAATACAATATTACCATGACCTGAAATGGGGCATCCTAGTGGGTAAATGGTGTTAACTTATGGGTGTATCTACTCATATCCAGAATATTGATTATGACTTTGTATGGAGTGATGATCCATACCTCATAGATCATAATTTCCTTCAGGCAAAAAGCCTGCTTTCTGTAACTGAGGGTTCCTCCCCGCAACAGTAGACACCTCCAGCGCCTCTGTCCTTCTGTGATGTTGAGGAACCCCCATTACGTATGGTCAATTAACAAAGTTTTGATTACCATTTACCCCACTGCCGCCACCAAGGATGTTCATTTTCGGACAGATGCCCCCATCTTAGTCAGCTAATTTGGCCTCAATGCCCCATCGCAGGTTTTTCAGGAATGTTTCCAAACCATACAGTGACAAATGGACTCCGTCTTGCCAGTACATGCCTGGAAATTCAATTTTAATTCCAGGGTGCACGATAACTCTTCCGAATCCTTCGTCCATAAACTTAGCCACGGCTTTGTTCATGCTGCGGTGCACCTTGTCAATTCTGCGCGGGTCTCTGATGCAGCACCAAGTAAAATAGGGCAAGATCTCAGACCACACCAAACAGAGGCCAGGCCACAAACACTTTACAAGGGACAGGTCCCTTTTCACCACCGTGCTGAGTTCTATGCCATTCATAAAGCCAGAATCATTGCTACCCAGATGGATGACCATAATATTTGGAGGCGTGCCTCCCCTTGCAGAATTCACAAATGGCATCAGCTCTCCCCATTGCATGCCCTGCTTCCCATGCCAATCCACATAGGCTCTGCCATGCAGAACAAGGTCCTTGCCCCACGCGGAGCGGGTCACAAGCTGTTCGGCCCAGAAAATACAACTGTGTCCAATGATCACAATCTGCCAGGGGTGGTGAGGAACATGACCTGGAAAGCAAGGGAAAAGCAACAGTCCTTTGTTCAATACTTCATAGGTCTAATATATGTTTGTTAACCCTCAGAATTCAACTGGCCCACCCTTTGAATGTCCTCATTGGAATAGCCTGCCACTGCCACAGTGGATGCAGCCCCGATCTGAAAAGAGTGCATGCCAAAAAGCCGCACATCGACTCCTAAGCAAGTCAACACTCTTTTCGTTACAGCCCAGAATTGGTATTGCGTCAATGGGCTATTGTCCGAATAGAAGAATAAAGGGCCAATATCAGTTCCTTGCAGGTTGAGAAATGCCTCTAAGGTGGCTCAAGGGCAAATGGGATCAGGGGCAATGCACAACAACATCTCTCAGTTGATCAGTCTTGGACCAGTGGATTGTCAACTACAGCTTCCTGTTACCAAGTCTCACATCAGCCATCTGCAAAACTTGGCCTGCCTCACCCACCTTGGATGGGGAAAAAAAATCAGCCGAACAGAGGGCTCCAAAACTGCCACCGTTGCTGCAGCATGGAATAGGACTGCCTCAAATTGGCTTGCGCAGGTGAAAACCTAAGCAGCCGACATATCTGTGAGCAATTTAGGGGAAATTGGTACGCAGTGGTCGTGTGACCTACCCCTCTCTCTGGACCACCCCTCCAAAGTTTTAACAATTCTGAAATTGGCAACCATATTGGCATGTCTCATCACTTTTGTACAAAATATTAGGGCAGATAATTTTGACCAAATGGTCTGAGGGGTTATCGCCTCCCAGTACAAGTGAACCATAAACTGCAAAATATGCTCCGCAGGTGCGGGCCATGCTGGCTGTAACAGCTGGTTGCGATGAAACCCACAGAATTCGGCAATGGTTGTGGCATAGCTGCGGTGGGTTCTAGGCACTATGGCTGCGCCTATTGTGCAGTCTACCTCAGTCCACCAAGGTTCCATATCTCTAGCAGCAGTACATCGGGTCAGTTGCAGCGCCTGGAGCGAGGGTGCAAAACCTTTGCATCTGCCACCAGGATAAAACATCAGCAATTTGGTTATCTATTTTGGGGACATGTTGTGCTTTAAACAATATATTGTCCTCCAGGCATATTAAAACTAATTTCCTGACCAAACACATGGCCCTCAGGGATTGGGACATCATGGTATTGATTATATGAGCTATGGCCAAATTGTCCACCCAAAATTTTACTGCAGAATTTGCCCAGGTCTCACCCCACAAAAACACTGCCCCAGCCACTGGGAATAGTTTTTAAAATGTATGATATTTCACAATGCACGATGTTCTCCAATGTGCGGGCAAGGTGCTGTGGCACCAATGGTCATGGTGGTATAAACTGCAACTGCCCGAGGCATTGGTGAACACCGCTACTTGTGCCCCAGCCATCATTTTGGAATGCCAAAAAGAGGCACTATTGTATTTTGACAAAAATTCCAGCCACAGCTGAATGTCCTCTCTCAAAGCTCGGGTGACCCTAGCCCAATGAAAAGGATGAATAAGCCCTGTCATGGCATTGCACAGGCGGCGGGCGAAGGCCTTGCCTGGCATGACCACCTTGTAAGCAAAATTTAAGTGATCATGCAAAACTTGGCAGTTCCTTCAGCACCACTTTGCATCTTAACAACATGGTACTCAATTTGTCCCATAACTGGGACAGCTTGTCACAGGGGAGACGAGACTGCTGTCTTGAAGTGTCTAGCAGGATCCCCAAGAAAATGAGGGAAGTGGCAGGTCCCTCCATTTTATCATCTGCCAAGGGGACTCCCAATTCAAGAGCCATGTCCTTAAACTCCTGTAGGAGGTCTGCACATTCAAAGGATTGTGCCAGGCCACAAAAAAGGAAATCATTCAAATAAAGGAGCATGTGGCGACAACCAGTGCATTGTCAAAATGGCCACTCCAAGAAAGTGCTAAAACTCTCAAAGGCTGTGCAAGAGACAGAACAGTTGAAAGGCATGGCCTTATCTACAAAATATTGGCATCAAAGGCAAAGCCAAGCAGCTTAAAATCCTGTGGGTGCACAGGCAATAGGCAGAAAGTGGATTTAATATCCATGTGGCTCATCCCAACGCATAGTTGGCCGGATGGTCGTGCACATTCGGAAGTTCTCATCATAAAGAACCCATGCTTGTCCTGGGAAATCTACGTAAGCTTGGTAAATTATGTACAATATTGAATCAATGGTATTGCGAGCTGTTGTCTGGCACGCACTGCCACCCCTGCATAGATTAAATAGGCAGGCAGCCAATTATTCCAGGTGTGAGGAGGTTTCTTCCTCTGGGCAGACTCCTTGTCCTTCTTGTCCATATCTTTTTCGGGCTTGTCCGAATCCCTGTTAAACAGGGAAAATATATCTACATATTCACCTCACACTATCTTGACTCTCGTGGCTTGGAGAAGGTGGTCACCCAATGATAGTGATTGGTTGCCAAAAGGCAATGCAGAAGCAGGCACCATCACCAAGGTTGACAAAGCCAAAGTCCCAACCTGCACAGTTGACCCGGATCCTTGTATGGCGGGACCCGGATCCTTGTATGGTGGCAGGGGAATAAACCCCTGGAGGTGGATAGGGGGCTGACCATGGAACCATAGCGGCTGCCTGCCTACCTAGGGAGTTAGTAGCAGGCACGAGGGTAGACCAAGGCCATGGCCATGAAGGCGGCTATATCATTGAAGCATTAGGTGCCGGGGTCCCGCACCCCATCACACTTCCTAAATCAATGTACTCACCTACTCATGGCCCAGGAGTAGACAAGACCACTGCCACAGTGCTCTTGGGCTCAGTTGGCACAGAAGCACCAGATGACTGGACAGTATCTCCCACTTCCACGTCCCATGCAAAAGATGTTGAAGGCACCCCCACTGGTGCATCCATTTTCCGAGATGCCACTGCTGCCTCCAGAGCATCCACACACTTCTGGAGGGCCTGGACAATCTCTTTCCTGGCGTCATCTGCCAGGGTCTCATCACCGGTGTACGTGGAAGTGTCACCAGATTGAGGGCAGAGGCCCATTCGAGGCTCATTATCCTTGCCACCAAATCCGTCGGATCTGGCGTGGCCAAGGCCATAGGTACAGTGAATCCCATGTGGGGCGTGGTGAAGTTCTCTTCTCCGCACCCATGCCAGAAGCAGAAGAGGTCCAACACTTGGGCATCATTGCTCAAGGCTCTCTCTTCATAGAGATTTATTCCACGTGTGTCACACAAGGAGGCTCAAACGCCCGTGCTTTCGCCAGAATATGGAGAAGAAGACAGAGGGCGTGGCAGGGAGGAGAACACTCTTGTAGGGCATAGGCTCCTCCTCAAAACACCGAGGCCTCTGGGTGGTTGTCACCTTGGGGCGGATGGGCGGCAAAACGTGTGCACATGTTAAATTCACGTAATGTGGTCATTCTGATTCATTAACAACCATGTTTGCATACTGTCCCCCAAGTTCCTTTATTGGGGCAATAGGAGGTTTGCCTAAACCAGTCTCAGCCAGGCTAATAGTTAGTTTACTATGCGACAGGTTGCATATTTATAACAAGAGCAGCAAAGGCAGTGAGATACAGTTAGTAATTAATTATAAGAAAGCATTAATAGGTATAGTTAAATTTTCCTCATTAGCTAATTTTTTTGTTTTTACACAGCCAACTCTATAGTACCTTTGTCAGCTGGAATCCATCTTGTCCTCATTTGCTCTGGATTATAGAACTCCCACTCATTCTGTCCAGACTTTGATTTTTCTCTTGTAGAAATTTTAAGAGTGACTTCATGTTTGCATGTGTTATTTTTTCCAAACAAGCAAGATGACCCTCTTCTTTTTCAAGTTACTATATCAAATGGTGCAATGCCTTTATTTTCTGTTAAGTGTGTTGAATGCTCTTAGCACCTTTTAAAATATAGAGGAGACTGAAAAACTTTTATGTATCCAGGAACTGCTGTCTACCTAGCAGGAGTGAATAGCAGAAGGCATAGTCCATATAATTCTGCAGATACATACATTTTATCTCCTATCACATTCCAGCTGCTTTATTGCTATCATCTCTCTCTCTCTTTTTTCAAAATACATGCTTATATTAGTCTGAAACTTCATGCATACCCGCAAATAAGACAGAATTCAGATTTAACGATGACCAGTGGAAAGGCCATGGTAGTCTGTGGGAATTTTTTCTATGTGGTATTTCTACTTTTTGGCAATTAGAGGCCATTTTACTGCTACAAAAGCCTTATTTGTTGATCAGCTTTAATTTGGTATTTTCTTGCATAATCTTGACAGCAGACTAAAATAACTCGCTGGAAAATCAGAATGCAAACATCAGCCAGTAAACTTGTGTACAGTGAGATGAAAATCAGCATTTCATTACTTATTTAGTTATTCATTTATTTAAATATCTTTAACCAGAAAAAAATCATTAAGATGCAATATCTCATGTACAATGATGGCCTAGGGACAGGAGATGGATTAAAAAATGTAAATACTATTGGGTCGAATGTGCGTACCATTAACACAATTAATAAATTAATATAAAACTTTCTGATAGAACAAACTTGGTTTTAACTCTTTAACATTCTTTAAATATATGGTTAAAATAGCTAACATGGGAATGAGTGGTAGATTGTTAAAACTGGTAGATGCAGTAAACAAGTATGTCTCAAAAGAGACTAAATGTCAGCAAAATAATTGCCTAGCAGTACTTTATATCAATTAATTCATTTGTGTTTAATTAAAAGGAATCATAACAATTGGCTGCTTTATAAAAGCCCCTTAGCTTTGCAGCAGTTGATTTCCCCCTTTCGTAGTTCCCCCTTTTCTTTCCATTTTTAGAATTTGTCTTGAGCTAGCAATTGTTAGCCATTCTTGAATAATTCAACCAACTTCTGCTTTCCAAGATGGAGGATGGGAGCTCCTTACAGTATTAAATTTTTAAATGAGAAAGAAACATTAATAAACAAATAAAGACACCGAGGGTGAAAAGAAACAGTATTTTAAGTACAGGAGAAATGTTTCAATTTATTTCTCCTGATTTTTTCCCAGATTAGTAAATTAATCTTTTTAGTATTTCAACCATACTGTAGGTCAGTGATGGTGAACCTTGGCACTCTAGCTGGTCTTGGACTTCAATTCCCAGAAACCCAACTCAGCACTCCTGCTGATCAGGGCTTCTGGAAATTGAAGTTCAAGAACAGCTGGATTGCCAAGGTTCGCCATCACTGCTGTAAGTTATGTACCCTTTCCTTGCCCTTATAGATTTGTCTGCATTCAGATATTCATGGTATTTTGTTTTTCCTACCCTTTTGTTTTAAGACTATATACAGAATCTTGATGAGGAGTCCAAGTGATTACTTCATACAGGATTTTAAATTTACTTTAAAAGATAATGGCTGAAATCCCATAGTAATTTGCAAATAGAGTAGGCCAGTGGAATCAGTGGAAATCCCCACTGAATCAATGGGCTTACTCTAGTTGTTACTTATGACCATATCTGTCAAGTGCAGCTCTGGAGAATGCGGGACCTGCGTAGAAGCCTTCTATGCATGCGCAGAAGGCTTCTGTGCATGCGTAGAAGGGTTCTGCGCAGAAGGGGATGTGTAGTAACTACTTTCCTCCACTGTCAAATTATTGAATTGAATTGAAATTGAATTGAAATTTATTCTTATATACCGCTTTCCTCGTCCAGCAGACAACCCAAAGCAGTTCACAATGCATAACATACAGAAATACAATATAGCACCAATACAAAGCAAAATACAATTTCACAAGCAAAACAACAATGCAAAATTACACAACAGTACATGGTATTACACCAACTACAATACAAAAATGCAATAAATACAAATCAGCTAGAACCACCCAGAAATTCCCATGCCTTCAGAGTCCCTTGAGGGGGAAGGGCAGGGCCGGGAAGCCTCTTTGCCCCCAGCGGGGCCAGGTGTGCAGTGGTGGCGTTCCGCTGGGAGTCCCCCTCGCCTTTTAAGTCCTAGGGTGAGGGGGGGTGGGGCCCAGGGCTCCGGCTGGTGGCGTGGCCGGGAAGCCTCTTTGCCCCCAGTGGGGCCAGGTGTGCAGCGGTGGCATTCTGCTGGGCATCCCCCTCGCCTTTTAAGTCCTAGGGTGAGGGGGGCGGGGCCCAGGGCTCCAGCCGGTGACGTGCCCGGGAAGCCTCTTTACCCCCAGCGGTGCCAGGTGTGCAGTGGTGGCATTCTGCTGGGCATCCCCCTCGCCTTTCAAGTCCTAGGGTGAGGGGGCGGGGCCCAGCACTCCGGCCGGTGGCGTGGCCGGGAAGCCTCTTTGCCCCCAGCGGGGCCAGGTGTGCGGTGGTGGTGTTCCGCTGGGCATCCCCCTCGCCTTTTAAGTCCTAGGGTGAGGGGGGCGGGGCCCAGGGCTCCGGCCGGTGGCGTGGCTGGGAAGCCTCTTCACCCCCAGCGGGCCAGGTGTGCGGCGGTTATGTGATGGTGGTAGATGGCGGCAGGAAAGTAGAGTTTGTGGTGCTGAATTACGGGAAATCCCGGCCAATCCAGGATACTTGACAGATATGCTTATGACTGGACTTCAGCCATAGGGTCACCATTAACAAAAACCTTCATCCATTCTTGTTACTTACACATACAAAAGGAATAATATGCTATTACAGGGTCACAGAGGATATTTCTTATTTAATTATATAGAAAGTGACCAAAAGACCCCCCCCCCTTTTAAAAAAAATTAAACTTTTAACCAGAACAATACATGGCCATGTTGCATGCGTTTCCTGGTTCAAAATAGCTTGTCCAAATTAATGCAGTGTTGTAAATAAAACCAGTCACCAGCAGATTTTAGAATGGCTCAGTGATTTTTTTTCAAGTCCTTCCAGAATTTTCTCTCTCTAAAAGTCTAGTTTTGTCTTCTAAATAAAATAAATAAAGATTTTAAAAAACAAACAAACAGTATATAGATTTAAAAATACTAAAATGTTCTCAAATATTTTGAACCCTTCATTTGGTGTTAAGGACATCTTTCTGGGGAAATCCTTCATTCCTTATTTATTATTATTTACTTGATTTTTATAGGCTGCTTTTCTCTCCACAAGAGGACTCCTTGAAATCCTTTGAGATCATCTTGTCTCTTTAGGCAAGCAACAGATGAAATGGTGCCTCTGATGATGCCTTCAGGTAGCCTGGCTTCAAGCCATTTAAAGCTTTTTCATTGTTAAATTTGCTGATGACCCTGAAAATGGTCTGGCAGAAGTTATATAGGGAAGTGAACAGACATAGCAGAACTGCATCAGAAATTCTGGCCACACTGTTTGGTTGGATTTCAAGGGTGGCCAACCTTGGTGCTTCAGCTGTTCTTGTACTTCAATTCCCAGAAGCCCTGATCAGCAGGTGTGCTGACTTGCGCTTCTAGGAACTAAAGTCCAAGAACAGCTAAAGCACCAAAGTTAGCCAACCCTGAATTAACTGAACTGTCTGGGACATTTTCAAAAGCAGTCTAAACACATTACATTTCAATAAATCAGAGGCAGCCAGTGGTCTGAAAGCAGAGGCATCCACACAGAAGTAGAAGAAGTAGGTTCCCACCCTCTATTCTGACAGCAATTCACTGGTACAGTAATCACAACAGGAGGCTATTACACCAAGAACAATAGTGTTAATGTTATCTGAGCAATACTAATGGCTATAGTTGGTTCTACTTACTGAAACTAACCTAAATGCATAAAATATGCTCCAAGGTACTGAGGTACAGTGGCACCTCATACAACGATTTTAACCCATTCCATGGGGCTTGTTGTTGTATGAAACAATTGCTATATGATACATGGATCGTATAGTGATTTTCCCTATGAGATGCATCATACAACAAATTTTTTTTGCTAAGTGGTTTTTCCCATTGAAAAATTGTTGTATGATTTTTTCCATAGGGAAAATTGTTATGCAGGACACCATTTCCCCCAAAACCTAATTGTTATGCGATTTCATTGCTGCACTGTATTCTGTTCTCTTTAGTGTCATTGGTGGATCTAACAGGACGCCAAACTGTAAATCTGGTCTTTTAGGAGGATAACAACCCCCTCTAGAGTGCCCCTCAGCTCGATAGAGGGGTCATCTACCAACAATAGTTTTATCTTGTCTTGACTGAATCTCAGTTTATTATTTGTCCTTATCCGGCCTATGACCCTGCCCTAGAATTGATTCAATTGGTGCAGAACATGAAGGAGAGAGAGGGTTACACTTTATCAATGCTGTTGTCCAAGCATAGTTCAATTTACAGTCAGCTGATTTAGAGGTATCTCAACATTTTTTACACTGGTTCAAAGCAAAAGGTGTATCAGATATGTTTCTGACACAAAGATATATGTTTGTATTTGAACTGATTTCTGTTTGGGAAACATAATCACAAGGTACCTTACAATTATGTCCAATACATGATTAGTTTTCCCCCCAGTTTGGACTGATCGATTAAGCTGTTTATCCCACCTTTCCAAGAGGCAGGGCAACCATCTGCTGCATGATAGGACTGTATAGTAAATGACCTAATAACCAGGATTATTTCCTTATACAATTTATCTGATGGATTCCATATGATTGCTGAGTTTCATCAATCCCATATGGGTTATGGCAACTGTAGGCAGATAATATAGGACAGGATAATAGGGGCCACTTCCAATGAAATGCAGCTGGCCAGCAGGTCAGAGAAAACAGTGCAGTGCTGTATTCACTGTATTTTCCTGACATACAGTATTCTACCTGGATATACATATAAGCAAAATCATTGTAGGAGCAAATCAGTGTAACTAAGCAATCAAAATTGCATTAAAATAATATATAAAACAGAAGGAAACTTTCTCAATTTTTTCCCACACAATCCACAAATATACCATTCGGATTTAACACAGAAGCCAAGATGTACAAGAGCTTTATAGACTCCACCATGATTAATGTTTCTCATCAGTGCACCTTAGTCTGACAATATCATGATCAGTGCATAGGCAGAAATGAGACTTGATTCAGCTCTATATGGAGGTTGTGTTGGGTCATTCCTGTTTTCTATTTCCTTCCAGATTTATTTTGAAGAGAGCTTTGTAGTTCATTCCTTTGTGCTGTTTGCCTCAACATTTCCATAAAGACATTTCAGAGCAAATAGCTCTGTATTAACTATACTTTTTTCTATTTACATTTTGATAGTTGGGCATTTTCTTACACATTGATATTCTAGTTAACCATTGCACCTTCATCACAACCAAGCACAGGACTTTCTACTAGCAGGAAGCCTGTCTTTTCCCTCCCTTCTTCCCTTTTCCTTTTGTCTTCAGCACATTTGGCTCTGTCACACTAGTTTACATGAAATGCTACTTCCTGAGCACTGACCTTTTCGACACTTATGTAGACTCAGCATCTTAATTGCTGTTGGTGTGAATCATCTAAAGCTGGTGCATAATTTTTCCAGACATTTATAGGAAATCTACTCTACACATTTGCTCTGAGTAACAAAAATACAGAAATCTATAAATCCCATAAAATTTAACGCTTCTTTATTTGAGACATAGTTACATTTTTAACAACACACTGTTGTTGTTTTTGCAAAGGGTTTCACTTTGATGGTAATTTTTATGAAAAATGGTCATGAGAAAACAATACAATGAATCTTTGTGCTGGTGCTTAACCAGCTTTTGGAAACTCCATACCTTTACTGCTAGTCTGGCTTGCCAAATGTTAACACTGGAAGACATTTTCTGCGTGGGATGAAACAGGTCCAAAAATTATATTTCCTGTGCATGGACACTTTAGAAACTGACAATATGTAGAGGGCCCTCATCTTAAATGTTGTTAGTATGAATCATCATAATCGTTGCAATGTATTTATAACAGATGATTGCTCTACAGTGTTCTAAATTTCCTGCTTATGATGCAATGGCAAAAGTCATTAAACATTAGCAGTAATAGTATTTTCACTGTAATAAAGTGTTAATTACTTCCACATGTTAATAGAGTTGGGGGAGGGGGAGAGGAAGAGAGATTTTTTTGCTATTGTTACGGTGCCTAAAATAATTTCCATGTGATAATTTTCCAGGATATCAAAAACTGAATAATTATGCACTAATTAAGAAAGTAGAGCCTGCTCTGGAGTTAAGACTGCATTAATTTTAATGTTTTTACAGTCCTTTAATTGGGGAAAGGGCTGTAAATTGAGAGCTGACGCACTTTCCTACCATAAGCAGGCCTGCCTTTGCAATCTGCCTCCTATATACTGCAACCCAAGGTCAACACAAGTTTGCAAAATCCCTCTGCTCTTCGTAGGAAAATGTATTGGTGGTGAAGCGTGCATCTATCACTCTGACAAGCATTTAACTCTCCAAGAGCACATGCTCTCACTTCTTAAATTATTAATTGCATTAAATACATTTTCATATCGCAGACTGTTTGCTACAAACTGTTCCCTGGTAGGGAGATGCAGTCCCCCCACAGTATGATATGGCTTGCCTTCTGTTCTTTCAGCGCCAAAGTGCTAGGTGCATGGAGCTTATGCTTCAAGGGCTCATGAATGAAATAAGGCATAGAGCTGGAACAAATCACCAGAAGTCACCTTAGAAAATTATTGGCCCCACATTTTATGAGAGTGGTTTTTTTTGTGGGGGATGGGATGGAATCTATGAAGCTCTGTTTTTATATATACACTATATGAAATGCCATTGCTGTTGGTTTGGTTTGGTAACTTCGCTGGTCTGTGTTTTCCCCAAGGATAATTTTTTTTATTCTTGCATTATTGCCAGCAAAAGCATCAACCCAGTTTACCTCATTAAACATCACTGGCTCATTCCATTTTACAACAATGTGCAATATAATAGCCAAGTCCTCTTAAGTGGACTATATATATGATCTCCTTCTTTCAGTCCTCCATTTGAGGAAAATGGTTGTTTGTCTTAGCTGGCACAATGACCAATACCTAAAACAGGCTGTTTTCTGGTGATTTGTATTAAAAGTATACATTTTGGGTAGCAAGCATTTGTTTTATCAATTTTTTGGTGAAAACTAGCCCAATGTCTTCTGATCCAGCATGGTATCACTCAGGTGATAATGCTTTTCAGCATTTACTGCATCTCATACAACAACCCTTTTAAGTGCATGAAGAGCACAGAGGCTGCACAAGTGAACCTTTCTACAAGGCTTCCCAATCTCACCATAAACCTTCATATATTTGTTGCAGTGGTTTGAAGAAAGGTTCCAAACATGCCTAGCTGCACATGGTTAGATAATTTCCCCTGATAATGTAGGGTTCCTGAAAGTAAGGAAGGTTCTAAGTGAATTCTATTGTGCATCACTTAGAATCTCTCTTCATGCCATTCCATAGAAAGTAAAAGAGTGGGATGATGCACAAATGGAGACAAAGGAGCAGCCATGTAGTTCTTTAATATCAAGCATGGAGGCAGTCATATGAACTACTGGATAGGTCAGCATTTTAGGTGTCTGGCTGTGAAGCCAGATGTTGGGAGTTTGATTCCACACTGTACCTCCTTGACAGGACTGAACTTGATTATCTATAGTGGTGATGGCAAATCTTTTAGAGACCAAATGCCCAAGGAGGAGTAGGCGGCATGCGGGCAGACACCACGAATGACCACACACCTATGTGATGTCACTGGCATGCCTCTGGTAAAGTCACATGGGTGCATGCACATGTGCCATGTGTTTGCCTGCCCCAGTTGCTCCCCCCTTGCAGGGCCTCCCCACCCCCACATGGCTCCCCATCCCACACAGGGCTCCCCACACCATATGAGTGCTCCCCACCCCCCACAGAACCTTCCCACCACCATGAGTGCTTCCTCACAAGACCTCCTCCCACGAATGCTCCCCACCTTACCTCACTCAGCAACAGCCTCCTGGCCAAGATACCTTCCCTCTCACCTCCCATTTGGTGGAGGGAGAGGGGTGGTGGGAAAGTGGTGCTGGCCAGGCTGGGAGAGGCTTCTCCTCAATAGCCTACATGCCAGAAGAAAGACCTCTGTGTGCCACTTCTGGCAAACATGCCATAGGTTCACCACCAGAGATCTATAGGGTCTCTTTCAGCTCTGCAGCTCTATGTCCTAAGAATATGTGGTCCAGTTGGAACCACTCCACTCCTTTTACATGGTTTGTGATCTCAGGAGTTCAGCCAAAGCTTTGAATGGGACTAATGTTGACTAATAACATAGAGCTAAAAAGTTTAATGTTTAATTTCATCCTTACAAATTGTAACTATCAAATACAAAATATTTATAGTGCCTATACTTTCTAATGAACAATGCACACACTAGAATACTGTAAAAACCAAACACAGAGAAGTTGTTTATTCTGTTATATTGTACTTATATATATATTAGCTACTTTGCCCAGTAAAAAATAGTCATATCACTGCATTTCTGGATTTTATGAGATTGTGGCATGAAATAAGTCTGTGGATTTTACTTTTTTATTATCAGTATCTGCTTACAACTTTCCACTCCCAGTAGGGCTTGCTTTAATATCCCATTGGTGGCTTGGGCAAACTCTAGTTCAGAAATAGCTAAGCCTTTTAAAAATCCCCTTGAAATTTCAGTTTTCACGCATCACTGGATACCTGTATTATAATGGCATTACTGTAGTTCAGATTAACTTGCTGAATCAAGTCAAAGATCCGCTCATAAGTATCTTTATAGTGTAGGTCACCAACAACCTCTTCAATAACTTCTCTGCAAGAAAGACAGATATTATACCATGCATTTAAAAATGTTTCAGAGAATTATAAGTTTCAAGGTTGGTTGTAAGCTGAATCTCTATGCAGCAATACGCTGTACTGGTCTGCATGTACAAGAAATGTAAGGTGCAGTGGTAATAATATGGGGCCCAACTATTGAATTATACTTTCATGCATTACAAATATTGACTCATGTGAAGCTCCTTTTCTGATTTTTGTAAGTTGTACTGTTACTTAAAAGATTTATGGGGTGTATGATAAATAGGGTCACCTTGCAACTGTTGGAATTTATGGATGTTATCTAGATCATCTGCTTTCACAGCCTTTTTGTAGCTAGCAACTTGAGACTCCCTACTTTTTTAGAATGTCCTATTAATATATTTGGCATTTCCTTATAGGCACTCATCACACAGGGGTACACAGAAAGAGCCTCTTCAAAGATTGTGATATTTTTGAACCACAATCGGGCATACCCTGGGCAATAGCAAACTTGTTGTGTCAGATAATCTTTCTCATACAAGGTCAGGCAAAAGGAACTATGGAATGATTTCACCAAAGGTGGCTTCATTTTGGCAGTTTAACATTTGATTTAGAAATGGAAGAAGAAGAAAAAAACATTATCATACAGATATGTAGAGGGAAGAAGGGTGGCAGAAATGATGACAGTACAGTAATACCTCATACAAAGTCCGCTTCATACAACATCGGATTCATACAACATCGCCTAATTCCTTGAAAAAAGTTGCCTCATACAAAAGTCGTGCAACTTTGTATGAGGCATTGGGGTTTTCCCAGGTTGCATTGTGCCTGGGCAGTATAAAAGGCAGGACACATGCGTGCATTGCTCTTGTGGGTTTTGCATGAGGCGAAGAGTGTTTAGGCGTGGTTTTGAGCACGCTTTTGGATTGTTTTGAATTTTTTCATCAGAATTTTTAGAAGCATTCCTGGGATTTTTGCAGCATTCTTCAGGTTCTTGGACAATCAGGGTTGTTTGACATGTTTTTGTAATGTTTTTTGCCTTTAGACAATGATTTCTTAAAGTTCTGTCAGTTTCCTGTCTGATTCCTTGACTTTGCCCTGAAGTCTGTGCTGTTACAGTACAATGTATCTCTATGGAAATGACGTTGTATGAGGCATCACAGCAAGGATTTGGACGTTGTATGAGGCATCACGGCTAGGATTTTGCATGCCTCATACAAAGTCCAAATCCGTATAAAGGCCAAACTTGTGGAACCAAGTTTGGACATTGTATGAGGTATCACTGTACTTCAATTATTATGGAAATGATAGAGGACCATTAATGATATTCAGAAAGACCAACTTGGATGAGACCACTCATTACTTCTTGGGCATCATTGCTGAAGATCATCTGTGGTACCATTGGCAATGGACCCTTGAAGGATTGGGCCTACCTTTTCCAAATAGTCTTACCCACTGGAGCCAAAATTCTCCTAATAATGAGCTCTGATAAGTGACGTGTGACTGATATATTATTTTAATACTTCTTTCTAATACCTCAAGGGAAAAGGCTGAAGCCCTTCTGAACTATGGATGGGGTTTGTATGTTTAGTTCTTCTCTAGTGGTTGAATCCACTGCATAGAACAGAGGCATGTCTCTACAGAACCACACTTGACATACAACTTATTACTGATACCAGCCTAATCAGCTGGGGTGTTTCTGAAGTGTCAAGTGGTGATTTCATAGAGTTTGTGGTTGGAGGTTGAAAATACTCATCTAAACAACGGGCTAGAATTCCAAGCACTATGTTAGGGCATTAGTAGACTGGTTGTACATCTTCATGTTATTTTAGATTTCTGCTCTATAAATAATTCCTTATGATGAAGTCAAGCCTTCGAACTTGGATCTTCCCTCCTCTTCTGAAAGAACATAAATAGGTAAATCTAATTGTCAGCCCTACCTGAGTAAATCGATTGCATCAGCAGAAATAATATGTTGGCCCTGCTTCTGAAAGAACAGAATTTAATCCTTTGCTGCTTAATCTATACCCATTTCTTGAGAACTGGAACAGCCCACTGAGTTTGCAAATATAGACAACAGGAATGTAGAAAATGGCTTATAAAGAGAACTTAGTTTGAACATTCCAAATCCTAACTCTACTCAAAGTAGAAGTATCCAATACAATGATGCCATGAAGCCTCACTCCCATGTCTGATGAAGTGGACTTGATCCACGAAAGCTCACATTGCAATATAAGAATTAGTCTTTAAAGTGCTACAGCATTTTTGTTTTGTTTTGTTTTTCCACTGATATGCCTGAAACACAGACTAACATAGCTACTATTCCAAACAATACAATGAAGTGACTTTATGTTACAAACTCTGTTACCACAGGAGCCATCATGAGAATGCCTTTCTGCTTATGACCATTAATCTGATCTCAGATAGTAATAGCATTCCTAAAATTCCAGCAGGGGAAGTAGAGTTTTATTGTGAACCTCACAAAACAAGGATATCCACAAAGCATACACACATCATACTAGTAGTGATTGTATTTGTGCATCATCACATTACATTTTGCAACAAATCCACCTTGCTTCCATAAGCCTGATTCTTGACATAAAGATATGTCCAGTCTTGCCCAACATCTGTAAGTACCTACCACAAATGAATCTATACTCTGCCATATCATTTATTCAGTTAGTTAGATACACAGAGATATCTAGATCTGAGTATGACAGTCAAGGTTGCTTCAGGCTTTTGACAGATCAGACTGAGTTTCTAAACATTTTCATGACATTTGCCATTTTCTATAGAAATACTTTGAAATGTTGTTGTTGGTGGTGATGGCGATCATGATGCTTTTTCTGAAGTAGTGTAAGCCATTTTGAGCATTATAATATCA
Source organism: Bradypodion ventrale (assembly GCA_035047345.1). Classification (NCBI taxonomy): domain Eukaryota; kingdom Metazoa; phylum Chordata; class Lepidosauria; order Squamata; family Chamaeleonidae; genus Bradypodion; species Bradypodion ventrale. Next base: position 106,305,685 of record JAWDJE010000003.1, on the reverse strand, counting down.
TGGGAAGGGGCATATGGATGATGATGATGACAGTGATCATGCTGATGATACTTGTGAAAGCTTGCATTCTTAAGCAGTTGATAAAAAATGAAAACAAGTTTTCCCCCACACTGTAGAATTCCAGCTACAGCACACCACACAGGTAGCCTACTTTTGAGAGTTCTCCCACCAATTTAGGCTCCTGGTAAGTCCAAGTCATTCTCACTTTTAATTTAAACCATGCCTATGCATTGCTAAATCTGTCTCTGCTTGAAATTTAAATAACAAATTTCATTTCTATATTGGAGTTTATTTAACCTAGAAATTGTCTTTACCCATATTGTCTAGACTCCATTGTACTTTCTGCCACAGTTTCAAGGAAAATATTAGGAACCTCTGGAAAAGGGGGCTAATGGTAACCTGCTCTAGAAATATGAGTCTAAATCTAGGAGTTCATGTATTCAGGCTATTTCCAAATTTAGATGCAAATTCTCATATACAGTATCTTACACTCATGCACAGGAATGATGACCTGCATGAATTTTGCACAAATTACGCTTCTAAAAATTAGAAGAACTGAGTAGATGGTTTATGTCCCTTTCATCAACAAGGTAGTCCTCCATTTCCTATTTGTGTGCACATTATTTTTGCACTGATTACAGAGGTTTTTACAGAATACAATGCAAACACAGCTGTTTATATACCACACCTTTGTGCTAAAGCTCTCTCTGAGCAGTTTGCAAAATAATTATACAAACTACAATTTGTCCTCAACTAACTGGGTACTCCTTTTACCAATCTCAGAAGGGTTGAAATCTAGGATGTATCAACCTTACCTGTTGGGATCAAACTGAGATTTTGATCAGAGATTTGACTGCAGTACTGTAGCTTAACCTTGGGGGCTCTTTAGAGTTTAAAAATGCTATTTCTCATCCTATGCTTGTAGAGAGGTTAGCAAATAATTTTGTGTATATTTTTCACACCTCTTGCTTTTATTGACTGCATGAGTAGTGGCAAACTTACTTCTGAAATACATAATGAATGTCTTGCAACTTATCCTACCATGCAAGGTTACTGGTATGGACTCCTATGAATATGCATTGCACATAGTTATATACAATGTGCAAATTGATTTATGATGCCCACCAACTGAGATATTTCTCATGAGTATTTTTTCAGATAGCTAGAACAGGGGATCCTAAACTATGGCCCGTGGGCTGGATCTGGCCCCCGATGCCAATTCATCCAGCCTGTGCTGCTCTCTCCGCTCCCAGAAGTGGAAGTAAAATGCGCCTGCGCAAAATGCTGGTGTAAATGACCCATGCAGCATTCTGCACATGTGCGGGCATGCTTTACTTCTGCTTCTGAGGGGAGGTACCATGTGACTGGCCTGCTCAACCATGTGACCAGCCCACGGCCCAAAAAGATTGGAACCTCTGAGCTAGAAAATAAGGCTGTCAAAAGTAGCTGGTCACGATGGTTGTTTATGATCTCCAGGGTAAAAAAGGTAGGCACTTTTGAATATCCAGGAAGCTAGAGTCTTGAGGACGTCTGCATTTCCCACAGGCATCTGTCTGGCCACTGTGAAGACAGGATGCTAGTGTAGAGTAGTTTCCACTCCAAGCTAACAGAGTTTCTAAATATTTTTATATTTATTTGATTCATTTAGAATGAAACAGTAGGTGCATTATTAGCATTATTGACACTTTAAAATTGGAGAACTGTGAATATATCTTTTTCTTTCCTGTTGAAGACAGATCTAGAACCCTGAACTTTTCAGGAGAAGTTCCAAAACTCTGTTGAATAGATTAAAAAGCAGTTAATGGATTTCAAGAGCTGAAAATATGATTGTCCTGTTTAAAAACAAGTTAAAAACAATTGTTGCCTAACTGCTGTTAGGGGTAGGAAAAAAGAGACTACAGTATATAAAGGTAACAAAGACCAAGCACACATAGTCTAGCATAGAATTTTTTTCATCCTACCTTCCGTCCTTCTTCCTGTGCTCCAGTTTCTCTATTGCCATTGCATTAATTAGAAATTTAGGTAAATGACATAAGTACTCTAATTTTTTATTTCTGCCAGGAGAACAATTAGGCCATTAAAAGTAACAAATGGTCTGGATGCATGTTGCCTGTTGAAAATTCCAAGCTGCATTATTTCTGACAAGAAAACAACAACAACAAATAATAGTTGTGTTGGCCAATTTCTACCATAAGTGATGTCAGCTTCAGCAGATGCAGCATGCTGCTGGATTCTCTCCCCCCACCCCTGTTGTCATGCCTCATTAAAGTGTGCTGACTCTTGTGGATTCACGTTTCCTTTAGGTAAATAGTTATTTACATGAACTGTGACATTTTTCTTTGGTGACAATTTCTAATTGTTCAGGCAACCAAGGGTGATGTATGAACCACTCTGAATAAAGCCTCACCTGCAAAACAAATTACTTTAAATTAACTATCCTTTTCACAACCAAGGCAAAATTTCAAAATGGACAAATTAGGCCTTTCGTAACCACATATGGTAAGTGCTTTAAACATTTCCCCACTGGTAGACACTCCAGAGAACAGCTCGTCATGATGGAGTGCAATCCTTTTTGCTCATTTGGGGGCCTTTTCAATGCCAGCATTTGCCAGTATTGTACAAAGAGAGGCTAACTCGCTGGCTAGTCACTGAGCTCATTATTCAGTAGCTCCAGATTATCTGCCATTCATTTAACTCCTTCAGTACAATCTAGGAAACATTCTTTGGACATAGCACTAGATTTGGCATAAACCCAATGGCCCCCTGGATGAGAGTCCTCCTTTCCACCCAATATAGTTCGGCTGAAAACTATGATACCAGTGTATAAGAAGAAGAGAAAAGAGAAATTGAACATTGCCCTTATAGAGGGGGGCATGTTTGCTAAGGAATCAATTTTAGCTCTCAGTGTCATGGTATTGTGGGGTCTTAGTCAACATGAGGCTGTCTGAATTCTAAATCAGCCAGTTTTTTTAAATAAAAAAGTCATTGAATCCCGCTGAACATTAGAGTTGATGGGACCAAGTTATTTAAAATTCTAAGTTTGTATTTAGGCTGAAGTCTCATAATTTTAAGAAAAAGTTCTAAACATTGTGTTTAATTCTGATCAGTGAAAATCAGTACATTTGAGGAATTCTGGTCATGTAGAAGGGCAGTTGTACATATTTAAGAGAAGTAGCTGAATCATTGTACATTGCAGGCGCACCCCCCAAAGAAAGACTCAGACACTGGTATATGGATAAAGACATCGGGCCACTTTTATTGAATAATGCCCTAATCCGAATTATACCTTTCATTTGGTGTAATCATCCAATTGTAATTCTTTAAGGCAAGCAGGCCGCAGTAACACTGGTAAGGTTCCACCCAAAATGCCAATGGCAATTGGCTACATGTAACTATTTGTATCAATTTGTTTGTTGACACAAACAAATTGTTGACCGGAGTCAATAAACTATCTACTGACCCCACCCTATGACGTGTATCCGTTTAATCTCAAGGTGATGCAGGCTGTTAAGCTCCTGCCATCACTCCTTGCCTGGTTCGTCATTGACCGGCCAAAGCTATTACCCCTGTACCTGTCTAAGTGTTGGCCAGTCAATTGCGAACCTGCCGGATACCTCTGGGTCATAAATCTTTACCTTACCAGTGCTACCCGCCACACGGGGAGGCGTCCATGATGACTCACTGTCCCCCCCCAGACCGTCAGCTCGGTCGCCAGGCCTGCTTGCACCACGCCCAGAAAGAGGTACATACCTCCAGCCGACAGGTGGACCCCATCTCCTGCCTACCAGCAAAAAATTTTGTAAGCCTATCCGCAGGTTTCCAATGGCTGTCTCCCAGCCATGCTCAGCAAGGGACCGAGCAACAGCCCTGTCCACTGACTGCCGGAACAGTCCGAACCACGGAGATCCACTTCTCCCCTAAATTGGTGTCTCAGCAAGATGTTAGACCATAGCGACTGTGTGTAAGCTATACATGATATAAAACGCCAGGTCACTGCCCCTCGACAGTTTAGGAATAGCAGTGATCCGTATAAGATCATTGCCGCCGAGGTGCCTAATAAGAACATCGGGCAGTCCAGCATCCCTGATGGACATCAGGCATGGCCACAGTTCCCGCCCCCTTATGCCGCGCATACCATACCATCGCATACGTGCGGATGCACACAGCCCAAGTCGGGGTCCACTCTCTGTCGCCGCAGCATATACTGCTGCCCAGTGTACATAGCTGCGGCCCACCAGCCCCACTGCCACCGTTGTGCAGAGACACACAGGATCTGTAAAAGAGGAGAAGAGGTGAAGGACATAACTAGGTACTCATACAGTGAGGGGACGTACATATAAGAAATTACGCATACACATATATCCACCTCCGAGTACCCCAAACGTAGCCGCGATCAACGCGATGCCTATCCTAAATAAATTTGTGCCAAAACGGGCCCCACACCGTGAAGCGCGGCACCGGTCACCCTCAGGAACTTTACTTTGGTAAGGGTAGACCCATCCTGGTGGCAGAAAAACAGGCTGGGGCGCGCAGCAGGCACTGCCGAAAATTCATGTAGGGCACCAACCGGACAGATGTCTCCAATGAAACTTCGTAGCAGTCTAACTCCACTGCCTACGCCATGCTGAACAACCTTTGAGGACCGTATCCCCAATTGAGCCCACTCATGTGTCACATAGACATCGTCGAGTTCCAGTGCCCTACGAGACACATCCGCCTTACACAATGGTACCAACTCTGGCACCAACTCACTGATGCGGAGCGCTCCAAAAAGGCTACCGTGGTAGCTGCGTGACCAAGAGCCACTTCACACCTATCCGAACATAAGTCATGCCAGCCTCGTGCAAGGTGGGTCAGAAACTCTGGTGAACTGGGGTGACGCGTGTCCGGGCGGCGGACACTTTCACGTGTCCACCCCTCCAAAACACAACGCATGCGGAAGTAACTCACGCAGTCATTGAAACCCCCCCCACGTTGGCCATAAATGCCAGTGCTGAAAGCCTGAAGGCTATAGTACGGGGCGCCAAACCCTGACTGCGAAGATAAACATGCATTGTAAAACCTGGTCCACTGATATTGACCACACTTGAGGTAACTGTAGTTACTCGCAAAAGTTCTAAATCGCATGAAAGCATGTTGATACGCCTTACGCATGCGAGGTGCCAATGACATGCCGGTTCACCTCTCCTCGCCAAACGTCCAAATATCGGCTGGGAGTGGCGAGTGGAATTCCTCTGCTTCCGGAGCAAGGCACGGAACCGGGGAATCTGCAGGTGGGATAAAGCATCAGCAATATCGTTATTAATACCTGGAACATGTCTGGCCCTGAACAGCACATTTAGGCGTAGGCTTCTCAAAAAGAATTGACAAACCAATGCCATGACCCTGGGGGATTTGCACGTCTGGGTGTTGACAATGTGCACCACTGCCGCATTGTCACACCAAAAATGGACCACTGAGTTGGCCCACTCGTCGCCCCATAGCATCAGTGCTCCCCAAATTGGGAAGAAACTCAAGGAAGGTAAGATCGCGGAGGCGATCCGTGCCAAGCCATGCATGATGCCCTCGGCCATAAGTCCACCTGCCCTCAGAGTAAACCCCCATAACCCAGGGAGCCGGAGGCGTCCGACTGTACATGAAATCTAGGGCAGACCATAAGGTCTGATCTCCAGGAAGAGACCCCATTAAAACCCTGGAGGAATTTGAGCCAGACCACAAGGTCCGCCCGTATGCTCCTGATCAGCCGGACCCTGTGGTGACGTTTAACAGGCCAGCCACGGCGTCACACAGGCGCCTGGCCAATGCTCTGCCGGGTGTAACCACCCTGCAGGCAAAGTTAAGGTGGCCAGAAGTAGCTGCAGCTCACGAGGGGACACTTTATGTTTGGCAATCAATGCCAAAATCGCCGCAGAGATCCAAGCCACCTTATCCATGGGTAACCCGGATGCCTGTGCGACAGAGTCAATTCCAATGCTTATAAATGTGAGCTTAGTAGCTGGGCCCTCGGTCTTTTCAGGCGCTAAGGGGACACCCAGTTCCCACATGAGTGTCTGAAATGTAGTGAGGAGACGCGTGCACGTGTCCGAGCCCCGTTCACCCCCGAACCAAAAGTCATCGAGGTAATGGGCTAGAGACCGGGACCCCGACCTGCGAGCAAAGGCCCACTGAATGAAAGTATCGAATCGTTCGAATGCCGAACATGAAATAGAGCAGTCAAAAGGCCTTATCTAAGTAAAATTCCCCTTGGAACCTAAAACCCAATAGCTCAAAATCCCCTGGGTGCACTGGCAGTAATCGGAAAGCCGAGTGCATATCACACTGTGTCAGGAAAGCACCGGGACCGCATGAGCGTACCACCCGTAGGGGCTGAACAAACGACGTTTTCCTGACTGAAAAAGGTCATCAGGAATGGCATCACTGACCGAAGAACCCGCAGGGTAAGCTAGATGGAGGATTAGACGACATTCACAAGGGTTCTACTGTGGTACTAGCCCCAGAGGGGAGACCTTCAAATTAGGAAAAGGTGGTTCCAAGAAGGGGCCCGCTACTCTCATAGCCTCAACTTCCTTAGCTGTGCTCAGTGCAGCAACCTCCTCGTTACCTTTCAAGGGAACTAAATTAGTAGCATCTTGGGGCCCCTAACACCCCCGAATGGAATACGAAAGCCCATTGGAAACCCTCCAGCAGGTACCTCGCATCATCCTTTCTTGGATAAGCTGAGAGCCATCGCTCCAGCATGAGTACACTAATTGGGGAGGGGGGATTTGACATGGCTAGTTCCGTCAGACGGAGCTCTGATCGCCCCCTGTGCACCCCTACCTCTGCCCCGTAACCCACCAACCCACGGGCATGCGGAGGCGGCGTGGGAGCCAGCGCAAAAGGGGACACTCGTGTCGGTAACGACACTGGCGCTTATTACACACGTCGCTAGCTGAGAAGGTCCAACACAGCAGGCGGGCTGGAACCCCCTGCCCCACCGGTTAGCGGGGAGCCTGTGTTGCAGCAGCCCGCTGCACAGCATGACCACAATGGTACCTATCACCAGGCACCAGTCACGTGGGAGTCATGTACAAGAGCCACAATTGCTGACAGGACTCATCCCACCTCATCTCAGGATGTAGGGCCACCCTCATCCAAATTCCTCATCGTAAGCCAACTACAATGGGCCCATGAAATCAACCATCGCCCTGTAAATATTATCAAGGGATTGAACCATCGGGATGGCCCAATCAGGCCAGGCCCTGAGGCATACCGCCATATATATAAAGTATGCCGGCAACCAGTTGGCCCAGGTGCGCGGTGGCTTACGACGACGGGACAGCTCTTTGTCTCTGTCGTCCTGTCCCTCTCTCTCTTCCTCAGTGGGCTCAAGGTTCAATAGGGAGAATATATCCACGTACTCCCCTCACCAGATCTTATCCCTCGTGACCTGTGACAAATGATCACCCAGGGGCAAGGAATAACCAGCCGTTGGCAAAGCCATCGTCGGCACATTCTGTATAGAGGGCATACGCAGCGGGACCTGGACAGCCCCTGCAATGCTCGGCACAGCCCCAGGGGCGGACACCCCCGCCCTTAACGAGGGACCATTTAGAAACCATGGGATACTGGGATAGGATGGTAACTGATGCCCGCTCGCATCAACTTGACGAGGCCAGGGCCACTGAACCCCACCACTGTAAGTGGGCTGTGGTGTTGGTGCACTAAATTGAACCTGATACTCACTAGGTGCACCCCCGTGAGCCGTCCCCACCGGGGGTTCCGGCCCACGGTGGGCGTCTGAGCTCGCGACCGGAATCGAGCTCTGGGACCACCCCTGACTGCTCCCAGCCTGGACATCAGGTCGAACGGGGAGCTGCGAGACACCAGCTGGGGCTGGCTGGACTGTCTCAAGCAGCTCGACCCAGTTGGCCGCCCGCTGAAGCTTTGCGGCCAGCAAGGTAGCCAGGGCCAACGAAGGGGCCCCTGTTGAAGAAAGAGTAGCGCCCCCTCCGAAGGAGGTTGTGCAATGCCCAAGGATACTTCCAGCACTGCTATCCATGCTAACAGAGCATCCACTGCCCCAGAGCCCCCAGTATAAAGAGGGCCGGGTGGGCCGGATGGCCCACTAGTCAGTTGAGGAAAAGGCAACCCAAAAGGAGAGCCAGGGCCAGAATAGGGTCATGCCCAAAACTCTGGCCCATGGGGGGCCGGAGGAGCAGTGGGTTGGACACCCGCACCAGGGCCCCCCCGGGCCGCCCTGTCCCGTGCCCGGCAAAGGCGGGCCGAGGGCCGAAGGCCCAGAGGGGCCGGCCTGTAGCTGACCAGCTACCAAGCTGGAACCCGGCTGCCAAGTGGTAGCCTGACCAGCCCCACTGGTACCAGTGGGCAAGGCTGGCACATCGCCCTGCCGTGGGGGCGCAGCCCTGGTCCTCCAACCCAAATGCTGGCCCCCATCCGGTGCAGGGCCGGTAAAAGTTCTTCCCCTCGGCCGTGGCTTTAGCGCCGGGGCCTTCCGCTTGGGAGCCATGTCTCCCTAGGAGAAGAAAGACGCTGCAGGATCCCCATCCAGGGATCAAATTCCTAGCGTGTAAGTACCGTGGTAGCCTAGCAATCCAAAAGGCTCCGGGTACTTTAATCCTCCTTTCCCAGCCGGGACACAAACTGCAAGGCTCAATAGCCGAAGACTAAGGAGAAAACAGCGACGGAGAAAACTTCTCCTCTCCGTCGCAATTCTAAAATGGCAGCTCAGCTGCCTCGTGGCCACTCCTTTTATAGAGGGGTGGCCACGCCCCCTAACTCACCTGGATGTCTGAGTCCGGGTGGGTGGGTGGCCCGCAAAGAGCAGGGCGGCCATTTTGCCACCGCGCTTTCAGTATTTGGTTTCTTGACTATGTCAGTCAAGTGAACCATCATGAGCAAATTCTTGCATGCCTTATGATTATATAAAGAAGCAGCAGGAAATACATACAGTAAAACCCTGGATAACGATCCATCCATACAATGACAAATTCGGACAATGATGCTGGATTTTCTGAAGAGTCATGCCCCAGATACCGAAGTTACGTCATTATGCAGTGCGTTGTGTTTGGTCTCTCTGAGGTTCAGGGGAGCCGATTGGGGTTGTTTCTGACCCACCCCCCACCTGTCCGGACGCTGCTGGAAGGCAAAACAGCGGGGGGGAAACTTCTTTGTCAGCTACAGGTTTTGCCTTCCAGCAGCGTCCGGGCAGGTGGGTGGTGGGTGGGTCAGAAACAGCCCTGATTGGCTCCCCTGAGCCTCAGAGTGGCACCCAGGCTTTTTTTGTCATCGTTGTCCATTGCATGCACCAGACAATGACAAAAACCGCATAACGACACGACTTAGGGAACCAATTTTTGTCATTATCCAGGGTATTACTTCATTGCTATTGCTATCTCCTACACATAAATACTAGTACTGTACTGTAATTGGTTTTGTATCTGTCTCTGTTTTCTTCTGTGTGTATAAGGTTGCTGGAGAAATATGCTGCCTGTTTGTTTCTCTTCTCTTTCTCTCTCCTCCCAACTATATTCATTTTTTCTGTTCTTATTGCTTCCCCATGCCTTATTGGTCAACTGCTCAATTTCTTTCCCTGCACACTTAGCGACAATATGTTAGTACATTGGAACAAATTAGACTATATAGCATAATAGCAATATTCCTTTGCAGTGTCTTGTGCTTGAACAGATTAAGATGTGATGCAGCTATTCTATAAGCATCACATTAAATTAGACTCTCCCCCCCCCCTGAACACACACAACATTTCTGTTTGTAAGAGAACAATTTAATTAGCACTTCTTTGGTGCTAATATTTACATTACAAGACTAATGCAAATAGGGTGATCAGTAAAATGGGTGTAGCTTTTAACACATGCTCTTACTTTATGTTTAATTACGTTGATTAGTTTTAAACCCCCATTTTGGCATCACCTTGCCTCTCTTAATGTGTTGTGCTTGAAGCCATGTGGAGAACTGACCTCAATATAATAGTGGCAAATCTCATTTGGTTACCTTTAGCTAATTAAAATATACACAGTACCATTGTGCATTTTTCATATTCTCTGTTTTCATCCCCGCCCCTCCATGTTGTAAACCAAACTTTATTGTAAGGGCGATGCCTGTCATTGCCTGGTGAGTCTCATGCAATTTCTATAATTAGCTAAGGTGTTTATTTCATTGCCGAGTTATAATAATGACTTCTCTGATAATCAGTGTAAAATGCTGTGTGTGTGTGTGTGTGTGTGTGTGTGTGTGTGTGTGTGTGTGTATATATATATATATATTCTCTACAAAAATACCCTGAGGGTGTCCATTGTGTGTATACTATAGATATCTTGCTAGCCGAAGTTTATAAAATCGTATACTTTACAGTATTTCCCAGTTTAATAATAATAATAATAATTTTTAATTTGTACCCCGCCCTGCTCAGCGCAAGGCCGACTCAGGGCAGCATTACAACATATTAAGAAACAAAATACAATTAAGAAAGAAAAACAACAACAACAACAACAACAACAACAACAACAACAACAACAACAACAACAACAACAACAACAACAACAACAACAACAACAACAACAATAATAATAATAATAATAATAATAATAATAATAATAATAATAATAATAATAATAATAATAATAATAATAATAATAGTGGATGCACTTGCTTCAAACAAACTGTAATTAGAAAAACTCTTCATTTTTTAGCCCTCCTCAACACAATTCAATGTGTCTATATTTCTTGTAAGATGCGAGAGGCCAAACAGAAAAATAATGTAACAAGATCAAAAATCAGTTTGTGGCAAAGTCTATCTTGACCCAATCCAATGAGATAATTAATTCAAATGTGCAAACAATGGCTTCAAAAATCAGTCTTTGTATTCTAGTATTATACACACTTCAAACAAGGTAAGTTTCATTCACTTGAGACACAGAAAAATTCAAATAAACTTGCAGGTGTTGTAAAATTCACACTATTCAATCTACAAAATAAATTCAACGAAATTCTCAGGTCCTCCCCTTTTTTTAAAAAAAAAAAAATTAAATTCGGCGGGAAAAGCTATCCAGCAAATTCAAACAACTCCCAAAGTCTGCCCGGTTAACAGACCTTTCAATGATTCTTCTTCAGGGGAGTGTTATTAATTAATCTGTGAAATTATACAATATACATGCATTATTCCCTATTACATGAATATTCCAATATTACAAGATAGCGTGCTGCACAACTCGCTAGCTATTCCCCATTTCAGGTGGGTTCAGTATTTGGCACCAGCCTAGGGATGAGGGTAAGGGCGGTGCCATTGCCATCATAGCCAGGGAGTCACTGGGAGTCGCCAGGGCTACCGCTCCACAAATTCTGGGTTGTGAGGCCCTGCTTCTGCGTCTGGGCTCTAAGGGTCAGTTGGGAGTCTTACTCCTGTACCTGCCCCCTTGCAGGGTAAGGGACTCCCTGCCTGAGCTCCTCGAGGCCGTCTCAGCGTTGGCGTTGGAGTTCCCTAGACTGATGGTTCTGGGGGACTTCAATTTGCCTTCGCTGGGGACTGGCTCCGAGGTGGCTCAGGAGTTCATGGCTTCCATGGCAGCTATGGACCTGATTCAGGTAATTCAGGGTCCGACCAGGGGCAGTGGCCACACCACCAGATTTAATCTTTTTGTTGGAGCGGTGGCAGAGTGATCTGAGACTACGGAAATTAGACATAACACCTGTGCCATGGTCAGATCATTATTTGGTGGCTCTAGACTTCCTGGGTGCGACGCTTCATCGTAGGGAGGCAGGGCCTATTAGAATGGCCCGCCCCCGGCAACTGATGGATCCTGATGGATTCCAGAGGGAACTGGGGGATTTCCCTCTGGATCGGCAACACGAATCGCCCGAGGCACTGGTTGACCTGTGGAACAGGATGACAACAGCGGCCTTGGATGAAATTGCACCACTACGGCCTCTCAGAGCTCATGGAGCTAGGTCATCTCTGTGGTTCACAGATGAACTGCGGGAGCTCAAACGGGCAAAGAGACGCCTAGAGTGCCGCTGGGTGAAGACCCAGAGAGACTCTGATTGGACACTAGCTAGAGCCACTATTAGGGCATATCTAGTGGCGATGGAGGTGGTGAGGCGGCAATACTTCACCACCCTTATTGCCTCTGCTGATAATCGCCCAGCCACCCTGTTCTGGGTTACCAGGTCTCTCCTTGGTAGGGGGACCCCGGAGCCTGGTTGGCAGGGGTCGGCTGAGGACTTGCTGACCATCTAGTGGAGAAAATTGATCGGATTCGCTCGGGGTTTAATCCTGGTGTGGATGGGGAGAGTCCGGAGGGAGCTGGAGCACAGCCTTGCCATCCCATCTGGGACCAGTTTGATCCAGTTGCCCCTGATGAAGTGGACAGACTCCTTGCAGCTGTGCGCGCCACTACCTGCCCATTGGACCCCTGTCCCACCTGGTTGGTGAAAGCCTCCAAGGCGGTGACAGGTGGCTGAGTTGGGGCTATGATCAATGCATCATTGCAGGAGGGGGTGTTTCCTGCACCTTTAAAACATGCCTTGGTGCGCCCCCTCCTGAAGAAACCTTCCCTCGACCCAGCTGTCCTAACCAACTATAGGCCTGTCTCCAACCTCCCCTTTTTAGGGAAGGTGTTGGAGAAGGCAGTGGCGCGTCGGCTGCAGGGGGTACTGGATGAAGCGGATTACCTGGACCCCTTTCAGTCAGGATTCAGGCCTGGATATGGTACCGAGACGGCATTGGTCGCACTGATGGATGATCTCTGGCGGGAGCGGGACGGTGGTCACCCATCCGTCCTTGCTCTTCTTGACCTCTCAGCGGCTTTCGATACCGTTGACCATGGTATCCTTCTGGAACTGCTCCGAGGATTGGGAATCCAGGGCACTGTGTGGTCCTGGTTTTCCTCATTTCTGAGGGGTCGGACCCAGTCGGTGTGGTTGGAGAGTGAGAGGTCGAGTTCTAGGCCCCTCAAATGGGGGGTGCCTCAGGGTTCGGTGCTCTCTCCTCTCCTATTTAATATCTACATGAAGCCGCTGGGTGAGATCATTCATTCCCATGGGGTGCGGTACCATCAGTACGCGGATGACACTCAGTTGTACATCTCGGCCCATGGGGATCCCAGTGATGCTGTCACAGTCCTTTCCAGGTGCCTGGAAGCTGTTGGGGTCTGGATGGGGGCTAACGGGCTACAACTGAATCCCAGCAAGACTGAGTGGCTATGGATAAGGGGTCCTGCGTTAACCCGGGAGCTACCATCTTTGGTTCTGGATGGGGCTATTTTGCCCCAGACAGACCCGGTGCGCAACTTGGGGGTCCTCCTGGATTCGCGGCTACTGCTAGAAGAACAGGTGGTGGCTGTGACCAGGAGGGCTTTCGCCCAACTTCGGGTGATTCGCCAGTTGCGCCCACTCCTGGACCGGGACTCCTTGCTCATGGTCACTCACGCTCTGGTCACCTCCAGACTAGATTATTGCAATGCGCTCTACATGGGGCTGCCCTTGACAACCATTCGGAGGCTACAGTTGGTCCAGAATGCGGCAGCCCGGGTGGTGATGGGGTGTGGGCGTTATGCCTGTGCTTTGCCACTGCTCCGGGAGCTGCAGTGGTTGCCAGTTTGTCTCCGGGTGCAATTCAAGGTGCTGGTTTTGACCTTTAAAGCCCTATATGGTAGTGGGCCGGGTTACCTAAGAGACCGCATCGCCCTGAGGACGTCTGTCTGTCCAACCAGAGTGGACCGGAGGGGCTCTCTAATTGTTCCATCAGCCAGGGGGGCTCACCTCTCTGGCACAAGGAGGAGAGCCTTCTCCGTGTCTGCACCGGCCCTCTGGAACCTCCTGCCAACAGAGCTATGTCTCCGGACGGAATTGCTGCCTTTCAGGAAAGAACTTAAAACCTGGCTGGCGGGTCAAATGTGGGGTGCAGTTGGAAGGGTAACCTCCATTGGATGGTTGGTGTAGAAGAACTCCTCCCCATGGTGCCTTTGGATCCTGCACCCCTTGTTTTTAGGGGGTGGGTAGTTTTAACTGTTTTTAACATGTGTTTTTCTTAATTTTTATTGTGAACCGCCCTGAGTTGGCTTTGGCCGAGTGAGCGGTATATAAATGTGACAATTAAATTAAATTAAATTAAACCTTAATTCGCGTCACACAAGCCTCCTTCCGTCTTTTTTTCTCAGGTGCTTCGACGTTACTCACTCTTGACTAAGAACTCCTTAAATAATGAGACCCGTTACATCCTTACTTCTGAGTATTCACCTGTGCCCCGATAGGTTGATTTAACCCAACTCATAAAAAGCAGGAGAGATCATTTTCACAATTCAGACCATTGGGAGATAAGGTATCCAAATGGTGTATATAGAAAGCTTCCTTCCTCAGAAGAAGTTTCTCTATGTCAACCCCACACCCACTGCTGACACTAAGTTTGTCTAATACTACGAATTTAAATTCGTCATCCTGGTGTTGTTTTTCCATATAGTGTGATACAAGGGGGGGGGGCTTGCAAGACCTGACCCCTAATCCTGGATTGATGTTCCCCTAAACGGGTCTTTAATTTCTGTGTGCTTTTCCCCACGTATTTCAGCCCACAGGGGCAGATCCATACATACACGCAATGCATGCTATTGCAATTGCTGAAGAATGATAGGGTTTTTTGGAATTTTAATTCTGGAAATTCGATCGATTTTGTTTCCAATGAATTTCTGCATATACCACAATGACCGCATCGGTAATGCCCCTTAATCAAGTTGGTTAGTAAATTCTCCTTTGGAGCAACGTCTGCTTTCATGATTAGGTTACCCACAGATCTAGTTTTCCTCATGCCTATAGTTGGTTTCTCCACACATCTGGGGATATCTGAAAGAACAAACCAGTGCTTGTTAATAATCTTTTTTATGTCCCCGGCTCTGGGAGAATACTCAATGGACCACTGTATGCGTCTACTGTCATCCCGTTTCTGTCTCTGCAAAAGATGTTCCCTTGGTACCTCCTGTACTCGGGCAAGTGATCTAGCCACCACCTGTCTAGGGTAACCCCTGTTCATCAAATTATCCCTAATTAGTGTTGCCGAAAGTTCAAAGTCCGCCCTCCTGGAAGAATTCCTCTTAGCTCTGGCCAAGATGCCGTAAGGAATGCTGTGACGTAAATGGGGTGGGTGAAACGAGTCAAAAGGTAAATGAGAATTTCTATCAGTCTGCTACTTGAACAACTTCATTTGCAATTTATGATCTTCTCCTACATAAACTGTTAGGTCCAAAAAGGGAATTGATGATCTATTCATGTCATGAGTGAATTGCACATTGGCACTCTGTGAATTAAGCCAGAGCACAAAATCAGGAACCACATTAAAGTTGTCAAACACAAAAAACAAATCATCTATGAATCTCTTAAAAAGAATAATATGCTTCCTAAAGGGGTTGACTGCTGGATCCAAAATAAAATTGTTCTCAAAGGAAATCATAAATAAATTGGCTATGCTGGGGGCCATTGGAGAACCCATGGCCACACCTTTGATTTGAAGAAAGAAATCTTTGTTAAATCTAAAAAATTTCTTCTCTAAACAAATATCTACAAGGTCCAGCATGAAGTGGGTGGGTGGCTGTTGCACTGCTCTTGATTGCAAGGCTCCATCCGCCACACGCCTGGCTTCCTCAAATGGTATATTCGTGTACATATATATATTCTTTACAAAAATACTCTGAGGGTGTCCATTGTGTGTATACTATAGATATCTTGCTAGCCGAAGTTTATAAAATGGTATACTTTACAGTATTTCCCAGTTTAATAATAATAATAATAATAATAATAATAATAATAATAATAATAATAATAATAATAATAATAATAATTTTTAATTTGTACCCCGCCCTACTCAGCGCAAGGCCAACTCAGGGCAGCATTACAACATATTAAGAAACAAAATACAATTAAGAAAGAAAAATAATAGTAATAGTAATAATAATAATAATTAATAATTGTGGATGCACTTGCTTCAAACAAACTGAAATTAGAAAAACTCTTCATTTTTATAGCCCTCCTCAACACAATTCAATGTGTCTATATTTCTTGTAAGGCCAAGGGCTTTTAACCCAGAATAAAGTTGATGTGGCCATCCAAATTGCCTTGTAAACAGTGTACCAAGGATGATATGTTCTGGGCAGGGATTACATGCACATGGGTCCAGTTCTATCACTGGACAGAATGAGGAAATTACCTCACA
Source organism: Bradypodion ventrale (assembly GCA_035047345.1). Classification (NCBI taxonomy): domain Eukaryota; kingdom Metazoa; phylum Chordata; class Lepidosauria; order Squamata; family Chamaeleonidae; genus Bradypodion; species Bradypodion ventrale. Next base: position 106,289,472 of record JAWDJE010000003.1, on the reverse strand, counting down.
GGGCAGATGGAGGAGGACAGGCATTTCTTTCCATTGTAGGACAAACTATGCATGCCACACAGCCTCTCCTGGGCTCTTTTAATTTGCCTATTATTTCAGGTACTGCCAAGGATGCAGTCTGGCCAGCTCTCTTAGAAGGAACAGAGAGGAACCACCACCTTGTCCTTCACTGCTGCCTGTTTTAGGCAATAGACCAGGGATTCTCAACCTGTGTCCTGGGGGCCAGATGTGGCCCACAGCACCATTTCATGTGGCCCCCACCACCTCCACCACATGAGGAAGTGCCATGAGGTGGAGAAAATGTTTGTCCAGCCCCTGAAGCTGTCTGAGGGATCATGACCTGGCTTTAAAAGGTTGAGAACTCCTGCAATATACTGTCTTGGACCAGCCCTGCCTGGAACTGATGTGAAGGAATCTTACTACAGTGGTACCTCAGTTTACGAACACCTCGGTTAACGTAATTTTTAGTCAATGAATGAAAATCCATTGAAAATAATGCCTCTGATTTTTTGGAACAAATTAATTGGTTTTCAATGCATTCCTATGGGAAACCACCTTTCGGTTTTCAATTGTTTGTTTTCAATGCATTCCTATGGGAAACCATGAAATGCATTCCTATGGGAAACCAGTTTACAAATTTTTCACAATACAAAGCATCCTGGAGAATGCATTAAATTCGTAAACTGGAGTACCATTGTAAATCTTATATTGCTGTGCTAGAGAAGAAGAGGCAGCTGTTAAATCGGAATGCTAATAGAATAGTTACTTTTGAACAACTGACTTCTTTACGCTGGAATAACTATGTCCAAATGCTAAATCTTCTGCTCACACAACAGTTTTCTCCTTTGTGGGTGGCACACCTGGGCTTCTCCTCCTCTCTCTGTTTTTAGGGAGTCTACCAGGGTGATGATGGGGAACTCTTATCGCTCATGTTTGAATACTTTAGAATTTTGGTATAGATTTACTGGATTCCATTTATCCCTTCCTGCTGTCACCAGAATATATTACTTGTGACCTATCTCCCTTCCTTCCTTACTAGCATCAGACCCTGCTACCTTTATTATTTATTTATTTATTTATTTATTTATTCAATTTATATCCCGCCCACTCAACACAAGGCCGACTCTGGGCGGCTAACAACATAAAAAGTAACCCCAGGGCAACCCAAGGAGTTTACATACAGTTCACAAATACAATAATAATCCTAAAAACAGTTAAAACAGTAAAAAAGTTAAGACTACCCACCCCCTAAAAAGCAAGGGCTGCAGGATCGAAAAGGCACCATGGGGAAGGGTTCCTCTACACCAACCACCCCATGGTGGTTACCCTTCCACCCGCACCCCACACTTGACCTGCCAGCCAGGTTTTAAGATCCCTTCTGAAAGGCAGCAGCTCCGTCCGAAGACGTAGCTCTGTTGGCAGGAGGTTCCAGAGGGCCGGTGCAGACACGGAGAAGGCTCTCCTCCTTGTGCCAGAGAGGCGAGCCCCTCTGGCTGATGGAACAATTAGAGAGCCCCTCCGGTCCGCTCTGGTTGGACGGACAGACGTCCTCAGGGCGATGTGGTCTCTTAGGTAACCTGGCCCACTACCATATAGGGCTTTAAAGGTCAAAACCAGCACCTTGAATTGCACCCGGAGACATACTGGCAACCAGTGCAGCTCCCGGAGCAGTGGCGAAGCATGAGCATAACGCCCACACCCCATCACCACCCGGGCAGCCGCATTTTGGACCAGCTGTAGCCTCCGAATGGTCGTCAAGGGCAGCCCCATGTAGAGCGCATTGCAATAGTCTAGTCTGGAGGTAACCAGAGCATGGGTGACCATGAGCAAGGAGTCCCGGTCCAGGAGTGGGCGCAACTGGCGAATCACCCGAAGTTGGGCGAAAGCCCTCCTGGTCACAGCCGCCACCTGTTCTTCTAGCAGTAGCCGTGAATCCAGGAGGACCCCCAAGTTGCGCACCGGGTCTGTCTGGGGCAAAATAGCCCCATCCAGAACCAACGATGGTAACTCCCGGATTAACGCAGGACCCCTTATCCATAGCCACTCAGTCTTGCTGGGATTCAGTTGTAGCCCGTTAGCCCCCATCCAGACCCCCACAGCTTCCAGGCATCTGGAAAGGACTTTGACGGCATCACTGGGGTCCCCATGGGCCGAGATGTACAACTGAGTGTCATCCGCGTACTGATGGTACCGCACCCCATGGGAGCGAATGATCTCACCCAGCGGTTTCATGTAGATGTTAAATAGGAGAGGAGAGAGCACCGAGCCCTGAGGAACCCCCCATTTGAGGGGCCTAGGACTGGACCTCTCACTCTCCAACCACACCGACTGGGACCGACCCTTCAGAAATGAGGAAAACCAGGACCACACAGTACCCTGGATTCCCAAACCTCGGAGCCGTTCCAGAAGGATACCGTGGTCAACGGTATCGAAAGCCGCTGAGAGGTCAAGAAGAGCAAGGACGGATGGATGACCACCGTCCCGCTCCCGCCAGAGATCATCCATCAGTGCGACCAATGCCGTCTCGGTACCATATCCAGGCCTGAATCCTGACTGAAAAGGGTCCAGATAATCCGCTTCATCCAGTACCCCCTGCAGCCGACACGCCACTGCCTTCTCCAACACCTTCCCTAAAAAGGGAAGGTTTGAGACAGGCCTATAGTTAGTTAGGACAGCTGGGTCGAGGGAAGATTTCTTCAGGAGGGGGCGCACCAAAGCATGTTTTAAAGGTGCAGGAAACACCCCCTCCCGCAATGATGCATTGATCACAGCCCCAACCCAGCCACCTGTCACTGCCTTGGAGGTTTTCACCAACCAGGTGGGACAGGGGTCCAAAGGGCAGGTAGTGGCGCGCACAGCTGCAAGGAGCCTGTCCACTTCATCAGGGGCAACTGGATCAAACCGGTCCCAGATGGCATGGCAAGACTGTGCTCCGGCTCCCTCCGGACTCTCCCCATCCACGCCAGGATTAAACCCAGAACGAATCCGATCGATTTTCTCCACTAGATGGTCAGCAAAGTCCTCAGCCGACCCCTGCCAACCGGGCACCGGGGTCCCCCTACCAAGGAGAGACCCGGTAACCCGAAACAGGGTGGCTGGGCGATTATCAGCGGAGGCAATAAGGGTGGTGAAGTATTGTCGCCTCACCACCTCCATCGCCACTAGATAGGCCCTAATAGCGGCCCTAGCTAGTGTCCAATCGGAGTCTCTCTGGGTCTTCACCTGGTGAGATCATTCATTCCCATGGGGTGAGTGTTTAAAAAAACACTCAGTTGCTTATGATGAGCAAAAACACATATCTTAGGGTGATGAATGGAAGAGAAAGAACTTTTCTGTATGCTACTGTATGCTACTGTCTCCCACTATAGTAGATATCAGGCAGCTGCCTAGGGCTGAAATACTTGTGTGTTGACACTTGCCCTGTTGCAAGTGACAGCAGAGAACACCTCCCTCTCTGTCTTCTCTGTGGCAGTCTTTTAAATATTTGAAGATTGTTATCAAGCCCTCCCTTAATCTTCTTTTCTCTAGGCTAAACAGCCTCATGACTGTAATCTTTTCAGTATAATATCCTTTTTCTAAGTCCTTTATCATGTTTGCCCTCCTCTGACTCCTATCCAATTTATCTACAAGTTGAAGTACAAGGATCATGGGACCTAGTTTCTGGTGGCAACCAGACCAGCGTAGAGCATAAATGTTCAGCAATTTATGGTATCCATAATAGAATGCTTCTGTGAATGCAATGCATTTATTTGTTTTGCAGATGTCACATTGCCAGTACTTGGGTGGACATCCCTATAGATTGGAATCTGTGGAATGTTCCCAATGTCTTCTTTCATATCTATCGGTTTGCATAGTAACGGGATTAGAATAATTCACAATTTTATTAAACTGAATGTTATTAATTTCAATATATGTTTTGAAATGATATGAAAATGTCTGTAGGAAATGATCATGTATGAAAAATCAAGTAGTGTGTGAAAAGGAGTGTCCTGAAACTGGGAATAAATAGTATGACCACACAGGCAAATAGATTGCAACCTGAAGAGCAGTAATCTGATCACACAATGCACAGAGGAACACACTCTGCTCCTCACACATCCCTAAACTGTACCTTTCTGGATCAAGGGGAGAGTGTCTACTTTTTTTTGGAGCCTGAGCTGGAGCGATTCCTCAGATTCCTTAACTAAGATGACTCCCATTAACATGGCCATTTCTAGTGTGAGCAGGCACATGCCTTTACAGCTGTCCAGTTACAACATTACTTTATAAGAAAGCTCTTGAAAATTTTCAGAAATGTTATATCCTTTCTTCTTGGTGTCCTCCTTACCTTGGATACCTTGTGAGGAGCCCACACATTGGTAGACATCTTCATGATGACATTCCACACATGCAAATAGACCTAAGAAATCATGTCCACTTGCATGCGTTTTTTTTAGCCATATTGGATATCACTACACCCACTGGCAAGGCAGACAATGACGTGTGCCCTCCACTTTCACCTTGTCCAAGGGATCCAACGGAGGACGCTTTGGTGAGTTTTAGTCCCTGCCTAACATCATTGACAAGAGATGGGCAACACTGCCTAGTTAGACTGCTCAAGTCCCCACATCCTGACAAGGTTCTCACCTAGTGGGGGCTTGGTGTCCTCACCTGCTTTTAAACATAATTTTTCTGGTGGTGATGGACTTCCAAATAGTACAGTTCCCTCTGACAAAAACAGAGTTCAGAAATGTATTTAAAGGTACAATTCACAGTAATATTCCAGCTAGTACAATTCCTCCAGCCAAAAAGGAAGAAGGAACCAAATAGAGATAACTAGATATTTATAACTAGTTATTTCCAAACTCTTTTCTCATCTTCTGTTGCTTGTACCTGAACTAGACTCTACCTCAATGGTTTCCAACCTTGGGTCTTTATATGTTCATAGACACTGCAACTTCTGGAAACCTTGGCTAGGACAGCACAGTAAAGGCTTTGGAGAGTTTTGGTCCAAGAACATTTGGGGATCCAGGGCTGGGAACCACTGTTTTAGGAACAGTTCTTCTCTGAGCCAGGGCAGTGGCAAATAATCTTGCTAGAAGAATAAATTCCCACCTTTAGTGTCATTGACAGCTATCTGGCATATGTCCACAAGCATGGGTGGAGCATTAGTTTGGACAACAACAGTGACTATATTTCTTATATTGGAATTAAATTTATTAGAAATTTTAGTCATTATAATCTAAGGCAACACTGAACTTTAAGAGTAGGGTACTCTCTCTCTTTAAAAAAAAAAGGTTATGTATTTGTTACAACAGGTACTAAAAAAAATTAGATATGCAAGTATTTATTTTGTATATGTGTGCATATGATTTTGCCCATGGAAAGGCAAATTAATGTGACTGTATCCCCTTTCACAGATCCTGTCCTAACACTATTGCCAGGTTCTTTCAATTGCCTTTTAGAGATCTATTATAGGATGCCCCTATCTAATAGACCTCTGACTCTGCAGAGAGAGCCAGCAGATGGTCATTCTTTTTTATATAGGCATCTGTCCACTAGAAGCTGGAACAAGACCAGAAACTCATTTAGTACAAGATTCCAAACAGCTACTAGTTATTGTGATGACAACTTTTGGCCACGACAAATTTGGGCGGTGTTCCAAGTCATGACCTTGAGGTGAGAAACTCCACTTTGCATTATCCCTTGTCCTGCAGACCTCTGTACTACATAATTAAAGCCCTTTTGTTTTGATGGCAATCTGAGTGCTTAGTCTAACTGTGAGACAGAGGCTTAGTTTTAGATGTAAATTTAATTAATGTGTTGCTGACTTTTCCTTTCTTTTCTTTTTAATGAAAATACTTTTAAATTATCATCAAACAATAGCCCATCATTTTTACTCTTGATTTTTTTTGGGGGGGGGTGAGGGGGGTGGGAATAAAAAACTGAATCTTTAAACAGGCAGTGGATTCTTTATTATTATTTTTCTGGTGTTACAGCTAGTGTACAGTGGCTTTATCTTCTCTTTGTACTTGCAATAACATATTATTTGAGCATGAATCACTCTAATGGATTGAAACATAAGCATGTGAATTGAAAAATAGATACATTAGTCAAATCAATAAATAAATATGAAAATATATTTCCACTATGAAAAACCATCTTGGCTACTGTGTCCTCCAACTTGGACAGAGAAAGCTGAAATATATAGCTGTAAAATATGGCTTGCCATGTCAACTAGCCACTGCCTGCAGCCTAAAAGGAATTTTGAGCACCGGGTAAGTAGTATTTCATCAACAAAATCATAAAATAAAGACATTAAAATGAAGGAATGATTGAGTGCTGCAGGACGTTTGTAAAATCACCCTTCAGTCTGGAGCTAGAGTAGTTTAGTATTAGGGATTGCATACTTTTCATATAAATTTGCTTACAAATAGCATTCCTTAACAAGCAATATTGCCAGACTGCCCTGGTTGCAAATATTTTTCCCCCTGTTGTTGCTACACAAACTCTACTTGTATATTCTATGACATTACTACAGCAGGTGTAAATAATATCTTGCTAGTATTGAACAAGAATGCAATATACCTCAGTGTGGGCCTATTAAATGTTAATCGTTAACGAATCCAGCGTCTTCTTTTTCTTCTTCACTATTCCAGAAACTTTTCATAACCGACATTAATATGTCTTCCAGAGATACCAGGGCAATCTTTGATTTGTAACAATGGCACAAATCCAGATTTTTAAAAATTCTGCTTCCACTCATGCTTCATTGCATCTTGGCAATCTGTACAGAGGGTTACAGTACAATGCATGCCATGAGGAGTAAGTATCAATACTTTTGAGTAAACATGAATATAATAAGTCTGTAAAGCAGATCAGCATAACTAATGGCATGGAGATTTTTTTTTCTTTTTAAAGTTCTCTGGAGAACACAGATCAATAATCTCTGTTCCTTATTCCCAGCTCAATAAAACAAAGGGGTTACAACTTGCATGTGTTTAATCATGTTTTAAGACAATGACAAAAGTAGATGGTTACAAAAGTTTTATTTGCATATTTTTCTACCTTGACCTATTATGCAAGCATTAATTTGTTAATTTGCATATGACAAGGATGTTTGATATCATGTTACTGTGAGTCACATCAAAGGCTGGTATAAAACTGTATCAGTCAATGTAGGGTATGCTTTATGTGTTTTTTAGATAACATAACTTTTCAACTGACATTCAGCTTTACATTTTGCATATGAACTAGACTTTGTACCACTGCTGAAGTGCCTTTCATAAGAATTTGAATGATGAGCTTCCTTCAAACTCCCAGTAAATTTACAAAGGCTGACACTTCAGAGTCACAAAGCAGTCCTGAATTCAGACACAGCAACTTTTCTTCATAACCTGTCGTGAACAAATACAAAAGGTCCACACAACCCCTGCCTCTTCAGTCACTCTCATGGTGGGCACAGAATACTATGTAAGCATCTCCAAAGGGCCTCTAACACAAAGAATAATATGGTGCCTTCTTCAGTTTGCAATTGTGTCCTATGAAAATAAAATTTCCTTCTCACATTTTATGGGTGGAATGATTAGCATTAGGCTTTGTCTGATCCTTCTTTTGATGAAAGCAATTTTATGTTTATGTTTATTTGATTTATATCCCACCCTATGCGGCACAATCCGACTCACAACATATCAACATATCAAATAAAAATACATATAACCAAGCAAAAATACAATACAATAATGCAATAAGTACAAAATATCAATATCTCACAATTACATCTTAGTAACACAGTAACATCTTCATGTCAAACACAGTATACAAAACATTACACAGAGAAAAGCCAATAGAGTAGGATACCAGAGGAAAAAAGCCAATAAAGTAGGATACCAGAGGAAAACACAACAAGATACATTGCAGAACCTCCAGCTTATCCACATCACTCAGCTAAGCAGCCAGGAAAAGTCCAACACAAGTCCTCATCTCCCTCGAAGCCAAGACTGGCCGAGAGAGAAAGCTGCATCCAGTCTCGCATCCTCCCTCCCACTGAACCGGCCAAGGGCGAGCGAGCGTCCTGGACCATAGCAGCAGCGTTAAGGTCTTGATATAGCTGCCATGCCGGCTGACACAGCTGCGTCCAGTTTCGCCTTCTCCCTCTTGCCGAAACCAGCCAAGGGCGGGCGAGCGAGCAGGCGAGCAGGGCTCAAAGGACAGCAGCCACAGGTGCCTCAAATCCCCTGGCCGGTGGCAGGGGCCGGGGAGAGGCAGCAGTGAGGTCTTGTGATGTCGGGCCGCATTGTTCTTTTTATCCCTGCCGTGGATACTCCTTTCAGCTACTCCTTTACATGAAGGAAGACTTTTCATACAAAGAAATGCAAGCCTTGGAGAAAGAGAACAAGGGCTGATTCGAGCATGCTCAGGCCCAAAATTATGTCACACTTAGGACTAACCATGGGTTTATCAGAAGTGTGTATTGTTTTAGCAGATTATGTTTCTTCTTCCTTGTATTTAGAGGCCCTAAGATGAAACATACAGTCTGGCCAGGTTATCATGCTATGGTAATAAAGTAGACCATACTGCCAGTAACTCAACACTGAGCATCAGGCGGCGGTTAACTAACCTGACAACCCTGAGGATTAGCGGCCTTGGCGAAGTACAAAGGGAAGGGTGATGGTTCCCAAGTGGATTAAATCCCACTTGAATCCATCTTGCTGGAGGGCAGCAACTTCATCAACACTGGCCTGGGGCTGATGAGGAGTTTGCATGCCAAAATGGCTCAGGATCAGAACGTGACTCGCAGAACTGGATCAGTGGTATGTGTGTCACATTGTGATGTGGAAGTGTTATGTATGCATGTACAATGTCTCTTTAAATGTATGAATGTAACCAGCCTCAATCACAATGTATCTCAGCTGCTAAGGAACGCGAGCAAGCTGCCCATAGAGGGCAGCTGCGAGCGTTCAGTCTCACATGGTCCACATTCCCCAAATCACGAACAGCCGCGGGAGATTCCCGCATGACAAAGAACCACAGAAGAAGAACTACAGAAGAGAGGCGTGACCTGGGCGAGGTCACGCCAGCAGCGGCCAATGAGCTGCCGTGCAGCCAGATTCAAATGTACTGTATTACTGTATAAAATGAGATGTACCTCTGCCATTACCACATGTTCTTACTGACCATCAACCAATAAACCTGTGTTAGTCCTTCCTGCGACTCCTTCTTTGTCTCCCGTGCAAGACACTAAATTGGCGACGAAGGTGGGATCAATGGCGAATCCCAAGGTCAAGCCGTACCAGTTCGATGTCAGCGAGCCCGAGCAGTGGGAGCTCTACGAGTGCCAGTTTCGGCACACGATGGAAGCCGCCAGCATCAACGACGACGCGCTGATGCGCTTGCACTTCCTGTCCCAGGTGGGACCGGCCACGATGCGGATCCTGATGACCCTCGTGGCCCCCCGAAAGGTGGACGAGGTGCCCATCGACCGCATTTTGGAGGCACTGCGTGAGCACTTCCAACCGCCAGTCTCAATCTTCCCAGCCCGGGTCGCGTTCCACCGGCGAGACCAGCGCTCAGGCGAGTCCGTGTCCGCAGGCGGCCCTCCGGCTGGCGGCCCTCCGGCTGGCAGTGGTGCACTGCCAATGGGACAACCTGGACCAGGCCCTCCGAGACCGCATGTTGTGCGGTTTGAAGGACGAGGAGCTGCAGAGGCGCCTGATGACCCGCGACAGCCGCCTCACGTTCAACGAGGTACTGTGGGAGGCCCAAGCAGCCGAGGAGGCCAGGAGCGGGGTCAGGCTGTTCAAGTCCCGAGGGGCCGTGGCCGAGAGGGCCAAGTCACCAGTGCAAGCGGCCCGGCGGACACCAACAAAGACTGCCTGGTGGGCCCCCAAGCCGCCCGCCGGCTCACCAGCGATGTCCGAGGAGTCGTCTATGACGGCAGACCCCTGTTCCAGCGAGGACGACGACGTCCAGCGGATTCGGAAGCGCGGGGAGAAGCGTGAGACCCGCGATAGGAAAGACCGCCGTTGCGACGGTTGTGGGGCGCCCCACGACCGTACGAGGTGCCCGTTTCGCAAGGCCGAGTGCCACAACTGCGGCCGGAAAGGGCACATCGCCAGAGTTTGCAGGCGCGGAAGGACCGAGGACAGGAGCGGCCCAAGTCACCCCCGGGGACACCAACGTAAGGCGACCGGCACGAGGAAGGTCTCGACCGGCTTCAACGAGGAAGGCGTCAACCACGTGGGACTGGAGCACCGGCGTTTCTTCGTTGAGGTACAGTTACAGGGGCTCCCAGTGAGAATGGAGATAGACTCGGGGTCGTCCTATTCCATCCTATCCCAGAGAGAGTATATGCGCATTCCCCCAGAGGCGCGGCCCAAACTGCGGGCCTTAAAGTCAAACTTGCGGGACGTGCAGGGAAATGGGATCCCAGTATTGGGGGTGGGAAAGTTCAAAGTGAAATTCAAGAACTATTCCGAGAGGCTGCCCCTAGTCGTCCTCAAGGGGGGGAGATGCTGCCTTCTAGGGACACAGTGGTTTGCTCCCCTGGGAATCGAACTGTCCGGCATTAACGCCATTGAGACTGACCCACTGCGGGACGTGTGCAATGCACACCCGGACGTTTTCAAAAAAGGGCTCGGAACGTACAGGGCCCCCCCAGTCTCTTTTGAACTAGACCCAGCGATCCGGCCCATCCGCCTCAAGCCAAGGAGAGTGCTATTCGCCCTAAAGGACAAGATCGAGGCGGAACTGGACAAACTGGTGGGGCAGGGGATTTTGGTTCCAGTTGATTCGGCGGAATGGGAAACGCCGATTGTTACGGCCCTTAAATCAAACGGGGAGGTCAGGATTTGTGCGGATTATAAATGCACGATTAATAAGGCCATTCGGCCAAATGCATACCCGGTGCCTGTGGTCAGCCACCTACTGGCCACGTTACATGGGGGGAGGTGTTTCGCCAAGCTAGACTTAGCGCAGGCTTATCAGCAGCTCTCGGTAACCCCAGCTGCTGCTGCTGCACAGACGATTGTAACCCACAAGGGAGCCTTTAAAGTGACGCGCCTCCAGTTTGGCGTGAATTCGGCCCCCGGGATCTTCCAAGCCCTCGTGGAATGCCTATTGAAGGGACTCCCAGGTGTTCTCCCCTACTTCGACGATGTTCTGATAACTGCGGGGAGTGAGGCAGAGCTAGCCACGAGGTTAGATGGGGTCCTCTCAGTCTTCGAAAAAGCGGGGCTTCGTCTTCGAAAAGACAAATGTGTATTTTTCGCAAGAGAGGTCGAATTCCTCGGGTTTAAGGTAACCCCAGAGGGAATTCGCCCCTCGGAGTCCAAAGTCGCAGCTGTAAAGAATGCCCCCCGCCCCACCGCAAAGCCAGAGTTGCAGTCTTTTCTAGGGCTCCTCAATTTTTATCATTCATTCCTGCCAAGGAAGTCATCGGTCGCGGAGCCACTGCACGCCCTACTAAAAAAGGATGCGGCTTGGCAGTGGGGGGACAGGCAGGAGAAAGCATTTAAAGAGTTAAAGTCACTCCTTTCCTCGAATGCTGTCCTGACCCACTTCGATCCGAGGAAACCAGTGGTTCTAGTGTGTGATGCATCCCCGGTGGGGGTGGGGGCGGTTCTGTGCCACATGCTAGAGAGCGGGCGGGAGGCCCCGGTGGCGTACTATTCACGGTCCCTTTCTAAAGCTGAGCGCAATTACGCGCAAATGGATAGGGAGGCCCTAGCCATAATTGCGGGAACAAAAAAGTTCCATGACTTTTTGTATGGCCGTGAGTTTACGGTGGTGACTGATCACAAGCCGTTGCTGGGGATCTTCACCACCGGCAAACCGACCCCCCAAATTTTATCCCCCAGGATGCTGCGTTGAGCTATATTCCTCAACGCTTACCAGTACGAGCTGATTTACCGCCCGGGGAAGGAGATCTCCCATGCAGATGCACTATCCCGATCCCCTCTCCCTAGCCTAGGAGACCCCACATGCGAGGTGGAGCAGGACCACCAAGTCCTGCTGATCGAGGCCCTCGACTCACCCCCCATTGTCCCGGCTGACCTCGCCAAGGCGACGGCGGCCGACAAGACCCTAGCCAAAGTCAGCTCCTGGGTTAGAAAAGGGTGGCCCACTACTTCCCCAGGTGAGGAATTCCAGCCGTTTTGCAGACGCAGAGTGGAGCTTTCCCTGGAAAGGGGCTGCTTACTCTGGGGACAGCGGGTGGTCATCCCCGAAAAGCTGAGGGCGAGGGTGTTGAAGCTACTGCACACCAGTCACCCGGGAATCGTGCGCTCCAAGGCCCTAGCTAGGAGTTTTGTTTGGTGGCCCAAGATAGACGCAGATATAGAACGGTTAGTGGGCACGTGCGAGAGCTGCCAGAGCTCTCGGCCCGAGGAATCCAAGCTACCCCATAGAGAGTGGGATACGGCCCGCGGCCCATGGTCCCGAATCCACGTGGACTTCGCTGGCCCTTTCCGCGGGTCCTTGTTTCTCCTAGTCGTTGACTCTTACTCCAAGTGGTTGGAGGTAATCCCCATGAACAGCACTTCCTCTGCCGCAACCATTAAACAGTTGCGCAAGCTGTTCGCCTGCTTCGGCCTGCCCGACATCCTTGTAAGCGATAACACTAGTACCTTCACGTCGGCAGAGTTCAAGACATTTATGGAGAGGAACGCCATCAGGCACATAACCGCTGCCCCGTTTCACCCCGCCACAAATGGTCAGGTAGAGCGCCAAGTGCGCACTATGAAAGACGCACTGCGGCGCATGGGTCCCGGTGAGTTGAACCTGCAATTGTGCCAGTTCCTCATCTGCTACAGGACAATCCCCTTAGCCTCAGGTTTTTCCCCAGCCGAACTCCTCATGAGGAGGCGTCCGGTAACCCTTTTTGACCGGATGGATCCGTCCAGGGTGGAGGATGAAGGGAGGAACATAAGCATGGGGGGAGGGAGCTCCAAAAGTTTTGCGATAGGGGACCCGGTTCACTGCAGAAACTACGCGGCCGCGGGACCAGCGTGGGTACCGGGCACAATTGTGGAGCAAACGGGGCCGGTATCCTACAGGGTCGAAACCAGTTCAGGGCTACTTTGGAGAAGGCACGCCGACCAACTCAGAAGGCGAGTCACAGGGGAAGGGGCGTGCAAGACACTAAAGGAAGGCAGATGAAAGGCCACAGCATTATATTCACAGGATAGTCATGATCGTCAATATTTGGAATTGGATATGGCACAACAACAAGAAGAAAGCTTAAATATATGTAGCTTGTGCAAAAATCAAGCCTTGAAGGGTGTATTTGGATCCAAATCATTTTTTTCTATTTAATTAAACTTGTCTTTTTGTGTATGAGAAGGATAAAAATCCAAAGTGGTACCACAATTTTTAAAAACGTTCCTTGGGTATATAATAGTCCTTTTAAATTCTTGAAATAGCTAGCTCTTTTCCAAATGCTCTAGAAGAGATTGCTCAGTTGGCATATCATCATCATCCTTCTTCTTCTTCTTCAATGGTCTCCTCCTCCTCAGGGGTCTCCTCCACAGTCTTCTTCTTCTGCTGTGTCTGGGCCAGAGGTGAAACTGTCAAAATGAAGGCACCTTTTGGTGAGTTCATTGTGCAGTTCCTTTCACCTGACCTAGTGTGAGAAAGATTAGCTGGCAACACAAGGTTGCTGTTACCAGGGTACGCATGATTGTGGTTAAAAAAATATCACAATCTTCGAGAAAGCTCTTTCTGTGTACCTTGTAGCATTTGCTGAAGCTGAAGCTACTATGATTTTGATTTCATTAAGAAATCTCACAACCCTTTTGCATTTATTCAATTGTTCAAAGTTTTCATCCAATTTGGAGGCCAACCAGCCCTCCTGTTGTAATCTTTATCTATATACCTGAGGGTCTGGAAATTATTATGGTCCTGAAAATGTGTAGGTAATGTTATTAGATTGGCCTTCTTTAGCACATTAAATAGTTTATGTTACTAATGTCAGGGTCATCCTTTCCCTGAAACATAGCAGTAATTTATTAAACAATGCAGCTTGTCTTTTGCAGAAGAAGGAAGCCAGCAGCTTTAGCTGGGTTGCTTGTGTCTGCTTCCTCGTTCTCTGAGTGTGAAAACTTTATTGCTCATTATCTACTGGGCTGCGATGAAGTGACAGCTGATTTATTGGGAGCCAAAACCTGTGTTTCAATGGTGAACATTTTTATCCTTTTCTGTTGCAGCCTGCCCAATCCCTCGTAACTGCTGAGGCAACAATTGAAAGGAACTGACTGCTGCAGAGCCAAAGAACCATCACTCACACATGCCCACTTTTCAGATCTTGCTCCATTCCTGCTTGATTCTATTCCCTTTTGTTGCTTAAAAATTCAATTTGTTTAATTGAGCTGTTGGGCAGTAAAATCTGAATTCCATGCATTTTAACCATTCATATTAAATTTCTCTCTGCATAGTACTTGTTATTAATAGGCTTTAAGAGAGGTCACTTTAATTTAAATGTGGTGACCTTACAAGCTTATAAAATGATCTATATGCTTCCCTCCTCAAACTGAAATTAAATTGAATAAATGGAAGATAATGTTACAATGGATATTTCTTCTCAAGGCTTTGAGATCTTTTCAGACTGTAGGCTTCTGCTATAAAACAGATGTGAAGTACAATCTGTATGTCCCACCTTCTGTTCGTAATAGGTTTTTTTTAAAAAAATTAAGGAATGACAGCATGATAGTGCAACTCATGTTTGATCATGGTGCCATGTAAACTAATCCACCCACAGTGTCTTCTTGGCATTTACTAGTATTTCTATCATTGCAACTTGTGTGGTATTATGTAAGAAAATGCATATAATGACACTTTGGTGAAGTGCGGGGAGGTATTTTAATAGGGGTTATGTGTTAGTGACATTTAAATAGCAGCACATCTTTTCCTTCAGGATTAATAAATACTGTGCAAACCAGCACAAGCCTTTAAGGTTTACTAAACTTTAATCTGTAAAATTTAATGGCAATCTCTACATCGTTAGGTGGATATAGAATCCTAGCTGGCTTTGCAAACACTTTTAAGCCATGAATTATGTTACAAGAATGAGTTTGCTGTGTATCATTATGTCCAGGTAAATGCCAGGATGATGACATAATTGGTAGTTGGAAGTAAAATACAACCCCAGTAAAATGTTACTAAGGTAAATGCAGCCAGATTGTAATTCATTATACATAAACATGACGACTTGCGTTATTTATCATTTTATGAAATGCGGAATAAACCCAAGCTCTCTGTGCTTTCTTCATTACTTTCTTCCAAGTGGGTAACAATGCTCTTTAGTTGTAAGCTTCTCACCCTTACTTGTTTATGTATTTTTCTAGATGCACCAGTTCTTTATGGTATTATTTTGAGAAATATTTTCAAAACACCAGGCTCCTCTGAGTTTAGATCCTTGAAATATAAAAGAAAAAGAAAGAGAAGGAAGAACCCTCCCCACTCTCAGACACACACACAGCCTCATTAAGAATGATATCCTGCCACTTTCAGACACTGACAAATTTATGACTTTGGATTAAAGGTCATATGGGCATTTCAGCCATTAAAGCAGTTCCATTTCATAATACCTGCAACCTTAAGGAAATACATTTTCCTCCCACACAGATGCCTGTTATGTTAGTTTCTGCTAAAGACATACAGTAATAGTTTGGAAGCAACAAAAGCCTATTTTGTACCTGTTCAGCTTGTAAGTGTGCCTGCCTCAGGCTACTGTTTAACTTTTAACCCTCTTGTTCATATAGCGTACATGCATAAAAACTACAATGTACCACATAACCATGCAAGACTTGGAGCCTTTCATTCAGACAGTTTCTCATAAGAGGGGCTGGTCTATGCTTTTAAAATTAGCCCAAGAAGCAAGGAACAGGAAAGGAAAGCATTTGCCTACCACAACAGGAATTCACTGGGCTAATGAAATCCAATACATTTATTTTACATTAATAGGATCTTTAACTATAGGAAAACAAGTTACACAAAAATAAAGTTGAAAAAAAAATAGCCAGCCAGCCAGCCAGCCATCTTTCCTTCCTTCCTTCCATGACTGCTTTATTTTAAAATATTTTATCAAGCTTTCACTGTATGTGCCAACCACTTCCCTGTTAGATATAGAATGAACTACAGTATAACTATGAGATATTTCACTTCACCGCCCCAGTCATATGTGTCTTGAGCAATACAGTCTATGATGAATTATTTGTATTGTCACAAGAAAACCTCCCTCTCCTGCACTTAAACCTAGCAACATTATACCCCAATTGTGGCACAGAGGAAACAGCTGATGTGACAGCTGTACAGCACATGGGGATCCATTGGTCCATTGGTTAATCAGCAGCTTTATTGGTCCTAGAGAATACATAGCAAAACTGTCCTGAATTAGAAATGGGCTTATGTTCTCACTTAATAGGACGTATCCTTTAGCTCTAGATGAGGGATTCCTACTGTTTAATGATTGAAATGTTTCTTTCTTTCCCCCTCTAAGGATTATAGAGAGGGAAAAAGTCAACATACGGACATTTCAGCCTTGAGGCCTAGTGCAGTTGGTAAAGGGAAAATAGGGAAAGGGAACACACTTCTAACCTTGCTTCTTTTGTAACTTAGTATTTAAAATTATATAGCCTTTTAATTGGTTATTTTTGTTTCAGTTCTCTACATCCTTGCTGTGGATGTGATGCTCATTTTATTTCACACTGAGTGTTGGTTTCTTTAATGTTCTGTAAATAATAGGCAGCAGCCAGCAATACGGGCCAAACACACAACTTTATTCGGAATAAGGATAGGTGACCAGAGCTAACAACACACCTTCACATTCCTTATTTATCTCTGATCAGAACTGACAGTTGGAAGAAACCATTGGAACCATTGACAGCCCTGTCTCATGCACTTCTCGTTCAGAACCTTCCGGAAGTCTCGTGAGACTCCGGACCAAAGTAAATCAAATACTGTACATATTAAACTCTATCACAACAAAGACAAAATGGCAAACACGTTTCCTTAAATACACAACAGTTTCCATCACAGATAATTGTCAAAATCTAATTCTTAGAGCTCACTAGTCTTGAGTAGATTGTGAAAAGAGACAATTGAAATTGTGAGAAGCAACCTTGGTAAAAACAGGTCTCCCCTTTCTAGTAACTACATAAAGTTTTCTGTGCCACCTGGACTGGTCATGCAGTTATTTTTGGCATGATGGAGTAATCAGTGCTGCCTAAAACCCCGACACATGTGGAATGTGGAGGTTGGAAGCATTATATATGATACTGCTTCCCTAGGTATTCCTTTCTCTAGGGAAGCATCTGAAAGTTACTCTTGTTGGGTGGAGATAGGAACAGAGGAAACCACCTTATAGTGAGTATGACCACACAGTAATGTCAACTCTGACTGTCAGTGATTCTCCAGAGTTTCAAGCAGGATTTTTTCCATGTCCTGTCAGCAAACAAACTGTTGAGCTGTCATAGTGCTATCATAGTAAGGGTTAGGGAATTTTTTTTTTGAATGCAGGGCATCCTGCAAACTTTACGGAGTAAATTATATGCACAAATACACATGAGCATAGAGAAGACTACAGTGGTTCAAGAATCAGTGCAAAATAAATGACCCCTCTTTTAAAATAACCCATATTTTAGCAGGTTAATGATCACCTCAGTTGCATGTCGTATATTCCTTGATCTTTGAATCCATTTTGAACCTGGCAAAACTGATGCAAATGTAGTAATTTTTTGCTAACCAAGAAGCACCCTCACTGAAGTAAAACTGAACAGCTGCTCTACACTGAACTAAATGGCAAATGGAATCCTAACAGCCTCCCGGGAAATCCTTAGTGTTTTCTGGCAGTCTCCAATCCAGCTACTAATCATTTCCTATCCCGCTCAGCTTCCAAGCCAAATGAGATCAGGTGTACAGTAAAACCCCAACTTACATATGCCTTGAGTTACATAAAATTCAACTTACATAATGATTTTGTGCTAAAACCATATCCCGATTTACACAATTTCCTATAGGTTTTCTTCGAGTTACATAAAGATTCTTTTTCCTATGGGTTTGCTTTGAGTTATGTAATTTAATTTAATTTAATTTAATTTTCGCGCTTATATACCGCCCACTCAGGTACAACCCGACTCAGGGCGGTTTACATAGCGGACAATAAATACATAATAATAATACAATAACACAATAATAATACAATAACTCATCTCCAAAGGTACAATTACAAAAACGCAACCCGCAAAATATACACTTCAGTTATAGCAAGAGAAAACAAACAAAATTAGAAATACAAGATCCATAAAATACAGTATAACAGCAATAGCAACAATATAATCAATAATCAAAGCATACAATATCAAAAATACCAAAATTGCAAAGGACAAAATTCCACAGGTAATGGAGCCATCAGCTCAACAGTTCCACTGAATGACCCTGGCGGCCCCCGGCCCTTTATCCCTCCCGATGGAGCAGGGAGGGAGGGCGGGACCCCTCGCAGCTGCGCGGTGCTCTGGGCGGTGGTCTTCGGCCTGGCCCCGGCAGCCCCCGGCCATTTATCCCTCCCGGTGGAGCAGGGAGGGAAGGCGGGACCTCTCGCAGCTGCACGGCGCTCTGGGCGGCGGTCTTCGGCCTGGCCCCGGCGGCCCTCGGCCCTTTATCCCTCCCGGTGGAGCAGGGAGGGAAGGCGGGACCCCTCGCAGCTGCGCGGCACTCTGGGCGGCGGTCTTCGGCCTGGCCCCGGCGGCCCTCGGCCCTTTATCCCTCCCGGTGGAGCAGGGAGGGAAGGCGGGACCCCTCGCAGCTGTGCTGCGCTCTGGGCGGCGGTCTTCGGCCTGGCCCCGGCGGCCCCCGGCCCTTTATCCCTCCCGGTGGAGCAGGGAGGGAAGGCGGGACCTCTCACAGCTGCGCGGCGCTCTGGGCGGCGGTCTTCCCTATGGGTTTGCTTTGATTTATATGAAATTTTCATTTTTCCTATGGGTTTGCTTCGAGTTACATAACAAAATATTTTTTTCCTATGGGTTTGCTTCAAGTTACATAAAAACCGATTTAAGCAAAAGCCTATGGAACGGACCTTTTTCCGTAAGTGGTTTTTTTTAAAACTGTATTTGGGATGGCAGAGTGGTACTGTTCCTGCATCCTTGTATGGCAATAACTCACTGCTGGGTTTTGTTCCAACTAAATGAAGTACTGAGCCAATTAGTGCCCAGTGGGGCAATTTAACATTGTGTCTTGTGGGATAAGATACCCTTGCTGTCTCAATTCATTCCTGTTCTTCCTGCACTCTTGTCAGCTTGAAGTGTGCTTGAAAGGAGGAAGGACCAAGAGAAGGATTATGGAGAAATGTACAATTTACTTGGGATTGGAGTAAAAAGCTCCAGCTCCAGCCATTTCCCCTTAGCTCTGCTTCAGCTTCAACTCTTGCCCTTGACTCTGCTGAAGTGGCAGCTATGCTCTACTTCTCAGGTAAAGACCAGGTAAAGACCAGTTCTGTTGAGCGTTGTTCAGCATCCGGTTGCATCAGGTGCTGGGTTATCTTCTGCACATCCCTTCTTTTATCTCTTTCAATTGGAGCCAATATTAACCACAGATGTAGTTATGTGGGACACCATTTCCCCAAAAAACCTAATTGTTATGCAATTTCGTTGCTATGCGGGGTGATTGTTGTATGAGGTTCCACTGTACTAAAACAGCATGAAAACAACATTGCTTTAACATAAAGCCTCTGCTATTCGTAACATCACACCTAACCCGAAATAACGTTATCACAAAAGTTTGCACTGAATATTTTGAATGGGAATCTCTACATGTAATGTTGCAATGTTTGGCACAAGTAGGAGGTCTTGTGCTACAGAACTGGTGATGATCGACCATTGGTGCCCAAACTGGTTAGGCTTGTGGATTTATGACTTAATTTGGCCAGCTTCACTTGTCTGGAGCTCATTGGCATTTTTTAAAAAATTTTTTTGCTGGATCCTCACTATACTAGAGCAGAACTTAGGAGAGGAATTCTCTTTTGGTTTTTTACATTTTTTAGCATCCTTAACCATCTTAGTTGTTGGTCAGAAATACTGGGATCTATAGCCCAAACAACCTCATAAGCCTCCCCCCTCTATAAATATGATCAAAATTGGATATGTAGCTGTACACTATATATTTCCATAATCTCAGCTTTGTTCATCAGTGCAGTGTTGAAGCTAGAAGGCAAAATTGGCATAATGCTGCCACATGCTTGTTCTTTGTGGTATATTTTTTTTAAAAAAAGGCATATGCCTCAACCGCTTTAGTTTGATCAGGTAAATGGCCCCAGGTGGATTTTGACTTGGGTACAACGAAAACACCAGCCTGTACTTTGTACACAGAAATGATAACTGTAATAGATTTAAACAGATTTAATGAAAATGTGGACACCTCTTGCCTCTTTTGTACTCATTAAAGGGGAGGAGACGGAGAGGAGAATGTGGGTTAGAATTGCAGCTGAAATTAACTTTCAGATATATTACAAAACTGTCAATTGAAACCAAGTGGAAAAAAGGTGATCTTTGGTTTCAGTATAACTGAAAAATAGTTGAACTAAATTTAGTTCCGCTCTTTAAAAAAATTACCTTTGGGATGAGAGCACGCACTGACAATTTTAGTACAGAGGATTTTTTAATTATGAACAAATGAAAAAAAGTGAGAGGAACGATGGAAGTGAAAATTCAGCTTTAATTATAGCACTTGACAACTACTATAATGCAAAGATTAGCATTAAAAGAAGTCTTAAAATAGAGGCAGACACATTTAAGTATCAAAGAAGTGATTTGAACATGTACTTGCTACAAGCCACAGCATTTATTTTGTGATACAAATGCATGTGCCAATATTTTGCACTACAGCTAATGTTATGACATTTTCACCTGTAGTGTATCACAACAAAGGGACTACACAAAAATGCACTATCTCAGTCTAAACAAATCAGGATGCTGGATGGCTCATTTGAGAACAATCTTTTCAGTCACTGCTGTGTGTTTCTTTTCTTGGAAGTTATTATTTCACCCTATAAGAAAATATGTAGTATGCAAATAGCTCACCACAAAGGATTTAAAGTGTTTAGCTAGACCTACAATGTGCCTTTTCCCTCAGCTCAGGGCTGTAGCTTACCTTTTCAACTGCAACCAATGTAACACAAAGAAACACTGTTGGCAGACATGTTCCAGGTCGCAGAGCAAGATTACATGATCAATAATCTTGAAAGCAAACTTCAGGACCTGAAACACAGTTCCAGACATTGACATGACAGAAGGATGCCACTCAATATTCAATTGCAGCAAGGGCTATATGCTGAGATGACATTAAAAAACAAGCTGGAAGTCATTGAACAACTTCAGTATCTCTGTATGGCTAATTTAATATCATTCTTGCTTCGGGGTCATTAGCTTGTAGTTCCAAGTGTTGCACCAGCATTTGGTTTGATGCCTATTGTTTAAGCTGTTCTGCCCTCATAAAGCCTGCTGCACTATCGTGAATGGTATACTTTGAGCAAGGTACTGTACTGCATTTTGAAATGGTAATTTTGAAATGACGCCCAAAGGTTTCTTTTTGTGCACTTATGTGATCTTTCATAAGTTTATATGTGCATACAGTAACAGTACTATGGGAGAGGCTGCAAGAAACCCACTAGCCAAGTTTCTGTTTTTGCATAAGTACCCTAGTTGTCTCAAGATGATGATCCTACAGATGAAGAAAAAATGGTTGACCATAAGTGATATTTCTAAGCATCTTCTATGTTTATCTTATTGGATTTTGTGGTATCCATGCACACAATTGGTATACTGGCCCCGACAGAACCCTGGTGATGGGTGGTCACCTTGTTACCAGGGGTTCCTGAAGGGACAGAAATTGGGGGAGCGGAATATTAGATAGGGTTTAATTCACCCACAGCTGATCTGACAAGCAGCTCGGACAATAGGAAGCTAATGACTAACTCGCTAGTCATGTAATAGGTAATCTCGCATCTGCGGATTACCTTAAATCCTAAAACCAATACCAGCCACATGTTTACCCCAGATAGCTTGGAACAATGGAGTTCTCCTGTCATTGATTAAGTTAGTTAATTAACTCCCCTGAAGAGTCCCCCAATTAACTCATGTAAACATGGCATATGGATTCTGCCAGATCGCAGTTCTTTTGCATGCAGCCTGTACATGACAAATACTGATGATTTGCCTCATTAAATCACTGGGCTTCGCTCCATCTTGCCTCGTGTCTCATTGCTTGACCAGTCTCCTCCAGGACCCAACTGCCACTTCACGGCCCCGACACAACATCTGGTGACCCCGAGATGTGATTCTACTCATGAGTAAGCAATCTTTGCGGTCCGGTTCTACACCAGAACCGTGTCTGAATCGTCCCGGAGGACAGCGCGGCAGCTCTGGTCAGAAAGCCATCTGATCTGAGTGACAGCTATGCGGCGAGGCATTCCAGAGAGGCAGAGCATGCTCCAAAGCTCTGAGGCAGCTTGCTCCACGGAAACGCGTTCCGCTCAGGGTCGGCTGTGAAACCCTGACTTCAGCGCAGAGGCCGCCAAGGGCCCGTGGCAGCAGTCCATGCTCCGAGCTCCTTCCCAGAGGTTCGTCATGCCAGACCTGTTACCTGAACTCAGACGCGTCGCTTCGTCCCTAGAAGGAAAACTTCAAAGGACCGGCAGGTAATATGGGGACTTGTCCTCAGAGGCAATGTCTGACTGCTAACCAGAGAGTTCACTTAATGGAACTCAAGGCCCTGGCCAGGGTATCCCAGACACGCATTCACAGCGCTAAGTTAGCGGAGCTTTTGGCGTACTTGGGGGATCATTGTCTGCTTTATCCAGAAACAGGCATCCTTAACCTCCAACTTTGGGACAGGATAGGAGCCTGCATTCAGCAAGCCCCGAGAGCTCCAGATTGCATAATCAGCACATGGAGCAAGTGTAGGAAGCTCTTAGCAGAGGTAGACCCCTCAGAGGCAATGTCTGACTGCTAACCAGAGAGTTCACTTAATGGAACTCAAGGCCCTGGCCAGGGTATCCCAGACACGCATTCACAGTGCTAAGTTAGCGGAGCTTTTGGCGTACTTGGGGGATCATTGTCTGCTTTATCCAGAAACAGGCATCCTTAACCTCCAACTTTGGGACAGGATAGGAGCCTGCATTCAGCAAGCCCCGAGAGCTCCAGATTGCATAATCAGCACATGGAGCAAGTGTAGGAAGCTCTTAGCAGAGGTAGACCCAGTCCGGATAGAGACGCAGGAACCCCCAGCGCAGTCAGAGCCATCAGCCCCAACGGCTCTCTATCCGTCATTTCAGCTCAAGCAGGGTAGGGTAGGGAGCTTTCCCTCAGTGACAGCTGCAGACGTCACTGATGGAATGCATGGAATAAGCGCTGGCACTTCTCTGACAGTTACAGGTTCCCAGGCTACCAAGAGTTCCATTCAGCGCATGGTTGAAGAAGAGATCAGTAAGGGGGAGTTGCCAGCAGAAGAACTAGCTGAGCTTAGGCAGATATGCCCAGTTTGCATAGAGATAGATGCCCTCACGGGTCAGCAGCAAACAGTCCATTCGCCAGTTCCGTACAAGCTGCTTATGGCTATACGGAAGGCCATCACAGAGACAGGACTTCAGAGTCGCTTCACCAGGGGCACGCTTCAGCAAGTGTGCGAAACCATGATGCTCATTCCGTACAACTGGAAAGCCGTCATGCGAATGATGCTCAACTCCAGCCAGTATTTGCTATGGGACAGCGAGTATCGTCTCGAGGCATAGGCAAGGGCTGCCAGGATGGGAGGAGCAGTAATCCCTGACCAGCTATATGGTTCATGTCCGTTCGAATCTGTTGATGCGCAGACCACCTTGCCAATCGCCACCCTTCAGTTGGCGGCTGAGACAGCCTTCAGGGTCCCAGCAGCTGGCAAAGCAGCAAAAAATTACACAGCAGTCAAACGGCGCCCACGAGTCCCACATGGACTTTATCAATAGACTGGAGGAAGCAGTCAGTAGACAGATCGATAATGAGCAAGCTCAACAGGAGCACATGATGAAATTGGCAAAAGACAATGCCAACCTAGACTGCCGTAAGATATTGTAGTCACTGGGCAATCGTCCCGATCTGACTCTCACGGACATAATTAGGGCTTGTGCCAACGTTGGTACAGATTCCTACAAAATGGGTCTGTTGGCAGCAGCGGTACAAGGCGGTAGGAAACCCAAGAACAAGACCAAAGGAGCATGTCACAATTGTGGCAAGATCGGTCATTTTGCTAGGGAATGCCGATCCAACAAGGGCAGTGGCCAACACGCTGGCTGTCCCAAGACTCCGACCACCCCATGTCCAAGGTGCAATAAAGGCTTCCACTGGGCCAGGAACTGCCCGAATTTGGGAAACCGGAATGCGGGCTTGTCTCTGGCCCCGGTCTAAACAGAGACCTCGATCTCTCTGGGAGAGCCAGAGCTGGATTAAATTCCGATCACATTCCCTGCATTCCGGAGGCGCAGGCCAGCCCTAGAGGCAGCACAGGACTAGATTTGACTTGCCAGTCAGAAGTCACATGTGACTTGGCAGGCACAGTCTATCTGGTTGATTCCCAATACATGGGACCCCTGCCTAAAGGCTACATAGGTTTAGTTTTGCCCCGTAGTGTTGCAGGAACACGAGGAATTCTTGTAATTCCGGGAGTCATTGACTCCAATTTTTCAGGTGTTCTCCAAGTTCAACTCTGGACACACCTACCCCAGACCATTCACAAGGGAGACACATTAGCGCAACTGAGCATGGTTCCTTGTAACTCGCCAGCAGGCAGCCAGGACAGGCTCAGGGACAGCTCAGAGTCCGGGTCGGAAGACCGCTTGAGCGCAGAAGGGGCAGTGCAAGGATACCAGGTCTTAGCGGCAGTGGAGACCAACATAGAGTGGAAGTGGCGGCCAGTGATAAAGGTATTTTTAAATAAAAAACCTTTTACTGGGCTGCTAGACACCGGAGCTGACGTCAGCATGGTCAGCCAGAGTCAGTGGCCGCGTGAGTGGGCTCTCGAGCCGGTCTCCGATGTATGGGGGTAGGTGGTGTTTAAGAAGCATTTAGAAGCCTAGATTGGGTAGAAGTCACGATCCCTGAAGTGGACGGCACAGCGGTCATCCAGCCGCACATTCTGGACATGCACGTCAACCTTTGGGGGTGAGACATTCTGCAGCAGTACCATGCCACTCTTACCCTCGGGTAATGGCTCTACCGCTTAAATGACTGACCAACATGCCAGTCTGGGTAGAGCAATGGTAGTAGGGGAGAAATTAGTCACCCTGAAACAGCTGGTGAAAGAGCAGCTAGACGCAGGACACATAGAGCAGTCCACCAGTCCTTGGAATTCGCCCATATTTGTTATCAAGAAAAAGTCGGGGAAGTGGCGACTCCTTCACGATCTCAGAGAGATCAATAAATGTATCCAGCCAATGGGACCGCTTCAATGCGGCATCCCGAATCCAAACATGATCCCAGAGAGTTAGGAGATCTTGGTCGTAGACCTAAAAGATTGTTTTTATACAATTCCCTTAGATGCTAGGGATCGGGAGAGGTTTGCTTTTACAGTGCCAGTCGTGAACCACAGAGAGCCTACGCAAAGTTACGCATGGAAATATTTGCCACAGGGGATGCTCAACTCGCCCACCCTGTGCCAAATTTACATTCACAACGCACTGGAAAAGTTCTGAAACCTTCACCCCACAGTCTTAGTGTGTCATTTCATGGATGACATCCTGGTCACAGCGCCGCAACTCGGCAGCAAAATGTTTAAAAACCTCCAGGCCACTCTGGGGGAAAAAGGGTTACTCATTGCCCCGGAGAAAGTTCAGAGAACCAAGCCATTTTCATACTTGGGCCATCGGCTTCTCCGTTCTTTCGCAGCACCAGTTTTGCCACAGATCAACTTAAAAGATTCAGTCACCCTTGTAGAATTGCAGCAGATTCTGGGGAATATTAATTGGGCCAGACCGTATTTCAGACTAGATACAGCTCTTTTGAAACCGCTCTTCTCGCTGCTAACGCTAGGTAAGCAGCCGGCAGACCGAATACACATTCCTTGAGAGGTGCACTTGACTCTCGAAAAGGTCAACCAAGTTCTCAGCCAGAGATGCGTGGGCAGGATTAGTCAGGGGCCATATGCTCCGATTCTAAACCTGTACATCGCTTGGACCGGATCCATGTTTACCGGAGCCCTAGGGGTGGACTCCGAACAGGGGGCGAGTATCATGGAATGGGTGTATTTACCACACACCTCTTCCCGAAACATCGTTCCTCCACAGGAACTGGTCTCCGCAGTAATTTACCGAGGAAGGCTGAGAGCTAGGGACATCTCAGGGCACGATTTAACAAAAATTGTGGTCCCATTCACAAAAGAGCAAATTCAGCAACTGATGCAGCTTGGTGACTCGCTTCCGATTGCTTTGGAAGGATTCACTGGATGCTTGGCATACCATTTGCCGAAAGACCCCAGACTCATCCCGCTTCAAACGCAGACAGTCAGTTTGTATGAATTAATGTCACTGGTTCCACTTCAGGGGGCTAGGACAGTTTTCACTGATGGGGGTCGCACATATGGTGTTCTTACTTGGCAAGAGGACCAAGCTTGGTGCACGCTTCTAACTCTTCCAAAGAAGTCCGCGCAGCGGGCAGAGTTGGCAGCGGTGAACCTCGCTTTGCGCACCTTTGCCAAAGACCGCTTAAACATAATAACTGACAGCCAGTATGTTAGGAATTTGCTTCACAGTCTACCAGGAGCGTACATCACTCCCGCGATAGACAAAAACTTGTTGAGTCTGTTTCTCAGAACTCAATTTCACTTGTGGAACCGCACCAAAGTGCTCTATATCGCCAACATCAGAAGCCACCAGGACTTACCTGGTCTGATTTCCACGGGCAATAGCAGAGCGGATGCGGCCACAAAGGAAATTCAGCAACGGTCAGTTTTGGGAGTCTCCACAACTCCAATTCAAAGTCATGCATTCTTTCATCAGAATGCCAAAGCACTCACAAGGCAGTTCAACCTGCCACTTTCCCAGGCCCAAGGCATAGTCCGTTCCTGTCTGCATTGTGCAGGGGCGGTAGGGGGGCCCTTGTGGGGGGTAAACCCACGATGGACAGAGGCCAACCAGGTGTGGCAGATGGACGTCACACATGTTCCGCAGTTTGGCAGATGGTAGTACATGCACGTTTGCATTGACACCTTTTCACAGTTTGTTTGGGCTACAGCGCAGAAGGGAGAAACGGCTTCCCATGTGGAGCAGCATCTCCTTTCCTGCTTCGCAGCCATGGGTAAACCACGGCACGTGAAGACCGACAATGCTCCAGCTTACAGCTCCAGGCAGCTGGCCACCTTCATGGCCACCTGGGACATTAAGCACACCTTTGGCGTTCCGTGCAATCCGCAAGGGCAAGCGATTGTGGAACGGGTCGATCGGACGCTTAAGTCCTACATTGACAAACAAACCACCAGCCCTCCCCAAAAATCAGGGTCAGGCACAACATTGTCTGAACAAGGTATTGTTTATGTACAATCACCTTAATGTTTTTTTGGATTGCACTCCGCGGGACAAGCACTTCCATCGCACGGAGGCTCTCCTGCGGCCAATGGTGTGTTACCGAGTGCCACCGGATCCTTCCTGGAAGGGCCTGGCGCCACTCATAACATGGGGAAGAGGGTATGCTGCAATTATGTCTCCTACAGGTGTTATCTGGATTCCAGCCCGGTGTGTCAAGCCTCACTTCAAGTCCAATGGCGTGGACCCAGGCAGTTCCAGACCCAATCCCGGAGATGGAGGAACTAACCCTGATGGGGAGAGCCAAGTGGAGGAGGCAGCGACAGCAGATGACAGCGCCGAAGATCACCTGGGGGATGGCCAAGTCCCTGTGCCAGGAGGCGGTGGACGCCGTTCGGCGGGAGGACAAGGAGCCGACACCGGAGAACATCTTGATTGCAGCCTTTTCCCTGATTACAGCTAATTCCATGATGACCACCATCATCTTGATCCTGCTTGCGGGGGGAGGTGTTCAAGCAGCTTCACTGGAAGCCAACAACCTGATGCCAGGTGGAGATCTCTCTGCCCGGCTGCAGTACAATGTTTGGGAAAGATTGGCAAACCTCGTCAATCAGTCCGATTTTTGCCTGAGGCAGACCACCACTTCTGCCTCTATTCTGAGCACCTGTCTCATCCTGGTGTGTCACTCCCCAGATGCGAGCATCAGGAACGATGACTGGTTGGTGAAGCGGATATTTGGTCCGTTTTACAAGACTGCCTTTTCAATGTACGTGCACTGGGGAACCCAAGTCACGAAAGTCTTACCGGCTGATGCGTCCACTCTCTACACTCCCCGAGTGGCAGTCAGCCCGAACTCTACTTGTGCTCGTATGGCCGGCTGTTCCACGGTCGAAGGGCCACAGCGCCATTGCCTCGACTCCGGCAACAGCAGCTGGACTTGTGATAACCCAGAGACTATTAGCTCAATGTATGCTCATGTTACTTTGCCTTCAGGATGGTTTTTTTACATGTAACCAGTATACTTGGAACTACATTCCTGCAAATGTATCTGATTCCCTTTGCTGTATCAGTTGTTTGACATTGTTGCTTCCCACTAGAGACATGGTTGCACCAAGCATAAATGTATCTTCACACATACGGCATGCTCGTGCCACCCAGTTAGACAGCTCATGTGATAGAAACATTAAAAGGCTGTAATGTGTATAAGAATATTTTACTATAACTACTGTGTATTACAAGATTGAATCTGCCCTTTGAGATTCTGTTACCTCAGCGTCCTCCTCCATGGAGTTGGAGGAGGAGGAGAAGAGACCCCGCGCTGCCGCTGCCAGCCCTGAACAGAACACCTGCACTGGCGGCAGACATAAAGAGGCCGGCATGCTCTGCCCACCAGCCTCAGCGTCCTCCTCCATGGAGTTGGAGGGGGAGAGGAAGAGACCCCGTGCTGCCGCCGCCACCCATGAACAGAACACCTGCACTGGCAGCAGGCATAAAGGGGCTGGCGTGCTCTGCCCACCAGCCTCAGAGTCCTCCTCCATGGAGTTGGAGGAGGAGAAGAGACCCCGCGCTGCCGCCGCCAGCCCTGAACAGAACACCTGCACTGGCGGCAGGCATAAAGGGGCCGGCGTGCTCTGCCCACCAGCCTCAGCGTCCTCCTCCATGGAGTTTGAGGAAGAGGAGAAGAGACCCCGTGCTGCCGCTGCCAGCCCTGAACAGAACATCTGCACTGGCAGCAGGCATAAAGGGGCCAGCATGCTCTGCCCACCAGCCTCAGCGTCCTCCTCAATGGAGTTGGAGGGGGAGGAGAAGAGACCCCGTGCTGCCACCGCCAGCCCTGAACAGAACACCTGCACTGGCGGCAGGCATAAAGGGTTCGGTGTGCTCTGCCCACCAGCCTTGGTGTCCTCCTTTGTGGATTCAGACTGGCGGGGGTGGGGGGTGGGGGGAGATGCCTGGCTGCCTGAGGCATTTACCATCAACTGGGTGGCCAGATGTGCCTTCAATGGCCCCGTTGCCTTTGCTGCCGGACCTGGCCTCATCCTCCCGCATGGGGGCGAGAGAAGGAGGCAACTTGCTGTGGGGTGGCTTACAATTTTTTGCTGCTGGAACCAAGGGGGGATTGTGGGTGGGGTAGGAAGAGAGGGAGCTGGTCCTGCCAGTCAGGAAAGAGGGGCAGCATTCTGTCTAGGGGGATTCCAGGGACCCATATAGGTGTTGTGATGGGCATGGGGTGGTATGGTGGGTACCGAGGGGCGGGCCGCACTCGGGGAATGCGGGTCCGATGTTTAAGTGCGGTCCCTCATTCCAGCCCCGCAGGTACATCTCTGGGCCCTGAGCAGCAGATCCAGAGTGACCCCGCCCTTAGGCTGCTGCTGGTGAATGCCAGATCAGTCTGTAATAAGTCCCCCCTGATCCAAGATTCTATCCAGGAGGGGCAGGCCGACCTGGCATGACACCTGAGGATGGAGTACCTCTTTTGGACATGTGTCCAGCCGGGTTCGGTATTTGGCACCAGCCTAGAGGTGAGAGGAGGGGCGGTGGTGTTGCCATTGTTGCCAGAGAGTCATTGGGAGTTGCTAGGGCCACTGCTCCACAAGTGTCTGGTTGTGAGGCCCTGCTTCTACCGTTGGGCCCTAAGGGTCAGTTGGGGATCTTACTCCTGTACCTGCCCCCTTGCAGGGTAAGGGATGCCCTGCCTGAGCTCCTCGAGGCCACCTCAATGTTGGCATTGGAGTTCCCGAGGTTTATGGTTCTGGGGGACTTCAATTTGCCATCATTGGGGATGGCTTCTGAGGTGGCAAGGGAGTTCATGGCTTCCATGGCAGCCATGGGCCTGACTCAGGTAGTTCGGGGTCCGACCAGGGGCAGTGGTCACATGCCAGACTTAGTTTTTTTGTCGGAGCAGTGGCAGAGTGATCTGAGATTACAGGATTTAGTGATCTCACCTGTGCCATGGTCAGATCACTATCTGGTGACTCTTGACTTTCTGGGGGTGACGCTTCATCATAGGGAGGCAGGGCCTATTAAAATGGCCCGCCCTCAGTGACTAATGGATCCAGATGGATTCCAGAGGGAACTAGGGGATGTTCCTCTGGATCGGATACACAATTCACCCGAGGCACTTGTCGACCTGTGGAACAGGACGGCAACAGCAGCCTTGGATGAAATCACGCCACTGCGGCCTCTCCGCGCCCGTGGGGTTAAGTCATCCCCGTGATTCATGGATGAACTGCGGGAATTCAAATGGGCAAAGAGATGCCTAGAGCACCGCTGGGTGAAGACCCAGGATGTCTCCGATTGGACACTAGCTAGAGCTGCTATTAGGGCCTACCTAGTGGCGATGGGGGTGGTGAGGCTGCAATACTTCACCACCCTTATTGCCTCTGCTGATAATCGCCCAGCTGCCCTGTTCCAGGTAACCAGGTCCCTCCTTGGTAGGGGGAGATCGGTGCCCGGTTGGCAGGGTTCGGCTGAGGACTTTACTGACCATCTGGTGGAGAAAATTGATCGGATTCATTCAGGGCTGAATCCCGGTGTGGATGGGGAGGGTCGGGGGGGGGGGGCACCGGAGCACAGTCTTGCTGTACGATCTGGGATCAGTTTGATCCTGTTGTCCCTGATGAAGTGGACAGGCTCCTTGCAGCTGTCCGTGCCACTACATGTCCTTTGGACCCCTGTCTCACCTGGTTGGTGAAAGCCTCCAAGGTGGTGACAGGTGGCTGGGTCGGGGTGATAATAAATGCATCATTACGGGAGGGGGTATTTCCTGCACCACTAAAACATGCTTTGGTGCGCCCCCTCCTGAAGAAAATATCCCTTGACCCAGCTGTCCTTAACAACTACAGGCCAGTTTCCAACCTGCCCTTTCTGGGTAAGGTTTTGGAGAAGGTGGTGGCACGCCAGCTGCAGAGTGTCCTGGAGGCAGCGGATTATCTAGACCCCTTTCAATCAGGATTCAGGCCCAGGTATGGTACAGAGACGGCATTGGTCGCACTGATGGATGATCTCTGGCGGGAGCGGGACAGGGGTTATCCATCCATCCTTGCTCTTCTTGACCTCTCAGCGGCCTTCGATACCGTCAACCACTGTATCCTTCTGGAACGGCTCAAAGGACTGGGGATCCAGGGCACCGTGTTGTCCTGGTTTTCCTCTTTTCTGGAGGGCCGTACCCAGTCAGTGTGGCTAGAGAGTGAGAGGTCCAGCCCTAGGCTTCTCAAGTATGGGGTGCCTCAGGGTTTGGTGCTCTCTCCTCTCCTATTTAACATCTACATGAAGCCACTGGGTGAGATCATTCGTTCTCACGGGGTGCAGTACCATCAGTACGCGGATGACATCCAGTTGTACATCTCGGCCTGTGGGGACCCCAGTGATGCTGTTGAAATCCTATCCGGATGCCTGGAGGCCATTGGGGTCTGGATCGGGGCCAATGGGCTTCGGCTGAATCCCAGCAAGACAGAGTGGATAGGGGCCCCCGTGTTATCTAGGGAGCTACCATCTTTGGTACTGGATGGGGCTGTTTTGCCCCAGACAGACCCAGTGCACAACTTGGGGGTTCTTCTGGACTCGCGGCTGCTGCTAGAAGAACAGGTAGCGGCTGTGGCCAGGAGGGCTTTTGCCAACTTCGGGTAATTCACCAGTTGTGCACGCTCCTGGACCGGGGCTCCTTGCTTATGGTCACCCACGCTCTGGTCACTTCCCGACTAGATTATTGTAATGCACTCTAAATGGGGCGGTCCAGAATGTGGCAGCCCGGGTGGTGATGGGATACAGACGATATGCCCGCGCCTCACCGCTACTTCGGGAGCTGCACTGGTTACCAGTTTGTCTCCGGGTGCAATTCAAGGTGCTGGTTTTGACCTTTAAAGCCCTATATGGCAGTGGGCCAGGATACCTTAGAGACCGCATCGCCCCAAGAGTGTCTGCCCATCCAACCAGAGCGGACCAGAGAGGCTCTCTAACAGTGCCATCAGCTAGGGGTACACATCTATCCAGCACCCGAAGGAGGGCCTTCTCTGTGTCTGCACCAACCCTCTGGAACCTCCTGCCAACAGAACTAAGACTTCAAAGAGATTTGCTGCCCTTCAGGAAAGGATTGAAGACCTGGCTGGCAAGGCAGGTGTGGGGCCCTAATGGGAACACGGTCCCCGCCTGCTGGCTTATGTAAACAATTAAGAACTCTCTCTTCTTCTTTTTATAGTCGGTGGGATGGGTGGGTGGGATATGGGTCTTTTAAAGTGGGTGGGATATGGGTCTTTTAAAGTTTTTTTATGTGTTTTTAGAACTTGTTGTAATGCCGCCCTGAGTCGGGTTCTGCCTGAGTGGGCGGAGTATATAAATATGACTATTAAATAAAAAATTAATTAAATTAAATAGCAACATCAGAGTTCTGAGTAAAGCTGAGTATGTTTCGTTAGCAGTCAGCTTGTTTGGCGTGCCAGGCTTAGCCGTAGGCAATGCTCGGAGAATTGGTCAATTTGCTTGCGCTTTGGCAAAAGCCATTAACCACACCTCCTCAGCGATAGCACTGCTTAATCAAGAGCAGACAGAGCTTCGCCATGCCATACTGGATAATCGAGCAGCCATCGATTACCTCTTATCGCTACATCATTTGGGTTGCGAGTCTGTCCATGGCATGTGTTGTTTTAACCTCACGGACAACTCGCGCAAGGTACAGAGTCAGCTCACAGACCTCCATACCTTGGTTAAAAACATCAAGGAAGATGCTATGTGGGTGTGGTGGAATTCGTTATGGTCCTGGTTCCCATGGGGTTGGCTACAAACGACACTCAAGGTGATTGTGGGGGTGATAAATACTGGGAACGGCTGTGTGTTGTTTCATGCAATGTATTCCCTCGCTGATGTCAAGATGTCCTCCATGGAGAGAACCCCGGAATGTCCTCACTCCACGTCATCTGATGCCACTCCTACGTCGAGCCGTCTGTCAGGTCCAATTAAACAAAGGGGGAGTGTGGTATCCGCGCACACAATTAGTATACTGTTCCCGACAGAACCCCGGTGATGGGTGATCACCTCGTTACCAGGGGTTCCTGAAGGGACAGAAATTGGGGGAGTGGAATATTAGATAAGGTTCAATTCACCCACAGCTGACCTGACAAGCAGCTCAGACAATAGGAAGCTAATGAATAACTCACTAGTCACGTAATGGGTAATCTTGCATCTGCGAATTACCTTAAGTCCTAAAACCAATACCAGCCACATGTTTATCCCTGATAGCTTGGAACAATGGAGTTCCCCTGTCATTGATTAAGTTAGTTAATTAACTCCCCTGAAGAGTTTCCCAATTAACTCATGTAAACATGGCATATGGATTCTGCCAGATCGCAGTTCTTTTGCATGCAGCCTGTACATGATAAATACTGATGATTTGCCTCATTAAATCACTGGTCTTCGCTCCATCTTGCCTCATGTCTCATTGCTTGACCAGTCTACTCTGGGACCCAACCGCCGCTTCGCGGCCCTGATCCAACAGGATTTATACCCTGCTCTACTCGGCACAGGCCAAGGATTCTTAATCTGCAGCCATATGTGTCCCGTGGCACCATTTCATGTGGCCCCCCCACAGCCTCCACCACACCAGGAAATGTCATGTAGGGGAGGAAGGGCAAAATGGCCGTCTGGCCCCTGAAGCTGTCTGAGGGAGCATGGCCTGGCCCCTGGCTTTAAAAGGTTGAGAACTCTTGCTCTACAAGGTGCGCAAGTAATATAGCTCCACTGAGTATTGCAATCATTATGTAGTAAGTCTTTGCTGCATTGGGTACAATACATTGCACTGACTGTTTCATTTAGCATTGTTCAAGACTTCAGAAATGGGGCCTTGGACATGAACCCTCTCTGGTTAAGAAATCCCAGAATCATCATATGCCAAGTTTAACTTCTTTCTTTTTCACTTATCTTGTAATGATTTAACACCAGTTTACCCAGTTTATAGTTTCTCATTCCCATACCTGTCAAATTCCCCGTATTGGTCGGGATTACCCCATAATTCCGTGCCGATTTTCTCCATTTCCTGCCTGGAGCTGCTGCTACCCCGTAATTTGGCAGGGGGGGGGAGGAGTTACTGCGTATCCCTTATGCGCAGGTCCTTTCTATGCATGTGTAGAGCCCTTCTATGCATGCGTAGAACAATTCTACACATGCATAGAAGGCTTCTGTGCAGAAGGGGATGCGTAGAAGTCTTCTACGCATGCATAGAAGTGACTTGCACTGAACGGTTCTGCGCAGGTCTGTTCTACACATGCGTAAAAGCCTTCTACGCATGCATAAAAGCCTTCTATGCATGTATAGAAGTGACCTGCGCAGAACGTTTCTGCGCAGGAACCATAATCTTTGGAGCTGCGCTTGACAGGTATGCATTCCCAATCCTACTTTTTATGGTTTCTATAATTGCGGCTTCGGCGGCCTCGACGACCTCTGCCAGCGTGGGTGGCGGCTCCTTGTTCATCAAGCTGCGCTGCACCTCCTTGTCTTTCAGGCCACACAGCACGCCGTCCCTGAGGGCCATGTCTAGGATGTCGCCCCATTTGCAGGGGACGGCGGCTATCCTCATGGCGGCCACGAATGCCTCAACCGACTCGTCCGGCGCTTGGACTCGCCTCCAAAACGCGCTCCGAGCGGGAAACATCGCCCTCGAGGGTTGGAAGCGCTCCCGTAGCAGCTTCATGATGTCGTCCGCCTTAAATTGGCTCACCTTCTTCGGAGCGATGATGCCCACCAGCGTCCGCTTGGTTTCCACCCCGAGCATTCTGGTGAGGATGGCCCTCTTCCGCTCCTCATCGTCTTCCTTGACTTTGAGTTCCACCAGCGCCGCCTGGAAGTCCATCTCCAACAGCTCCCAGTCTTGCGGTTTGGTGATGTTGAACCCGCTCTGTGCCCTGGCTGCTCCTTGGGGATCCATTATCCCACCTTCGTCGCCAATTTGGTGTATGAAGACCAAGACACAGGACACAGCCTCGGGCTGGGTTAACTCAGGTTTATTGCATCGTGGACAGAGGGAACATGAGGTGATGGCGGATCGATAGCTCTTTTTATACAGCAGTAATACATTTGAACGTGGTGCCATGGTAGCCCATTGGCTACTGCCTGCGTGACGTCATTGCGAGTCACGCCCTTCTTGTCCAGGTGTAGGTAGTGGCGGGAAAGCTTCCCGCGCTGTTGCCTTTGATGAGTTCGGACCAAGAGAGCTTGGACGCTCGCTGCTGCCAGCTGGTGGTCATTAGCTCGCGTCCTATTACAGGGTTTATATGATACAGCTGAAGGTTACATTGTTGCTATAGGCAAGGTTACATTGGCTCCGATACATTGTAATCCATGTGGAAGGAAAACCATTAGAACACAACAGGTTTCTATAATTTACAAAGTTGGAGGGAGTAGTGGATGGGTAGAATATCAGACCAAACTAAAAATCATGACTGTTTTGATACTGTTCCTGCCAATATGGATTCTGAGAATGTGTTCATTCAAATTCTTCCTGTTATATTGACCTCAGAGAATAGTGAGTTTCCAAAGTTAAAGTGAGGGATATTTCTAAGAGGCTTCATTTAGCAAGCAGTCTGGTCTGTGTCAACATCAGGGGTTTTCAATCTTTTCAAGCTGAGGGCCAGGTCATGCTCTGTTGTGTATTCAAGTCAATTGCAAGTTGCTCCAGCAACGCTTGCAAGACAAAATAGCGATTTCCCGCCATCAGAATTAAGAGCAAGATTTGGTGCATATTCTCTCCTTCTGGGCACGCTCCTTATGTTAATTAGAGTTCTATGATTGGGTGCAACTTTGGATCCTGTTCCTGATTGGTTAAAACTATGGTATCACATTATGATTGGTTAGTTAAGGTTATCTGACGGGTTGCTACATTGTATCACTGAGTGACCACTGCCGGGACATTATATAAGCGCCATGGGTAAACATAGGCATGGCCGGGCTGGATCTATAAGAACATAAGAACAGCCTTGCTGGAACAGGCCACAGCCCATCCAGTCCAGCATTCTGTCTCACACAGTGGCTCACCATTTCCTTCAGGGTATTCCCAAGCAGATGCCTGGAAATGATATTGATCCCTGGAAATGATATTGAGAGATATCCTGCCTATCTCTCCAACCCGGAGGTTGTCCTTAAGTATCCATAATTATAGCCATTGATACTCTTGTCTTCCATGAACTTGTCTAATCCTTTCTTAAAGCTGTCAAGACTAACAGCTGTCACCACTTCTTCTGGCAGGGAGTTCATCCTCTGGGTGAAAAAGTACTTTCTCTTATTTGTTTGAGAACTAGTACCCAAAAGTTTCATGGAGTGTCCCCTAGTTCTAGTGTTATGCGATAGGGAAAACAGTTTTTCCTTATCTACTTTGTCCACACCATGCATGATTTTATAAACTTCAATCAGGTCACCTCTTAGACGTCGTCGTTCAAGAGTGAAGAGGCCCAACCGTTGCAGCCTCAGATGGTAAGGAAGGTGTTCCAGTCCCCTAATCATTCTGGTTGCCCTCATCTGCACTTTTTCCAGCTCCATAATATCCTTCTGGAGGTATGGCGACCAGAACTGTACACAGTATTCCAGATGGGGCCTCACCATAGATTTATAAAGAGGCAAAATGACACTTGCTGACTTATTTTCTATACCCTTCCTAATGATCCCTAGCATTGAGTTTGCTTTTTTCACTGCTGAGGCACACTGGGTTGACACCTTCATTGAGTTGTCCACCAGGACACCAAGGTCCCTTTCCTGGTTTGTCGCAGAGAGTTCAGACCCCATCAGTTTATAAATGTAATTGGGGTTCTTTGCCCCAATATGCATCACTCTGCACTTACTAATGTTGAAACTCATTTGCCACTGTTTTGCCCACTCCCCCAGTGTCGAGAGATCCCTCTGGAGCTCCTCACAATCTCTCACAGTTTTCACTACCCTGTATAATTTAGTGTCATCAGCAAATTTGGCTACCTTGCTTTTTACTCCTACCTCTAGATCATTTATGAAGAGGTTGAAAAGCAGGGGTCCCAGTACTGAACCTTGGGGGACCCCACTCTTGACTTCCCTCCACTTGGAGAAGTGTCCATTTAGTGCTACCCTCTGTTTCCTGTCCCTTAGCCAGTTGCTGATCCAGGACAAGACCTGTCCCTTTATTCCATGACTGGTAAGTTTATTCAAGAGCCTTTGGTGTGGGACCTTGTCAAAAGCCTTCTGAAAGTCCAGATAAACAATGTCAACTGGATCCCCCTTATCCACATGCTTGTTGACACTCTCAAAAAATTCCAACAGATTAGTGAGGCATGATTTGCCCTTGCAAAAGCCATGTTGGCTCTCCTTTAGCAGCGCCTTCTCTTCTATGTGCCTATTAATTCTATCTTTTAGGATGGTTTCCATCACTTTACCTGGCACACATGTCAAACTGACAGGTCGGTAATTCCCTGGATCACCCCTGCATCCTTTTTTGAAAATTGGTGTTACATTCGCTACCTTCCAGTCATCAGGCACAAAGCCTGATTTGAGGGAAAGATTATATATTTTGGCTAGGAGATCAGCAATTTCATCTTTAAGTTCCCTGAGAACTCGTGGATGGATGCCATCTGGTCCTGGTGATTTGTTAGTGTTTAGTTTAACAAGACA
Organism: Bradypodion ventrale; assembly: GCA_035047345.1. Classification (NCBI taxonomy): domain Eukaryota; kingdom Metazoa; phylum Chordata; class Lepidosauria; order Squamata; family Chamaeleonidae; genus Bradypodion; species Bradypodion ventrale. Next base: position 106,251,341 of record JAWDJE010000003.1, on the reverse strand, counting down.
TGCAAGGACCTCCTCCCTGGTTATTTCTATCTGGCTTAATTCTTCGGTTTCCCTCCCTACGAAGATAGCCTCTGTTTTGGGCATGTGGCCTCTGTCTTCTTCAGTGAATACTGAAGCAAAGAATTCATTGAGTCTCTCTGCAATCTCTGTTTCCTCTTTAATAACCCCTTGCCTTCCATTGTCATCTAATGGTCCAATGGCCTTCCTAGTTGGGTTCTTACTTCTAATGTACTTAAAGAAGTCTTTGTTATTTCTCTGAGTATTTTTAGCTATACGCTCCTCAAAGTCTTGCTTTGATTTCCTGATTGTTGCCTTGCATTTGTTCTGCCAGAATTTATGTTTTTGCCTGCTGTCCTCATTCGGACAAGCCTTCCATCTTCTAAATGAGCTTCTCTTGCTCTTGATCACTTCCTGAACAGCTCCTGTAAGCCACATTGGAGTCCTCTTGGACCTGGCAGTGCCCTTTTTCCTATACTTCCCTATTAACTGCAGGTTAGACCTCAACAGGCTAGCCTTGGGTCCTCTCCATACGCTCACACACAGGTGTACCTTAGTTTTACAATGACGGTAGATTCTGGAGGGACCGATACATGGGACTTGTGTAGCCATCTGATGTCTGGTTATCCTTGTAAAAGTTCCCTGCAAGACTTTACAATAAACTGCTGTTTGTTGTTCTGTTCATCATTTCCTGGACTATTCCTTACAAGAGCCAGACACGACAAGGGCTGGTCACAACATGCTCCCTCAGACAGCTTTGGGAGCTGGACGACCATTTTGCCCTGCCTGCCACACATGGCACTTCCGGGTGTGGAGGTGGTGTGGTGGGCCACATGAAATGGTGTCGTGGGCCACATCCAGCCCCCAGGCCATAGGTTGAGAACACCTGGTCTACATCATGAGGTCAGCACTAATTGATGATGGGGTCTTCATGAAAATTGAGAAGCTATCAAGAAATACATTGGGGATAAGGAACCTCAGGGCTAGGATTAATTTGCCTCTCCTACACAGCCATGTTCCCTTCGACATCACACCTTTGTTTGGTGGTTTCCCAGCTTTAGTACAGTTCCTATCCCCACCCACCCCCATTCTAAGATTTCAAAATGCTTCTTCTCAGGTTATATGACTAGCTCAAAAATGTAGGCATGTTTAATTCTACCAATTTGTTTTTGACCCTGAGCATAGTTGAATACATTACCCTCAAAAATAATAAAACTGAATTCCACCTTCTAGCAGTAAAAGGTTCTCCATTCTTGAAGTAAATGATTGCCTATATCTCATCTTAACATTGGATTTCAGCTGGGGATGCTGGCAACATCCTTATGAAAACACAACTGGGGAAAAAAAGCCCCCAGATTTATTTTATGTCTCAAATTAACATTGGTTAAATTGTTCACAAAATAAGTTGCTGTTGTTGTGAAGAGAGGAAGGCACAGTACAGATGAGGGAGTTACATGTGCCAGACTGGCTTAGAAAAATGGCTGGAAGCATATCCAATTTGGGGAAAAGAACATGAATCATTTGTGTCAATTCAAGGCAAATGGGAACAAAATCACTGGTTTCTGTGAATGTTTACAGTTCTGTGTTGAGTTTTTGTTAATATATAATCTGGCAATAGCTTCACTTGGAAAGTGTTTTGGAGTCCATCCAGTAGTCTTGGACTTGTTTGGGTTCACCAGACCCATGGTAGTCAGCAAATAAGACTCCACCAGGATTACCAAATGGATTTTCATTAGTGATAGAAGCAATTGCTTATGTAGGATTTCAGTCACCCTGGGTCAACCAGACAGATTGCCAGATTATCAGTGAAAAGAGCACTGCAAAAGCCCGGCCAACCAGATTTGGCTAATAAGTTACTGGAATGCAAAATATCAAATAGGTTAGAAAGCAAATTGCCCAACTTGGCACACAATCTTAATTTCCCATTAAAAATGTAAATTCCACTTGAATTTAAGGGCCTAAATTCAATTGGTGGTCCCAAATGAAGCAGAGCAGTTAAATAAATTGGATTTACGAGACTTTCTATTCAGCAGCTGATTCAATAGGCTTTCTCTAGGTGATACTACCAACTGAGTGTAGGCCAAGATCATATCTCCAATGTTATCTTCATTAAGCACTCATGGTTCCCTTTCCCCTCCCTGAGGCTCTTTGTTTTCTGTTCTTACCCACACATCATAGGCTTCCTATTAACACCGTAGTCCTAGACAGTCGTGGTGCTAATTTTGAGGGGGGGGGGAGGAAGCCAGTGACATTATTTTATTTTATTTATTTATTATTTAGGCTTATATCCCACCCCTCTAGGGAAAAGTCATCCCTACTCAGGGCGGCTAACATCATAAGACCAATCATACAACAATCAAGAATTATTTTTAAAAATTATACACAATAAAACACACAATAAATTCATCAAAAAACATTACAATAGGCAGAAAGTACTGCAATCCAGGACTCTGAAAGTGTAACCTAATTAAGCCGGGCAGCATTTCTAGCAACCAGAGATAAGCAGAACATTCCCAAAGGTCTCCTCAAAGAGCAGTGTTTTAGTTGTTTTTTAAACGACTGCAGGGATGGAGCCTGGCACAGCTCAGCTGGAATGGGGTTCCACAGCATTGGTGCCACCACTGAGAAGGCCCTTCTCCTCATCATGGTCTTTTTCGCCAGTCGCTGGTTCAGCACCTGAAGCTGCACCGACAGAGAAGAGTGGGTGTTGCGGGCTACTTCCTGAGGGGAAGACGTTCTGCAAGGCAAGAAGGTCCCAAACTGTTTAGGGATTTAAAAGTTATCATTAATACCTTGCACCTGATACAGAAAGGAATGGGTGGCCAGTGCAGGCCTGCCAAGGCCAGGGAGATATACTCAAATTTTCTCATTCCTGTTATCAGCCTGGCTGCTGCATTCTGGATTCATTGAAGTCTCTGTACCGAGGACAGGGGAAGCCCCACGTAGAGAGCATTACAGTAGTCAATACGAGAGATTACCAGTGAGATAACTATAGTTGTGAGGGATTGCTTGTCCAGGAAGGAATGCAACTGGGCAATTTGGTGTAGCTGAAAGAAAACGGCTTTACACACCACTGCAATCTGCGCCTCAAGGGTAAAATGCTGGTCTAATATGACCCCTAGGTTTCACACTTGGTCCCTAGGGGAGAGAGCCATCACCCACATCACAGGGATCTGATCTCCTAATCAGGCAGACAAGCCCCCCAGCACCAAAATTTCCATCTTGTCCAGGTTCAGGTTCAGTTTGTAAACTCTGGTCCATGCAATAAAGGTGTTCAGGCAATCATCCAGGCAACAGGCCACCTCCACTGCAGGAGATGTAAAGGAGAATTAGAGTTGAGTGTCAGCTGCATATTGGTGACACTGCATTCCACTCTTCCAGATGAGACCTCCCAGTGGCTTAACATAAATATTAAATAGCAATGGGGAGATGATCGACCCCTGGGTGGCACCCCATTGCAGTGTCCAAGGAGCTGACATAGACTCCCTAAGCTGAAATCTCTGGGAGCGACCTACCAGAAAGGAGTGAACCACTGTAAAGCAGTGCCCCAAACCCCCAACTCCAATAGTCACCCCAGGAGGCCCAGGAGTACCAGAATAGATGAGGATCCATTTCTCAAAGAAGGTCATCATGCAGCGCAAGTCATGACCAGAGCAGTTTTGGTGCCATGACGAGGCCTAAAGCCTGACTGGAATGGATCCAGGCAGTTGGTTTCATCCAAAAATACCTGCAGCTGGCCTGCAACCACCCTGTCAATGACCTTACATTACATGCAGGAAATAAGAATTTGAGAGTCCAATCATTGCTACCTGTTTTCTTACAAAACAAAACAGTGTGGTGCGCGGAGAGGTTCTGAAAGGAGGCATGCTGGGAGCCCCTAAGAGCTGATGGGACCCTTGTGCCTTCAGTTTGGCAGCCTTAATATAATTCTTCTTCTTGATAACCCCCCCCCCCGCTCACCCTCTATGTAGCATCTCCTCGATGTGATGCATAAAACCTGTAAGGTTGTCAGGAATAAATCTTGTAACAGCCATAAGAAAAGCTTTTGTCCCCACATATGGTAGAATAGATAGGCTTCTGGGATGAGCAAAGTGCGTGAAAAATTGGATATTTTACTTAACCCTGAATTACTAGGCTTTTATGAATTTAACTCAGATCCTCAGAGGTATTTTAACATAGTATTTTCAGTCTGTTTGGTAACAACAGCCATCTGAAATTGTAGTGGCACATCGCCAGAGGGAAGAGAGGTGTTAATGAGACTCTCTATAAATGGAATGAGCTTGGGAATGACAGTTTGCCGTAGTATTTTTGGCATAGGATCGAAGAGACAGGTGGTGGCACAGAGCTGACCGATCACCTTAGATAATGATAAAAAAGCAGTGACAGGGTGAAAGATTCAAGGTCCATTGAAGAATCACACAGAGAGCAGGAGGGAGGAAGGGGGTGATCATTGATACTTGAGATGCATTGTTGATTCCTTGTCACTCCAGTTTTGCTGGTGAAATATGAGAGATATGGATCAGGGAAAAGTGGTGCCTTATCGATACCAGATGTTGATAAGAGTGGACTTATTAACCTATCTACCATTTGGAATGAGTATTTACGGGTTCTCTGATGAGAATCAATCAGATCTGAAATTCATTTGTGGGCTTCAGCAGAGATGTACACTTAACCTTTACATTTCAGGGCCAGTAGATGAAAATTTGACCTAGGAAAAAGTATCCCAAAGGCACCTGGTCCGGTGAGAAAGCTATTTTAGTCATTGTTAATTTATTGTTATCCTGCAGGGGATAAGCATGTGCATTAAGGATCCTGACTATCTAGGGTATAGGTACAGGTAATTGCTACACAGGGAACAATTCAACCTCTTCAAAGAAACATAAATCGGAAGGTTCTAACAGTTGCTACTTAGCAAATTTCAGAGATAGACATATGATGGATTCTTGGCTTGGAACTGAAATGGGATCTGTACATGGATCCTGCAGTTTCTATTAGTACACAGATCTCTGCGCTCACTGACACTGCGAGGCAGCACAACAGTTTCTGGCAACTTTTCCTTTCTTCTTGTGGGCAATGAATGTACTGTACAAGAAGTGTTTTTGACCCAGTAAGTGCTTTTTGACCCCTATTTGACTGAGCTTTCTGTTTATTCAGAATTCTCCAGCAAGCCTATGTTGTTCTTTCTTGTGCCTCATGGATGGAAGGGCATAGGAAACCCTCACAGCAGGCTTTCCTCTTGCGTAGGCATTCAGGGTCAGATCACATGTTAAGGCAAAACACGTATTTCCTGCTCTTATAATGTTACCCCTCCAGCCATGCAAATTTTTTCAGTGCTGCATGTCTAAGACCTTAGATGTAAAGCAAAACTGTGCCATCTCCCATGTGACCAAATACAAAAAAGAAGGAAGGTAACTTGCCAAATGCAGATTGAGGAAAGCTGGTGTTGGAACAAACAGACAGTTTTTAACCCTAAGGGTGCACTGCTTCTACATGTGGAACCAGCATCTTTTCTTCAGTACAGAACTTGCTAAGCCTCTTCCTGCTGGTGTTCTGTTCACCACCATGTTGATCTCTCTCCAATCTTAGCCTTTTAGGTTTCCACATTCTGCAACAACAGTAAATCCCCCAAAATGTCCACCCAGAGTTCCTCTTTCTTTAGAGAGAAAGAGAACACAATTATTTTGGCAAGTGACAAAGTCTTATAGGAATGGGGCATCGAAATTTGAACAGTCTTGACAGTAAAGAATGTAAGGTTGAAGAGTTGCACCAAATCGTGAATTCCCTCAGCCAAAGGTTTTTTTAAAAAGCAAATCATATTTTAAAATGGAAATTAGTGAGATGCTGGGCATTGCGAGTGGGGTGGCATATAATAATAATAATAATAATAATAATAATAATAATAATAATAATAATAATAATAATAATAATAATAATAATAATAATAATAATAATAATAATAATAATAATAATAATACAACATGGGGTTCTGTCAAACCAAGCAAACTGCCATGACATTTGAGGGGAGGGGAACAAGGAGCAGCTGAGTGGCTGTTGGTTTGGAATAAAGATTGGGAAAATTCATGGATTTGGACTCCTGGCTTCCAAGCAGCAGGGACCTTGGTCACACCAATTATATCCCCCCACCCACCCCCAAGTAATTTCTTCTTATCTCTGATTCAGGCATGACCAGTGTGAGCATCCAGAAAATAGGTACAACTAGTTTATGACTCAGTCATCACCCCATGATAGAAAAGTTTCACCTGGTTGTATAAAACATTTGCCTGGATCTTCCACTTCACCAGCTTGTCTCTCTTGAGGAAGTGCAAGTAACCCACATGTGCATTTTGTTGGATCACTTTCATGCTGATTAAATGCTTTGCCTCTCATATCCTGACCATCTGATGGTGTTTAGTTTCTCAATCCCCAACTCAGTTAAGGTTGCTTTCAGGTTAAGGGCCTAGGCCAGTGGTGGCAAACCTATGGCATGCATGCCAGAGGTGTCACATAGAAGCCTTTCTCTGGGCACATGTGCCATCATGGGCAAGACCTGCCCCGCTTAGCTGGCACCAATGGCAGCACCACTTTCCCACCCTGCCCTCTCACTCCATCAATTGGGAGGCAAGATGGGAGGCTGAAATCCTGCCTCGGAGGTGGTGGTGGGGATGAGGTGAGATGTGCATACCTGGGGGGGGGACCTGGGGGCATGGAGGAACCCATGGGGGGTGCACCCACAAGGTGTGTGTGCAGTCATGTGGTGGGTATAGGAAACCATGGGGTAGCACCCATGGGAGGTGTGCACCCATGGGGAGGTGTGTGTGTGTGTGTGCAACCACAGTGGGCAGAGGAACCTGCAGGAGGGGCAGGGGAACCCACAGGTGTGTGTGTGTGCACCCATAGGGGTGGGGGAATGTTGGCAACATCACATGGGTGTGTGGGCATGCATGATGCCTACCTGGGCACCTCCTCCTTCTTTAGCATTCAGTCTCTAAAAGGTTTGCCATCACTGGCCTAGGGAATATCATTGACTCCTCCAGAGTTACAGTTTCAAATTAGAACATTCTTTTCAGTCATGATCACCCCAGGATATTACAAATGGGAGAAATCAAGAACTGACATCCCGAAACTTAAATTGCAGTGTTTCAATCTAGGTAATGAAAAGTATATCAATATTGGATAATCATTTGTGTTGTGTTCAAATCTAGAGTATTTTCAATGCATTATGCATGGCTCTGAGAAGAAAATTGCAGGTGTGTGACTGAAATGACACTCTTCAGGGATTTGCTACAGAAATTATAGGTTCTGTTGCAATTTACATGCTAACTTCCATAACCTCCTGATAGTTCAACCATTTGTAAAAGAACAGCGGGAGGTCTAGTGCTCTAATATTCAATGAATAATTTTATTTCACGTCAGGCACAAGGTCCAGTTTAATGTTTTATTACATCAAAATTACACTGGTTGACATATGCCCACTAATTAAATCAACTTGCAATAACAGGAACAGATAAGAGTGTTTTGTTTTTTAAAAACAGCACTATTGATTGACATTAAACATTTTGAAACCATCTATGCAAAACATGTTTTCTGTCTGAAGCTGCATGCTTGTTGACAACTGATGTAATTTCTTCTTTGCTTGTACAACGTATGCTTCTATAGTTTTTATTTTCACTACACCACTGAGATTCTGTATGTACAGAGACTTACTTCAGAATGTTCCATGTGCAAAGAAAAATCAGGTTTCCTGGCTGTGTGCATATGCTCTATGTGGAGCCAAGGATCAATTCTTCAGAATCTCACTCCTTATGTGAGAATGGAGGTAACAAACCTAGCATGTTTCCATCTCATCTGACAATTTTAACTCTTTCATGAATGCCTGAGTAGGATGTTTTTGTTTCTTTAGTCAAAATCCTATTACTAGTCCTAATGAAAGCAGACTCTAATGAGGAGATGAATGAGGAGATTCATTAAATAATGGCTGACATCTTGTTGTTTAGCCCTGTGACTTGCAATAGAGCCTGCCCTTCATGGATTTTATCAGTCATCTCCATATGTTCCATTGATACAAGTAGGCCTACTCTAGTTTCAAATTACTATGCTAAGCAACAGGATTTCAGCCACTGAATTAACATTTTTGGATATCATGTTGCTCTTGCTCGAGACTGCTAATAGGATTTTAGCCTATGCGTCTATAGCAGGGGTTCCCAACCTAAGGCCCATGGGCCAGATCTGATCCATGGTGCCATTTCATGTGCCCCCACCCACCCATCTAAGGGCATTAAAGAAACAAGATGACCACCCCTTTGAAGCTATTGGGGGAAAATGGCCACCCCATCATGCAGGCAGGGTAAAATGGCCATCTGGCCCTTGATGCTGACTGATAGAGGCCCTCAGCTTGAAAAGGTTAGGAGCTCCTGGTCTGCCTATATGTCTCCCGGTGCAATTCAAAGTGCTGGTTGTCACCTTTAAAACCCTTCAAGGTAGCGGACCAGGATACCTCAGGGATCGTATCATTCCTAGGACATCGACCCATCCCATGAGAGCAAACCGAGAGGGCACCATTCAGGTACCATCTGTTGGGGAGGCTCGCCTCTCTAGCACAAAGAAAAGGGCCTTCTCAGTCATAGCCCCCACACTATGAAACCTCCTCCCAGTAGAACTACGCCTCCAGGCTCAGTTGCTACCATTTAGGAAAGAATTGAAGATATGGTTGGCAAAATGGGTCTGGGGGCTAGGATTGTCAACAAGCTCCCCTTTTTGGCTTGTGTGAGGCTTCTCCCTCCTGTAATTATTTTTTTAAGGTTTTTGTAGATTTTATATCTGTTTTTAGATAATAGATGGCACGGCTGCAGGGGGGGTTAACATTATGTTTTTAAGGTTTTTTAAAATTGTTTTACCTGTATATTGGTTTTAACAGCCGTGCCCTCCCCACCCCCACCATCGGCAGGGAGATAAAGGGAGCCTTCCGTGGCCCAGGAGGCTCTGAAGACGCCGCCGCAGCTGTGCCCTCCCCGCCCCCACCATCGGCGGGGAGATAAAGGGAGCCTCCCGTGGCCCAGGAGGCTCTGAAGATGCCGCCGCAGCTACGCCCTCCCCACCCCCACCATCGGCAGGAAGATAAAGGGAGCCTTCCGTGGCCCGGGAGGCTCCGAAGATGCCACCGCAGCTGCGCCCTCCCCACCCCCACCATCAGTGGGGAGATAAAGGGAGCCTTCCGTGGCCCGGGAGGCTCCGAAGAAGCTGCCGCAGCCGCACCCTCCCCACCCCCACCATCGGCGGGGAGATAAAGGGAGATAAAGGGAGCCTTCCATGGCCTGGGAGGCTCCGAAGAAGCTGCCACAGCCGCACCCTCCCCCACCATCGGTGGGGAGATAAAGGGAGCCTCCCGTGGCCCGGGAGGCTCCAAAGACGCCACCGCCGCCGCGCCCTCCCCACCTCCACCATTGGTGGGGAGATAAATGGAGCCTTCCTTGGCCCGGGAGGCTCCGAAGGCGCCGCTGCAGCCGCGCCCTCCCCAACCCCACCATTGGCGGGGAGATAAAGTGAGCCTTCCATGGCCCGGGAGGCTCCGAAGGACGCCGCTGCTGCGAAGCATCGTGCCCTCCCGGCCCTTTGTTCATCTTGGAGGTTGACTAGGGTGGGTAGTTTTGACTTTGATTATTTTTACGGTGGCCTTGTTGTACCTGGACATGTGGGGCTTCTGAAAAGAGGTTTTTTTTTCCTTCCCTTTTGTCTTGATGCTTGCTATTGGAGGGTTGGAGGGTTGATATTGTATTATTGTGATTATTGTTTTTCTGTAATTGTACTGATTAATTATTGTGTTTTTGCATAATTTTATTGTAACCGTATGTATCTTAATATGTTGTTAGCCGCTCTGAGTCGGCCGTGGGTTGAGTGGAGCGGGATATAAATTTAAATAATAAATAAATAATATAACTTGTGTACACTGCCAGAGTCCTTTGGATATGGCGGTATATAAATCTATTTAATTAATTAATAAGATAGAGAAACTGAAATCAGGGGGGAAACATTGTGCTCAACTGTGTATCAGTAGGAGGAACATCTCAGACATCATGCTCATGTTTTAAGAACACTCCTTGAAAAATAAAACCGAACTGAATAAATAATGTCAAGCCTGAATTAATTCAAGTAATTTTCTTAAACTTTTAGGACATTTTCTCTTGACACTGTGTTGTGTATTATGTTCTCCTCCGTTTCTAAGAAACGCGAGGTCCGTGCCTTTTTACTCCAAGAAGCGCAATTGAGATCAGGTCCTCGATCACCCCACTCTCCTTCAACCAATCCTGTTAAATCCTGCCAAAATGTATCTTTCCACACCTGTATATAAGTTGCTGTGGCGCAGTTAAAATTGTGTTCTTAACCCTGTAATAAAGTTATGTGTTTGGCCTGTATTGCTGGCTGCTGCTCATTATTTCTAGAACACTAAACACTGCTTATGCTCATTCTCTCTAGAGAATGAGAAACCCACTATTTAGGTGAAATTCAGCTGTACAATTTAGAAGAATCTCCCAGCAACATATATGAGATTTGGGTTAGGCATCACTGCCAAGTTTGCTGCAAATATTCATTCTACTTAGGCACACAAAGGAGAAAAAAAGAGTCAATGCATGTTCAGTAATACACCTTTCTTATCAGGCTTTTCCATCTGTTTTGTGGTTTGTGCTGTTAGGAAAAGTAGATGAATAAGTAATGTAGTCTGATTTCAGCCACTTGAAATTACTCTAGGGGTTCAGTGGGAACACCACCAACTATGTGATCCTGACATAAAATAGTTCCAGTTTCTGATCTAAGAGTTACTTCATGCTACATAGTTATCGCTGTTCAATTCCAGTTTTAAATGTCATGGCTCCATCCTACAGAAGTCTGGAATTGTAGTTTGGTGAAGTAATCTCTGCTGTAGTTCAGGAGAGTGCATTAAACTTCCTGGTATGGAATTCTAAGCAGTCCACCAAACTATATATACCATGTGTCATACTGTGGAGAAGGGGTACACAGAAAGAGCCTCCTCGAAGATTGTGATGTCTTTGAACCACAATTGGGCATACTCTGCTAAGGGCAACCTTGTCTTGCTGGCTGGCTAATCTTTCTCACATTGTGTCAGGTGAAAGGAACTGCAGAATGAACTCATCAAAAGGTGCCTTCATTTTGGCAGTTTCATGTCTGGCCTAGACATAGAAGAAGACTGTGAAGGAGGCCCAAGAGGAGAAGGAGCCCATTGTCACATGAAAATGAGGGTCTTGGCATCAAGACCTCTACTTTCCCTAGGATTGGAGTTATGATGAATTGGAGGAGGCTTGGAGTTTTGTGGTAGTAGAAGAGAAATGGGAAGAGGAATAGGGAGTGTGAGTTGTAGCCATTGAGGAGTAGAGAAAGGAGTTAGAGGGGAACAGAGATGGGATAAGGAGAGCAGGAAGGAGGAGATAAAAGTGGATGGAGTTACAGGAAGAAGGAGGAATAATGGAGAAAAGATGCCCAGATCAAGAGGACTTTTCCTGCCACTGGAGTGTACCTTTATCTTCAAGGAGGACCCCTTGATTGGGTGACCTGATGTAGATGAGAGTTCTTCTGGAAGAGATAGAGCACCATGCTAGAGATAAAATATCCCACAAGCCCTCATATTGGGGAGAAGGAGGAAGGGAGCAATTGGAATGAAATTAGGCAGAGCTTTGAGATACTCAACAAACAGGCCTGGCCAGCAGACAAAGAGGCAATGGCTGTCAGAAGTTACTTTCCTTGACCAGATGGATCCAGAGGGACAACTGTAAATTATTTCTAGAATGTGTCATCTCTCTTTGACTCCTACAAACATCAGGAGACCTTAAGTGGCTTTGGTGCCACCTGGAGGGAGGAGGGATTAAGTTGGCACTGAGACAGAGGAGGACGAATTCCAGAGAGATTTAATGAAAGACTTCTTCAAGACACCGCCCAATGGGAGGATGTACATCCTGATGCCCACATGACCAATGACACATGGTATGACACTGGAAAGACTCTAAGAGACTAGAGGGTACAGGGTTATAGAAGTAACTGTCAACACCCTCTGCATGTAAATGAACCAAGACTGTTGGTTGAAGACTTTGTACAGTATTAAAGTTGATTTTGGGTTCTACCCTAAAATGTTAGTCCTTTCATCAGTAATATGAGCAAGAGTGGGTGGACTACACAAACCCATACCAATCTATCACACCACTATAGGTATGTAGTGAATATGGGCTTTAGTTGTAAAAGGAAGATCAAGAGAAAAAAAGAAATAACAGGGATCAGCATGAATGAAAACTCTAAGGCCATGAAATACAAACATGTAGAAAAAATGGCAGAAGTTTTCTGTTTGAAATGCATGTGTAATTGCTATTGGGGGATGAAACATGGCTTTGAGAAAAGGCAACTCAGCTGAAAATGTCAGGGGGAAGACCCTCACAGGCTGTTGCTACCAATCTTTGAACATTGTGCATGTTAAGGGCAAAATCCTGCAAAACATTGCACTTGTGGCTCCAAAACATACTGCTTACTAGAGGGTAAGCCGTGTTGGACACTGTAGAACTTACTTCTGAGTAAACTCACAGAGAATAGTGCTAATAAAGTCCTATTCATTTCAGTTTTAGAAGCTGGCAAATTTGCTTACTACTGACTGGATTAGGATCTAAACATATAGCTTTTTTAAAAAATGGTTATGTCTACACACCCATCCTAAGTTGATTTTCTCTTTGTCTAGAATTAAAAATAGCTCAAATACAGTATTCCGAATGAACAATTTCAAACTACAGGTAAGCAGGTTCTTTGTTAGAATCAGACATTAAAATTTGTAATTGTATTCTATTTAGTAATTATGAAGAGGCTAGTAAATCTAGTCATATGAACAGTGACAATTTTCCCATAGCTGGTTCGATCATCTCTCCAGCTGCACTGTTTCATTAGTGTAACAATTAATTTTTGTAACCAAATGTTTGGCAAAGATGAGCAATAGGAAAACAGAGGGAAAGTATTGAAGGGTTTTGATGATCAGCATCTTTGAAAGGGTTTGCTGAAGCTAGTGGGAGAAATGAGGACTTGGGGGTAATCCATGTGCTGAAATATTTTTGCTTCTTTTTCTAGAAAATGTGCAATTTGGTCAGGCAGAAAAAATTGAACAGAGCCTTCCAAGCAATAAATCACTGGATTGCTGGTGACATTCATACAATGCGGATATAGTGTTAACTGTATGAGTCAGACAGCCCTTACTGCACTCAGCCTGTTTCTAGGAGGTGACCTTGCCATGGTGTAGTAATCAATCATTCTGGCACAGGACACACTGTTTTTGTTTAATATTACACTATTGGAATATATAGTAAACAAAGTGCAAAGGAAATTTTGTAAGCGCACACTCTATAAGGCACACAGGAATATTTAGCGCCTTCCGAGTTGCCACCGCATGCTTTGTGCTACTCCAGTGGGAGCTTGCCTTCAGTTTGCTAAGTTGAGGAGTACATAGTGGGGTATAGCAAGCTACACAAAATACAACACAATAGGAGACATTTGGTGGGAATTGGAGGTTAGGAAAGGTTGGGAATTGCTATTCATCACATTTTGTATTTGAATGCTTCTTAGTACAGTGCATGTCCCATATTTCTCTCCCCCTAGCAAATGTTAAAAAATAGCTATACTCTGAATGCCATAAAGAATTAAGCCAGGAAAGTTTAATTAGCTAATAAACATTGTTTGCATGAGTGGAAAGTTATCAATTGCTTGCATATCTCACTGATTGTTAAGAGAAAGGTTATTAAGAATTTCAGCCATATTTTTATGTGCCACAGACACATTAATTCATAGCAGTTGGTTATCAAGGAATAGGTCAGAATAAGAGGAAAGGCGACACTCTAAAGTGAACGTGCTTTAAGTAAAACATGTGAAGTCTCTCTCCACCCCACCCCACCCATGCAAGCACATTACAATGGCACTCGAAGAAAATGTTCTGCTAAATTTTTAAAGCAATTTTCTTGTACATAATGAGGATAGATGGTGGAGTGTATATACAATCGTGTGTCAAACACATTGCTAATACACCGTTTGTGCTTCAATAAAAGTAATGGAGGTTCATATCTCTAACATCATATTCATGATACCTCTTTTGTGTGGATTATTTATCCAACCATAGTCTTTTGGGTATGCATTACAGTAGTTAAAAAGAAATACAACAATAAATTTTGTAAGCCCGTCTATCATTTCCAAAAGGAAATTAAAGGATGGGATGCTGATTTTAATACATCATTAGGGACTAAAATAACATAGTAAACTATTTAGTCTTGGGCAGAACAGAGAAGAATCTGTGTGTTCTGTCACAATATGGCCTGCACAGAAGGAAAAGTGGGGGGGGGGGGGGGAGTTCAATGACTGACATAGTTAGGAGCCACTTTAAGTAGTGTGGGAAGATTTGAAATGGGAAATAAGTACTGAGATGTATAAAAATATATGGGATAAAAGGATTTTAAAGAATATGTCTGTAAGAATAAACTATTTTTATAAACTAATTTGGAAATGGTATTTAAAGCGAAACATGGACTTTAAGAGCTGTGGAAGAAACGGTTGCAAGTAACACAATGAGCAATGGAGAGATCAATGCTCAGAATCTTACTTTGCAATGAAGTAAGAAATGAGGATATCAGGAGAAGATCACTGCTAAAAGACGTAGTAACAGAATACCTGATGGACAAATTAAGGTGGGTTGGCATGTCGCATGCACAAATGACAATAGATGGATTGCCAGAATAATGAATTGGTATCTGAGAGATCGCAAAAGACCTAGGGGAAGACCACCTCACAGATGGGAAGATTTTCTCAAGAAAATTGTCGGACAACCATGGAGAAGAACTGCCAGGGACAGATCGTTATAAACAGACGTTGTGCGGAATGTCGTCATGGAGACATATACTCATACAAGGACTCCTTGCTGAATAACAACACCAAAGTATCCAAGATATTCAATGCAAGTGAAAATAAATTGTATAGATCCTAATTATTCTACATAATGCTGGAGATGTGGTCAGGAGACAGGTATTTATTTTCATATGTGTTGAGAGTGTGCATTGATTTTGAAACTTAGGAAACTAATTTTTAGTGAAATCATAGAAATAATAAATATAAATTTAGAACATTGCCCTAAAATCGCACTTGCTATATATTTTTGATAATGATCAATGGAGATGGTTGAAAAGAAAACTAATTGCACATTTATTAACTAGAGCAAGATTAATGATAGCAAAAAACAAAAAAAAAACTAAATATGATTTCTAGTTTGGAAAATAGTTATTAATTGTAAGTTGGCATGTGATAATAAAATAAAAATAATTTTTGAGCGAGAATGTTTTTATGATACTATGGGTGATTTTATAGAATACTAGCAGATTTTGCTGGGCTGTTTTAAATTGTGTTGGAAGGTTTTTGTTTTGTTAATGTTTATTTATACACATGGGCTGTTATAAACTGTGATCAGCTTTTTTGGGTTTGTTTTTGTGGATTAAAAAAAGAGGAAAGGATGATACAATTTTTTACAATTATTTTATTTAACCAAATAATGTTTTAGTATGTATGTTTTAGTAGTATGATTGGCCACGGCGCATTTCCGAACATTCCTTTTGCTCGCGCCTCTCAGCCTGATTGGCTGTGGTGTGGTGCGGCGCATAGGATGTTGGGAAGTGAAGTCCTTTTTCTTTGTTTGCGTTCGGGGGCTCCTGCCCCACTGGTGCAAAATTCAACCCGACAGTTACCTGCGAACCCAGTTTGGGCGAGTGAATGAATACTCAGTATGGCCTGGTAGGGCCGGGTGCAGGATCCTTTGTCACATTCCAACGGTTAACAGACAGATTTATAGGTATAGATGTATTAATTAATTAAAGAGAAAGGTCATTGTTTGCACAAGAAACATTGCAATTTTGCAATTTGGGAAGTCTATGGGGATCTGACATAAGTGGTTGGAGAAGTGGATGGTATCTTTATTGGACCCTTTTTATTTTAAAATTTAAAATTTTAAAATAAATAAATTTAAAAATGTAAAATTTAAGAGCACCTTCATGGAATGGGAATGAAAAAGTCTCTGCCACTACTAGTAGATAGAGATGAGGGTAATAATTGCTTGGCTCCTTTTTTGGAAGAGCCATTGTCCCCAATTTGCACATTTCTTCATATATTTTGTGGAAATAATTTAAAGTTTGTATATAAGTATGGGAGGAAGCAAAAGCAACAGATTCCTTTATCCAAGCAGCACATGCAAGTCTGGTTCAAAAGTCTTGTTTTTACGACCACATTTGTGGTGTTAAATTAGTATAGCCATCTTGGTAAATTTGAGTTACCAGTTTGCCACCTCTTCCCTCTAACCAAGAGACTTGCTATCTTTGATACCTACAGGGCATTTGCAGCTCACTTCATAAACATAACAGAAAGAAACTAAGTTAAAACAGATTGGTTTTTGTGAGAAGTTAGTTTAGTTTATTTGATATGTATGCCGCCCTACTCAGCACAGGCCAACTCAGGGCGGCTCACAACAGATCAAACAAAATACAATATAGTAAAGGCAAAATACAGAATACAATATCAAATACAATGTAGCAAAGACAAAATACACAATATAGCAGAAACAAATACAATATAACAAAGAGCAAGGTCAAAAATACAACAGCAGACAGTAGCAATAAGACGTCCAGCCCTAGGCCACTCCAATATAGGGTGCCTCAGGGCTCGGTGCTGTCTCCTCTCCTATTTAATATCTACATGAACCCGCTGGGTGAGATCACCCGTTGCCACGGGGCACAGTACCATCAGTACGCGGATGACACCCAAGTGTACATCTCGTCTCATGGTGATCCCAGTGATGCTGTCAAAGTCCTGTCCGAGTGCCTGGTGGCTGTTGGGGTCTGGATGGGGGACAATGGATTACAACTGAACCCTGGCAAGACTGAGTGGCTATGGATTAGGGGCCCGGTGTTATCTCAGGAGCTACCATTGTTGGTTTTGGATGGGGCTAGTCTGCCCCAGACAGATCCGGTGCACAACTTGGGGGTCCTCCTGGACTCACGACTGCTGCTTGAAGATCAGGTAGCGGCCGTGGCCAGGAGGGCTTTTGCCCAACTTCTTGTGATTCGCCAGTTGCGCCCGCTCCTAGACCGGGACTCCTTACTCATGGTCACTCATGTTCTGGTCACCTCTAGACTAGATTATTGCAATGTGCTCCACATGGGCTGCCCTTGATGACCATCCGGAGGCTGCAGTTGGTCCAGAATGCGGCTGCTCGGATGGTGATGAGGTGCGGGCATTATGCTCGCACCTCATCACTGCTTCGGGAGCTGCACTGGCTTCCAGTTTGCCTCCAGGTGCAATTCAAGGTGCTGGTCATTACCTTTAAAGCCCTATATGGTAGTGGGCCAGGATACCTAAGAGACCGCATCGACCCAAGAATGTCTGTCCGTCCAACCAGAAAGGACCGGAGGGGCTCTCTGCTTGTACCATCTGCTAGAGAGGCCCGTTTCTCTAGCACATGAAGGAGGGCCTTCTCTGTGTCCACTCCGGCCCTATGGAACCTCCTGCCAGTGGAACTAAGGCTGCAGACTGAATTGCTGCCCTTCAGGAAAGATCTGAAAACATGGCTGGTGGGGCAGGTGTGGGGTCCTGAAGATGTCGTGACCCCCACCTGCTGGTTGGTTTAATATCAAAGTAATCTTCCACTTTTTAATGTGTGGGGGTTTTAACGGGGTAATTTGTTTTAATGGGGTTGTTCTTGTTTTAAGGGTTTTAAGATTGTATGCCGGCCAGAGTCTTTGTGAGTTGGGCAGCTATATAAATATGAATATAAATAGATACATAAATAACAACTCAATAATATGACTCACGACACAAGTCAAAAAGTGAGAAAGTGGCAGCGGTGAAGTCTCGCTGCCTCAACAGCTCTTTGAGTCCTGGCTAGAGGCAGCTGGAGGTGGAGCCCAGGGATGCCAGTGATGGTCTTCGGCGCCCCACACTGCAGGGGTCCCTCTGCCCTGCCAGGAAGATTCTTCCTTTTCTATGCCTCAAGGAACATAGTAGAATTTGAGGGATTCTGGCTTTTAAAAAATGAATAATAATATTCATGTGCTCTTCTCTGTTGGACTCCATTCCCTCTGTTATTCACAATTTATTTATGCCTTATTGTGCCAGATAAAGCATGAGTGTTTCAGGAATGACATGTAGTATCAACAATCAAATACAAATACAAAATCTAAATTCAATATTCAATTAATTTCAATAAGAAAGAAAAACGCACACAGTAATAAGAAAAATAAACTTGCCTGTGCTTCTCCTCTCAGTTCTTACTGAGTGGTTCAAAATGAGATTTACTGAGATAACCTGGCTATTATTCTCACCAAAACAATTAATAATAGCAACAATGTTAATAAAAGCATTGGGTATGATAGATATTATTAGCATAAATGACTGAAGCAGACGTGATGATCATCATGAGTACAATGAACGCAGAATTTGGGCTCATGCTAGGGAAAAACACCAAATAAACCGTATTTCATAGTTAAGGCATTTAATTTTACAATAAATTACTTGGCTATAACATTCTTGCTTATCTGCCACCAATTTGAAATAACAGCCTGAAGTTATTTTCTTGGGCCGTGGGGGGGGGGGGGGGCTCTTAGAAAGAGAGTTTAGCAAGGTTTTTAAAAATGTATTGCCTAGATTCCTATACATGATTCCACAAATTACTTCATATTATTAAATGATCTTATATATTTTGTAGGGGACTGCAGTGGCTCAAGTGCCTAAGATGCTGACTGGGAAGCGGAAGGTCAGCGGTTCGATTCCCAAGCACTGCAGGATGGAATGAGCTCCCGTCTTTGTCCCAGCTCCTGCCAACCTAGCAGTTCGAAAGCAAGAAATTGCAAGTAGATAAATAGGGACCACTTCGATGGGAAAGTAACAGCGTTCCGTGCGCTCCGGTGTCTAGTCATGCTTGCCACATGACCACAGAAACGTCTGCAGAAGCAGACAGCACTGGCTCTTCGGCTTTGAAACAGAGATGAGCACTGAACCCTAGAGTCGGATATGACTGGCTTTCGAGCAAGGGAAACCTTTATAAAACCTATATTATTATATGCTGGTGGAGCATCTGACACAACTAAAGAAAGAACAACAAAAACTATTTGTTCCGTTTAAATCAGAGCTTGGTGAATTACTTCTAAAGAGTAATTCATTGTTCAAACTGATAACAGGGTTTGGAAAGGAACACACTGGTGTTACTCATTATGTTGCTTTTACTGCTTCTTACTTTTTTCTTGTTACTTTCCGTTAGTTCAAAAACCCTTTAGGATCAATAAGGAAAATGCATGAAATTTTAAAAATGCTTGTCAAAATTCTCTCTAAAAATTCTTCCTTTTAAGGTAAATTTTGAAAGTAAGTACAAAACATTATTTGTTGCAATAATAAAGGAACTTTGGTTCCATCGTTATATGACTTTTGAAATGTAATTGGATTATACCCTCTTTATCCCAAAGTAACTAGTTACAAATATTGTTATTTGCAATTTTACTTTCAAGCTGTGATTTTTATAACACCTTTAATAATACTTTAGCTTCTTCAAGCACTTCCTGCAGTAGGATCAAACCTGGATCATCTACCCTTCCACACTTCAAATGCTGGATTAGACCTGAAATGATCTTGGAAGGTATGAGGAACCCTGTTTCATTCACTTATAAATCTGATTATAAACAGTATAGTAGCTCCTGCCAACATAGCAGTTCGAAAGCAAGAAATTGCAAGTAGATAAATAAGGACCACTTGGGTGGGAAGGTAAACAGCATTCTGTGTGCCTGCCACATGACTATGGAAATGTATGCAGAAGCAGACAGTGCTGGCTCTTCGGCTTCAAAACAGAGATGAGCACTGAACCCTAGAGATACAACTGAACTCTAGAGATACAACTGGCCTTCGAGCAAGGGAAACCTTTACCTTTAGTATTTTTCCCTTGGGCTTCTCTATCTGACTTTTCTAGTTGAATATTGAAACACCAAGGAAAAATGAAAACTTTGTTCAAAGTGTGTCCACACCTTCTTACTCCAGGTATGAATGCAAAAATGGAAGTGGCACTACACAATTTTTCATTTTTATACAACTGTTTGTGCATCTATCTTTATGTTGGTTCTGTAGTGGTAAACATATATACATGCTCCTGAGCTCTCAAAGAGATTGCTTTATAAAAATGTTAGCACTTTATTTAAAGAATAAAGCTTAGCACTAAAGTTTGGTAGTTTCACTTACTTTTAAAGTGTGGGTAGGGTGTGTAAAGTCAAAATGGAAAATCTAAACATGTCAGACAAGAACAGTGGCAGGTGAACCGAGATTCAGTGTACAAAATAAATGTGAATCCCCTTACAAGTTTCTTTGTGGAATCCCATTACATATCTAGTGCTTGAAACTACTGGTGAATGATCATTTTCACTCCATTACCTTTATGGTGTACCATTTCATATACAGTAATGACAATGGGTGTCAGGTACTCTTTGGACTAAACAAGATGTAAGTTATCAGCCCCCACCACCATCATCACCACCACCACCACAGTAAGTTAATTTATTGCTTCAGACATTTTCATATCTGATCCATTTTCACCCATTCGGTTGCTGTTCTACAAAGTTCTCAGCTCCTGACAGTCTCAGTATCATTTGAGATGAGAACACCTGGCACTGTGAAATGGTTTTCTTCTTAGTACATGGCTCAGGTATGATCCTTAGAGAGAGCATCTGTGTGTCCCCCATTGAATAAGGGAAAAGAAGGCGGCACAAACACAGTAAAGCAATATGCTTAGGTGTGACACAAAAACCAAAATATTAGCTTTTTAGTAAACAAGAAAAGAAAATGTGATTCTGTTTGAGATCCCAGTGCTAGACATCTTTAGGTAATAGTGTTATTTCTTGAAGAAAATCTAGGGTCACAGTCGCATAACAGCAACATCAAAAACATTCCTTTCTTCTCCCCCCCCCCTCCTATCTCCGAGTTTTGTTTAGTGATTATGTAGAATCGGCTGAAAAAGGTGTTTATTTCTGTTTGTAAATTGAATGCACTGGGTGTTTCTTTCAGCTTTGCCCCAGGCTCTGTTGGATATGCTGATGGAGTTAGAAGTAGAGGCAGGCACTAGAGGAATGTATGTGGAAAAGAACTCAAGTAGAAAACAAAGCTGTATTATTATTTTTTGTCATTTCATACCTCTCCAAAGTCCCACTACGTGAGGTGAAAAAGAGAATTTAATATACAGTGTTAAATGGGACAGTGAATGTAAAGAGAAATGTAGTGGTGGTGGGAAATAAACAAAGACTGTGCATTAGTCAACTCACTTTCTGCATGTGCTACTCAGGATCCCACTGTCTTGCAAGTCTCCTGGGTGGCTAGGCTACATGGAATAAACTCTGAATTTCCAAGCATATTGATGTGCTGTCCTTGTCGAGGTATAGGTCTTAGGCAAAGGCATACATGTTTTTTCACCCTTCAGTAAAATGCTTCATAATCTGTTAGGATTAGCAATTTGTGAATATTTTCAAATAAATTAGTTATATATGTGGTGAGGACTAGAAGCATGGCAGTAGCCACACAGCTTATAAAAAATAGTTTTTTTGATTGCAGCTCTCAAAATCCCCTGACTAATTCTCAGTTGAATATCTTGCATGGAGTTCATATGTCCTATTTCTGTCTCCAGTGCCTCTCAGTAGTCTTGTCCTAATCTAAAATGGCTTGACAAACACTTTTGTTATCCAGAAATATTTACTTTGTTTGACTGTACATTTTTCTCATTCATTACTTTTGTGACCAGAGGTACCCTCACTTTCTTTCTCTTCCTTCCATCTTTCCTTCCTTCCTTGGTATGCAAGATTACACTATATATGGGGAAAAATTATATACAACCTATAAATACTATACCATTTTATTGAATTCCTACTAAGTTGGCAGACTAAAGTGATTTTTAACACTTATCAATTGGATTTATGATTTTGGTGTCATTTACCCTGCTTCTGACATTAGGAAATGTTCAACATGAGGGAGTCACACAATGATTTTTTTAACTACACTATAAAATACTTTCAGTCACTTTTCTTTTTAAAATCCATAAATGGCTAATTTAATCATAGCCCCAGAGTAGATATTCTAGTTTTCTTGCTCTGCTAATTATTTGGCAGATTTTTGATACTTTAAATCATGATGACATGTGAATGGCTAGTAAATCATAAATTATAGGCTCATGGTTATCAAAAGCCAGCTTGAGAGTCTTGGCTGTGTGACAGAAAAGAAGATGCTTTTGTACATTCCAGCCCAGACATACTGTATGTGGAGAAGGACACGTGTAGAGAGAAATGAATGAAGAAAATTCATCTGTTTTGGCTCTGTCTCTCCCACTCAACTGGTCTATTGCTGAGACCTCTCCATAGGTCAGATTATTTCCATGTGAGATGGCTGGAGAAAACATGGAACAGGCCGGAGCCTGTCCAAATAGGCATTAATTCTGCTCTCTGGGATTTGGAGTAGTGGGTAAGCTGGTCCATTTTCCCCCAGCATCCACACTTGTTGGATACCAAAGCAGTCCCCAGTCACCCCTAAAGTGTACCTTTTAACACACACTCCCATATATGCCGTTCCCAACACTTGTGGATGCTGGAAATGGCACATATGGAAACCCATCAGCCATCAAACTCTGATTCAGGTGAAAACATATGATGTAAATGATCCCCTTCAGGATATTAGAGACTGAAAATAAACACTTTCACTGCTCCTCTGCAGAAGGGCAGAGAAACTTTAATTATTTTTCCTATTTGTTTTTCTTCATCCCCCCCAATAGCTGTGATTGAGGGACTGCCCACAGCCATGGCCAGCTCTGTCCTAACCAATGCAGCACAACAACAAGTAAACAGGAGAAAATTACACTTTCCCTGCTCCTTTACAGATCAACAAAGGAAGAGCAGCAGCAGCTTGAGTTGTTCCTCTTCCTCCTCTTCTTCTTCTGTGTCTAGGCCAGACGTAAAGCTGACAAAATGAAGGCAACATTTGGTGAGTTCATTATGCAGCTCCTTTCGCCTGACCTAGTGTAAGAAAGATTAGCTGGAAACACAATGTTGCCATTGTCATTAATATTCCAATACAAACTCCGCACATTAACAATTCATTGAGAATAGGGATGCCAATCAAGAAAGGGGAATCCTGGGAATGAGAACAGGGTGACAAATAACACCTAAGAATTCGAATAAACATGATAATAGTCATAACAAATGAAGTTATTTCACATCTTTAACATTCTAGAGGAAGGTGTGAGGAGGTGCAAAAAGGTATTTAAGATCTGAGGTTTTGATGGTCGAGGAGGAACCTTTCCCCAGGTAGGCAGAAGCCTACGTTACCCTCTATTGATACCATGGAAAATCTAAGTCTCGCATGAGGGCTATTAAAGCCTGTGATCTACCAACTTGTTAAAGAGGTTAGCCAATTTCTCTTATCTTATTTTATTTGTGTGTAAGTTAGAGTAGAATAGATTAGTTCTTCATATGTTTATCCTGCATATTATGGATGAATACTAAGCTTCAATAAAATCTCTAAAGACAAGCCGCAGAGTTGCATCTTTGCTGAGAAGAAGGGAGTTTTCGCAGAAAACAGATAAAATGTTTGAAGCCGGCAATAAGGCAACACATTCACACCAACATAACCTTGAAGAGCAACTTTCCTCAAAGGGGACATTTAAGTTGGAGATAAGGATTGCTACCATGATCCTAGAGGAAGGATATATTCACTCTCATCGGCCTGGGAAACTTTATCAACTGGGACATTCCAGCTTTGAAGGTAAAAGTTACTTTTTATGCTACATCACTCTCCCAGGGCTGGAACCTCTCTGTGAATTTTGTGGTTGTATGGGAGGTGGCTATATAAACTGGACTTTTAGTTTGCCACAATATCAGCTACCACAATTCCGACTAGGAAGCAGGAACACCATTTCCGATTAATAGCTTAACTGGGCTAGAAGTCCATGCCGGTGATAAAATGCACCTTGGGCCACCAAACCACAGGAAGGGCAGAGCGGGACTACTGTTGTGATGGAAAAACCACATTGTCCCCGAAGTTTGCAACAGTGGGCCACATGAAATTTTATGATATGGTGGCAGCAGTGGGATACTGAATTTACGCCCATCCTTTGAACTGTTTTGTTCATGAAATCCAAACTTTTAAGCATGAAAGCGGGTCTGTGGGACTTCGAAGAAATAGATGGGACATGGCAGGCCTTTTTTCCAGCATAAGTGGCAGAGCAAAAAGGGATGAATGGGACATTGTGCGTCTGCATGCCAGCGCAGACCGTCCATCTCAGAGCGAGGTGAGGAAACCGCTGTTTCGGACCCCTCACGCCAACGTCCACCTAAACAAGCCATCGTCCATCCTGTTCCATTGCCATCCTGTTCCATAAGCACTGAGAGTTTGTGGGGAGCAGAGGAGAATTCCATGGTGAGTCAAATAGCAAAGCTTCTTCCGGACACCATCCAACCACAGCCTCAGCGTGTTTTGAAGTTCAGCGTCATCCCAGGGTTTTTGTAAGGACATCGGCTTCAGCCATACCTAGCTCATCATCATCATCATTATCGCTTCCAGTATCAGCACAGAAGCAACGCCAAACCAGTTCCGTCTTCAGCACCAACACATCACTGGTAAGAAGATGGGTGCCTGCACATCACGTGAGTGCACAGTTGTTTGTTTCCATCAATTCTTCTGGGTCATCTACAGAATGGGAGTCAACTATGTCACCTGGGGTCAATATGAACATTGGTAAGGAAAGAGGAAGGGTTGCCAAAAGAGGAGCCAGCGCCAGAACCACAGAGACGTTATTCTTTTGTGATGGGCCTGAGTCAGGAGTCCAAAGGGAGGATTACCAGACAGGACCATGTTGTTTACTGGGGTCAATGTGAATGAACTGAGTCATTCTGGCATGGTAATGTGGTGCTCCGAAGATGAAGGTGGATCAGCTTCTAATGAGAGAGGCCTGGTCATATTCTGGAAGGGAGCCACAAGGAGTGACAATAATCTTTGTTTTCCTTTTGTTCAGAGACCCTGTCAGACTGTCATAGATAGAGAGCAGGAGAGACCTGTAGCACCAACGAAAAAGCAGAAGGATAGGAAAGCAGGCTTTCTAACAGATAGTGAGTTAATCCAATGATACTCAAAGCTGCCAGAGATTAGAAAGGCTCATCTGAGATTCATCAAAGACTTGTTAATTCTCTTTAAAGATGAGTCTACATCAAAGTTGGAGGTAAATTTATGGAGACCTGAAGTTTTGTCAGATAAATTTCAGGAATGGTTATCAACAGAGGGTTGAAACCAGTTTCAGAAGTGGGAAACAGAGGTAGCAAGGAGGAAACCAGTGAGTGGAGCTAGTTCGGAAATTAACTTTTTGTTGCTTCAAAAATCACGTCCTGAAGAAACAGTTAGTATTCAGGAAAGAGACAGGAAGTGGCAGACTGAGTTTTGGGAGGAAATGAAAAAAGGAGCCCATAATTTCTTTTCTGACTTCCAGCAAGTTTTTATAGAGGGTATAAAGGTAATGCTTTCTGAAGCCAATCTTAGGATTGGATCAAAAGATATCTGTATTCCCTGAAATCTTGCAACATCACCTGAAGAGCGTGCCATCAGTAAAGAGACTGATTTGCTATATACAAATGCCTTAAACAAGAGAAAGAGGGGGCTTGTCATCGTAGGAGCCCTGCTTTTGAGAAAAACCTGTCCATGTTTAATCTTCCAGACTTATGTCCTGTATCATCACCAGAGAGGGATAACCAGGAGTTCACAGTTTGACTTTTTCCTGCATGAACTTGCAAGGAGGAATTCAAGTTCTGGACGGGATTGAAGTGTGATAGGGGAGGAGCCAGTCTAGTGAAGGAGAAGGAAGACCAGCGCTTCTCTGATGTCAAAGCAGAGGAGAAGATTCTTTTTTCTATCTTAAATGCCTTGATTTACTTTATGAAACTTTTTTTTTCTGTTTTCTCTTACTATCACTTTTCTAAGTTTCATTTTCTGAAATACCTTGTAAAAACCAGGCAGCCTAATGTCTTAATATATCTTGTGTTTGTTTACTAAGCTATATATAGATTTAGGGTTAAAATAGATTAAGATTTAAGGTTTCATATTTTATCTTTAGGAGTAAGATAAGTTTAAATCCCTCCAAGTGGCCTGGAGGGAGCAGCAGCTGTGCAGCTCGGGCGGCTATAAGATCTCCACCACTGCCGTCACCCCTGGATGCTGGTATCTAGGTAGCTTCCAAATGATACTTTTATAGCTGCTAACTGTGCACATCAGACAGAAGGAGGAAAATCAGAAGTATGACTGGTTTGTTTTCCATCTTTTACAGCAGCACGCAAGGTTGGATTCTCAGAGATTCATGGGTAGGAATGTAAACCCAAGATGGCCTCCAGATTATATGACTCTTCTTTGCAAAACCTGAGAATCATGCCGAATGTTGCAGTGAAAGAGTGTAATGTGGAAGTGTAAAGACTGAAATGGTGAAACCCCTGCTCTGCTCCTTTGCTATAATCTGCAATCTAGCTTTCAGTTTCACTTGCTGGGAAGTGGCAGAGGTTGTCAAGTGGAGGACCAAGGAAAACTATTGAATCTTTATTGGGTCTGATCTTTTAAAGCAGCCACATCATCAATCTTGCACCCACCCAGTCTCTCTGATGTTTTCACTTGAACATGTGCTTTCCCTCTAAATCTGCAGTATCTGTGATCCCTGGGGGTGTACCCTTCCTTACTTCTCTGACACCTGTGTAGTAGAGGGGACAAGTGGCTCAACTGCTAGATCAATGGGAGAATTTGCCACACTGATTATTTCTTTTCTGTTGCAGATTTTGGCACCAATGGTCTATTAGGGACAGAGACATTGCTTGGGGGTGGGGTGGGGAAAATGATTGGGTGTTTCCATCTTTTGCACATGGGGCTGTGGTAGTTCAGTGGTTCAGAAGCTCACCTTCTTAGCTGGAAGGCTGGCAAGTTGGCAGTTCGAGACCCGGGTACTGCATGATGGATTGAGTGCCGGTCTCTGTCACAGCCCTTGGGGACATGAAAGGAGCCTCATTTGGGTGTTCTCTGAGCGGAGTATCTCCAGCAAAAAATCCTTTCAACCCAGAATAATTTCTGACATGAATATTATTACTATTATCGTTTGCACAGATAAGTAAGTGTGTCTGTGGGTGAGGGGAAATATAGGACAAAGCTCCTTCTTTTATAGTGAAGCTAACAGATAAAACCACATTTATCTATAAAATCTACAATCTGAATGCTAAAGTTAGATAATACCTAATAATGAATATCCTGTGGTTTATAAGGTCTTTCTTCAGTAGAAAGGGATTTAAGAATTTTTATATTTAATATTACTGATTATAAGGCATTAATCCTGTTCTTTCTGCCCTGGTTGGAATGGATCAGTTGCAGTTGCATTTGTGGTGAATTTAGTCTGCTATCAGTATATTGGATTTTCGTCTGAACTTTCAAAGAAGTTTACTGTCAATCATCTACTTCTGTTATATTCTCGTTTGTTTGGCAGCACTAACATTTTATTTTTATGGGCCTTCATTAAACCCTTCTGTGCTTTGAAACCGGATATGTGTTTTTGAATATTACAGTGATGGTCACATTTTCATCTGTTTCCATCACTTTTACCCTATCTCTAACTTGATAGGCAGCACAAATGCAGCCCCTTATTTACAATGGAATCCATTTGTCAAGATATGTCAAGAGAGTGAAAACAAGGGAAGTGGCCTAGTTAAAATGATTGCAGAGTAAACACTCAAAAGCAGGAAAAGGTGTTTGGAAAATTTCAGGGATGAGAGTTGATCTAGTGTGATTGAAACATTTTTACAAACCAACCACAAAACACTGATCTTGCTGTTTTCATTGCAAAATATGACAATTAAAGAACCCACCATGGATTATCCCATCCATCTCCTTACCATGTCACAAAACCACCCAAAATAAAACAAAATGAAACAATGAAAGCGCGGCGCCAAAATGGCCGCCGTGCTCTTTGCAGGCCCCCCCCACATGGACTCAGACATCCGGGTGAGTTAGGGGGCGTGGCCACCCCTCTATAAAAGGGGTGGCCACGAGGCAGCCGAGCTGCCATTTTAAAAATAGCGACGGAGAGGAGAAGTTTTATCCGTCGCTGTTCCTTTGACTCTTCGGCTCTTTAGCCCTTGGTCTTTCCCGGCTGGGAAGGAAGGATTCGCACAGAGCCTTTGCAGGCGCACCCCCCCAATAACGGACACAGACAACATTGAAAGTGGATAACAGCAAAGGGCCACATTTATTGATTCAATGCCCTAGTCCGAATTATAAATTTGTATTGGTAAAACGACCAATCATAATTCCTAAGGCAAGCAGGCCGAAGTAACACTGGTAAGGTACCACCCCAAAATTGCCAACGGCAATTGGTTACAATGTATCAATTTGTATCAATTTGTTTGTCAACAACAAACAAATTGTTGACCGTAGTCAATAACTAACTCATGACCCCACCCTCTGACGCGTATCCGTGAAATCACAGGGGTGATGCATGCTGGTTAGCAATCACCATCACCCCATCGCCTGGTTCGTCGTTGACCGGACAACGTTTAACTAATTTATTCCTGTCTAGTGTTGTCCAGTCAATTGCGAACCTGCCGGATACTTGTGGGTCATACTGTTTACCTTACCAGTGCTACCCGCCCATGTGACCAAAGTCAACAGTAGTAATGGAGAAAGACCCCTATATCAAACCATAGCCACAGTGTGGGGTGGGCAAAAAAGCCAGGACCCGAAGCCAATATGGGTCCCAACCAAAAATTCCCACCCGGCCCCGAAGCGACCATAATCACACTGTTAACTAGGGAGGGGGTGGAGGGGAAAAACTTCTCCGCTCCGTCGCTGAGGCAAAATGGCAGCACGGCTGCCTCGTGGCCACCCCTTTTATCAAGGCGGTGGCCACGCCCCTAACTACCCGGATTCTCTGTCCTGTGGGGGGGGGCCCGCAAAGGGCGCGGCGGCCATTTTGGCGCCGCGCTTGCATTGCAGGCGCACCCCCCCAATAACGGACACAGACAACATTGAAAGTGGATAACAGCAAAGGGCCACATTTATTGATTCAATGCCCTAGTCCGAATTATAAATTTGTATTGGTAAAACGACCAATCATAATTCCTAAGGCAAGCAGGCCGAAGTAACACTGGTAAGGTACCACCCCAAAATTGCCAACGGCAATTGGTTACAATGTATCAATTTGTATCAATTTGTTTGTCAACAACAAACAAATTGTTGACCGTAGTCAATAACTAACTCATGACCCCACCCTCTGACGCGTATCCGTGAAATCACAGGGGTGATGCATGCTGGTTAGCAATCACC
Source organism: Bradypodion ventrale (assembly GCA_035047345.1). NCBI lineage: Eukaryota > Metazoa > Chordata > Lepidosauria > Squamata > Chamaeleonidae > Bradypodion > Bradypodion ventrale. The sequence goes on along the minus strand of JAWDJE010000003.1, from coordinate 106,221,932 downwards.
ATCACCCCATCGCCTGGTTCGTCGTTGACCGGACAACGTTTAACTAATTTATTCCTGTCTAGTGTTGTCCAGTCAATTGCGAACCTGCCGGATACTTGTGGGTCATACTGTTTACCTTACCAGTGCTACCCGCCACACGGAGGGGCTTCACAGAAGACCTGACGCCCCCCCCCCAGACCGTCAGCTCGGTCAACAGGCCTGCTCGCCAGTCACCCAACAGGAGGTCCATACCTCCTCGCGACAGATGGACCCCATCCCCTGCATAGAGGTCATAATTTTGCAGACTAATATCGGGGTGATGACTAACCCGTCCCCAAGCCCTGGTGGTAAGAAACCGCGCCACCGCCTTGTTGACCGCGCGCCTCGCGCGGTCAAGCGCAAGGAGGTTAACGCCCCCTCTGTAAGAGTGGCGCGGAACAATGTCCGACCAAACCAGGGTTGTGGCAGGCCAGACATAGTGCAAGTAGGCGAGTTCCTCGCAAATCGCATGCTTGAGCGATAAGCCGGTGACCTGGCCCAAATCATTGCCCCCCAGGTGGATAATTAGAATGTCAGGCGGGTCAGCCCCCAGGCCAGAAAAAAGGAAAGGCCTCAGCTCCTGCCATAACATCCCAGGCTTACCATGCCATGCGAGACTGGCGTGGTCACCCAGTCCCAGTCGGGGTCCCCACTCTGTCGCCGCAGCGTAACGCGCTGCCCTGTGCACATAGCTGTGGCCCACCAGCCATACTGTCACCGGTGTAATACGACACCCAGGGTCTGCAATAAAATTGAGAAAAAAGGAAGGTAAGGTGACTGAATTGGTACTCATGGCGGGAGTGGGCGCACATAAAACTGAAAACACTGTGAGCCCCACCTCCCCATGCTGCGTATGTCAGCCCCCGAGTACCCAAAAGCAGCTGCTGTAGAGGCTGCACCAATACGGAACGAATGTGTGCCATAACGGGCACCTGAAAAACCCACCCTGGTGAGGGCTATGGCTGTCACCTTCCAAAACTGAAATTTAGTAAGGGGAGACCCATCTTGGTGACAGAAAAACGGGCCGTGGTGCCTGCCACGCAGTGCCAGGTACTCCTGTAGGGCACCAACCGGACAGATGTCTGCCAAAGAACACCGTAGCAGTCTTACTCCACTGCCTACGCCGTGCTGATCTGTTTTTGAGGAGCGAATCCTCAACTGGGCCCAGTCTTTGGCAACGTAGACATCTCCGAGTTCCAGTGCCCTACCACTTGCATCCGCCTTAGACAGCATCACGAGTTCGCTGACGCGGAGCGCTCCAAAAAATGCCACCGTTGTGGCTGCATGAAAAAGGGCTGCCTCATAATGATCAAAACAGAGGCCTGGCCAGCCCCGGGCCAACTGGGTAAGAACCCCTGGGGAAATAGGGTGCCGGTCGTCCGGGCAACGCCCACGCTCGCGCACCCACCCCTCCAAAACGTGTCTCACACGGAAGTCAGAGGTGGTATCCACATGACCCCCTACTTTGGCCGTAAAAGCCAACGCCGAGAGCTTGGATGCTATGGTGCGAGGTGCAAGGCCCTGTGCATGGAGGTGGACCATGAACCGCAGTACATGGTCCACCGGAATAGGCCAGGTCTCTGGCAGTGAAATTGAGTGGCAAAAGCCCTATATGAACTGAGTGCTTGTTGATACGCCTTACGCGTGTGTGGCGCTAGTGAAAGGCCAATCGCCCGGTTCACCTCTCCTTGCCAATAGTCCACATCTCGTCCGGGAGTGGCGAGGGAAATTCCTCCGCATCCGGGGCCAAGGCGCGGAACCGGGAGATCTGCAGGCGGGACAAAGCATCAGCAATATCATTATTAACCCCTGGGACATGCCTGGCCCTGAACAAGACATTGAGGCGCAGGCAGCGCAGCACAAAATGGCGCACTAGATCCATAACCCTGGGCGATTTAGAAGTCCGTGCATTGACAATGTGTACCACAGCAGCATTGTCGCACCAAAAATGCACTACCGAATTAGCCCACTGTTCGCCCCATAGCATCAAAGCCCCGAGAATGGGAAAAAATTCCAGGTATGTGAGATCCCGCAGGCGACCTGTGCCTGCCCATGCCGGTGGCCACCCACCATAGGCCCACTTCCCATTGAAGTACATCCCATAACCCAGGGATCCTGAGGCATCAGACTGGATCTGGAAATTGGGGGATGCCAGGAGGTCCGACCTCCAAAATGAGACCCCGTTAAACTCCCTCAGGAATTGCAACCAGACGAACATGTCTGCCCTGATACCCCGGGTGAGCCTAACTCTGTGGTGGGGCCTGGATAACCCTGCCATGGCGTCGCATAAGCGCCGGGCAAAAGCCCTGCCCGGTGCGACCACCCTGCAAGCAAAATTAAGGTGCCCATGTAGCACCTGGAGTTCCCTCAGGGATGCCTTACGCTTGGCCAGCAATTCCGAGATAAGGGTCACTATCCTGGACACCTTATCGCCCGGCAACCTAGAAGCCTGCTCTACTGTGTCAATCTCAACCCCCAGGAATACTAACTTGGTCGATGGGCCCTCGGTCTTTTCGGGCGCTAAAGGGACACCGAGTTCCTGCATTAGCGTCTGAAATGTATTGAGGAGACGTGCACACGTGTCCCAGCCCCGTTCACCCCCGAATAAAAAGTCATCCAGGTAATGGGCTACAGACCGGGACCCTGACCTGCGGACAAAAGCCCGCTCTAGGAAAGTACTAAAACGCTCGAAGGCCGAGCATGATATGGAGCAGCCAAAAGGCATGGCCTTATCAAAATAATATTCCCCTTTAAATTTAAAACCCAGCAATTCAAAGTCACCCGGGTGCACTGGCAAGAGGCGAAAAGCTGACTTAATGTCGCACTTGGCCAGCAAGGCACCCGGGCCACACGAGCGCACCATGCGCAGCGCATGGTCGAACGATGTATACCTGACCGAACAAAGGTCATCAGGTATAGCATCGTTGACCGATCTGCCGGCTGGGTAGGACAAATGATGAATAAGGCGAAACTCACCTAGGGACTTTTTGGGAACCAAACCCAATGGTGAAACCTTAAGGTTGGGAAAAGGGGGTGCAGGAAAAGGTCCAGCGACCCTGCCCGCGTCTAATTCCTTTTTAATGCTGGCCGCAGCCACCTCCTCCCTTCCTCTGAGGGATAACAGGTTGGGGGCATCCTGAGGTGATCTAACACCCATAAAAGGGATACGAAATCCCTGCTTAAAACCGTGAATGAGATACTCTCTGTCCTCCCCCTTTGGGTACGATGCGAGCCATCGCTCCAGCATGTCCACCTTAATTGGGGAGGGTGCCTTTTGGAGAACTAGTTCCTTCCGTGGCAGCCTTGCCAGCCCACTGTCCACCCCTCCCTCTGCCTCGCGCCCCCCCAGGCTTGGGACAAGCCGAGGCTGCGTGGGGACCAGAACACGTGGGACACTCATGCTTATACCTGCAGTTCTTTCGATTGCAGGAACCATTTGACGAGAAAGTCCAGCACAGCAGGCGGGCTGGAACCCCCTGCCCCGCCGGTTGGCGGGTAACCTGCGCTGGAGCTGCTCGCTGGACCGCATGTCCACAATGGTATCTATCCCCCGGGGCAGGGCGTGTGGGTGTCATATACAAGAGCCACAGTCTCTGGCAGGGCTCATCCCATCTCATCTCGGGATGGAGGGGAATCCTCATACGGAATTCCTCATCACATGCTAGCCATGAGGGGCCCGGGAAATCTACCATCGCCCTATATATGTTGTCCAAATATTGGACCATGGGAATAGCTAGATCCGGCCGCGCCCTCAAATATACCGCCATATATATCAAATAAGCGGGGAGCCAGTTAGCCCAGGTACGCGGCGGCTTACGGCGGCGTGCCTGCTCCTTGTCCTTCTCATCCTGACCCTCCCTTTCTTCCTTGGTGGGCTCTCTGTTCAGGAGTGAGAAGATATCTACATACTCCCCCCTCCAAATCTTTTCTCTGGTAGCCTGTGCCAAGTGATCGCCCAGTGGCAAGGAATACCCTGCCGTCGGCAAAGCCGAAAAGGGGACAACAGGCCTGGTAAAGGGAGCCGGAGCTAACCCTGCCACCCCCAAGACATTACCAGCAGTGTAAGAGCCTAGGCCCACCCCCGTGGGCATGGTGGCAGTCGTTGTCGCCGGGTGGGGCACCAGAGGGGTAGTCCCCGCACCACCCGAGCGAGGCCAAGGCCACTGAAAGGCCCCCCCTATATTGGGAATATGTGTAGATGTACTCGTTTGCACCGTATACTCACATGCTGCACCCCCGCGGGCCGCCCCCACCGGGGGTTCTGGCCCACTGGGGGCGTCGGAGCTCACGACCGATGTAGAGCTCATCACCGGGGCTTGACCCGCACCAGGTTGCTGGCTGGGGAGCTGCGAGGCAGTGGCCGTAGCCGCGCCACCCGCCTGCAGCAGCTCAACCCTCCCCGCCGGCTGTTGTCCTGCTGCCGTTAGCGCCTCCAAAGGTACCCCAAAAGGGGCACCTGCCTGACTGGCCCGGGCCAAAGACGCCTCGAGGGCCGCAATACGGGCCAGTAAGGAGTCCACATTAACCATGGGTAAAGAGCCGGCCGGCCCACCTGATCCTTGCATGGGGACAGGTCCCTGCACCCCAGGGGCCGTATATTGCCATTGACTACCGCCGAAGCCCGGGAGGGCTGGTGGATTAACCTGCCAAGGCAGGGAGCCGGGCCACCCCCCAAGGCTGGAGGGCCCCGGGAGAGGCTGCGGCCCAACAGGAATAGGCCCAACCGATTGAGCAGGAGGATGAGCGGTGCCCACCGCTCGCGGGCCGCGGGCCGGACCTCCCTCCGCGCCCGCACTTTGATCGGGCCAAGGGGCGATAGCCCCCATGCCACTAGCCCCGGCCGGGGATGGCAAAGGTGGCTGCTGGGGAGGCGGCACCGCGGTCCTCCGACCCGGATTACGCCTCCGAACCACCCGAGCTGCATTCGCAGCAGCCTTCTTTTTGGAAGGCATCTCACCGCAGCAGAAAGGGAAGCTAGCTAGTAAACGGAACTAAAAGGCTTCCCGGTAGCACCAACGAGCGACGGAGACGCAGGGGGAAAAACTTCTCCGCTCCGTCGCTGAGGCAAAATGGCAGCACGGCTGCCTCGTGGCCACCCCTTTTATCAAGGCGGTGGCCACGCCCCTAACTACCCGGATTCTCTGTCCTGTGGGGGGGGGGCCCGCAAAGGGCGCGGCGGCCATTTTGGCGCCGCGCTTGCATTGGCTTGCTGGCTGCTCTGTGTTTTTTGGCGCCAGGTTGATCCCTTGAAAGGGATCCTGTTCTTTCTAACAGATATGCCTCCCAAACGGAAGGCCCCGGTGACGAAACCACGGCCAAAGGGGAGGACTTTTGCGGGCCCTGTGCAGGGAGGGGGGCAGCCCTCTGGTCGGAGGACCAGGGCTGCGCCCCCGCGGCAGGGCACTACCCCAGCTTTACCCACCGATACCGGTGGGGCGATGCAGGCTGGTGCTTGGCCCTTGGCTGGCCAGCCTCTGGCTGGCCCTTCAGGGGCTTCGGCCCTCGGCCCGCAGTTGCCGGCTATGGGTCAGGACAGCGGGGGAGGGCCTGGTGCGGGTGCACAGCACGTTCCCCCTCCAGCCCCTCATGGGCCGGAGTTTTGGGCATGGCCCTATTCGGGCCCAGGCTCTCACTCTGGGGTTCCTGATCAAATGCCTAGTGGGCCATCCGGCCCACCCGGCCCACTTTATACTGGGGGATCTGTGGCAGTGGATGCGTTGCTAACACGTTTAGCTGTGCTTGAGGCATCCTTGGGGATTGCACACAACCCCATGGGAGGGGGCCCTTCTCTCTCTGCTGGGGGCCCTTCATGTCCACCGGCTACCTCGACGGCTGCCACACTGCAACAGGCGGCCAGCCGGGTTGAGCTGCTTGAGATGCTCCGGCCTGCGCCTGCCGGTGTCTCGCAGCTCCCTGTTCGTCCAGAGCTACAGCCGGGGAGTGGTCAGGTGTGGCCCCAGAGCTCGATTCCGGTCGCGAGCTCCGACGCCCGCCGTGGGCCGGAAACCCCAGTGGGGGCGGCTCACGGGGGTGCACCTAGTGAGTATTAGGTTCAAGTTAATGCACCCACATCACAGTCCACTTCCAGTGGTGGGGTTCAGTGACCATGGCTTCGTCAAGTCGAGGCGAGTGGGCATCAGTTGCCAGCCTATCCCAGTGCCCCTTGGTTCCATACTGGCACAACATTGGGGGTGGGGGTTTCCACCCCTGGGGCAGCTGCAGGCATCGCAGGGGCTGTCCAGGTTCCGCTGCGTATGCCCCGTGTACCTAATGTGCCGGTGACGGCCTTGCCGACGGCTGGTTATTCCTTGCCCCTTGGTGATCATTTGTCCCAGGTCACGAGGGAAAAGATTTGGCGGGGGGAGTACGTGGATATATTCTCCCTATTGAACCATGAGCCCACTAAGGAGGAGAGAGAGGGACAGGACGACAGAGACAAAGAACTGTCCCGCCGTCGTAAGGCACCACGCACCTGGGCCAACTGGTTGCCCGCATATCTTATTTATATGGCGGTGTACCTTAGGGCCCGGCCTGACCTGGCCATTCATATGGTCCAATATTTGGACAATATTTACAGGGCGATGGTGGATTTTCCTGGCCCATCGTGGTTGGCTTACGATGAGGAATTTAGAATGAGGGTGCCCTTGCATCTGGAGATGAGATGGGATGAGCCCTGTCAGAAATTGTGGCTTTTGTACATGACCCCCACGTGTCCAGTGCCTGGGGATAGGTACCATTGTGGCCATGCCGTGCAGCGAGCTGCTCCAACACAGGATCCCCGCCAGCCGGCGGGGCAGGGGGTTCCAGCCCGCTTGCTGTGTTGGAGCTTCTCGGCTGATGGCGTGTGCAATAAGCGGCAGTGCCGATACAAACATGAGTGTCCCTCTTGCGCTGGCCCCCACGCCGCCGCCGCGTGCCCATGGGCCGGTGGGTCACGGGGCAGAGGTAGAGGTGGACAGGGAGTGGGCAGAGCTTCTGCTGATGAAGCTAGCCAGTCAAAAGGCCCCCTCCCCAGTTAATGTGTATATGTTGGAGCGATGGCTCTCAACTTATCCAAGGAGAGAGGACGCGAGGTACCTCCTGGAGGGTTTTCAGTGGGGCTTCCGTATCCCATTCAAAGGAGTGCGGGGACCCCAAGATGCACCCAATTTACTGTCCCTGAAGGGTAGAGAGGAGGTGGCTGCCCTGAGTATTGCCAAAGAGGTAGAGGCCAAGAGGGTAGCAGGCCCCTTTTCTGTACCACCCTTTCCCAACCTGAAGGTCTCCCCTCTGGGGTTGGTACCCAAAAAGGCCCCGGGGGAATTTCATTTAATCCACCAGTTATCGTACCCGGTGGGTTATTCTGTCAATGAGGCTATTCCTGATGACCTTTGTTCGGTCAGGTATACGTCTTTTGACCAAGCCCTGCGAATGGTGCGCTCTTGTGGTCCTGGTGCCCTCCTGGCAAAATGTGACATTAAATCGGCATTCCGATTGTTGCCAGTGCACCCAGGGGACTTTGAGCTATTGGGTTTTAGATTTCAAGGGAAGTTTTACGTAGATAAGGCCATGTCTTTTGGCTGCTCTATATCCTGTTCAGCATTTGAACGTTTTAGCACTTTCCTTCAGTGGGCCTTTGTTCGCAGGTCCGGGTCTTGGTCTGTAGCCCATTACCTCGATGACTTTTTGTTCGGGGGTGAACGGGGCTTGGACACGTGCACGCGTCTCCTCACCACATTTCAGACGCTAATGCAGGAACTGGGTGTCCCTTTAGCGCCCAAAAAGACCGAGGGACATCAACTACGCTCACATTTCTGGGTATTGAAATTGACACGGTCGCACAGGCATCCCGGTTACCCATTGATAAGGTCACCCGGATCTCCGCGATGGTTTTGGCCTTGCTGGCCAAACGCAAAGTGTCACTTCGTGAGCTTCAGGTTCTACATGGCCATCTTAACTTTGCCTGCAGGGTGGTCACGCCTGGCAGAGCATTTGCTCGGCGCCTATGTGACGCCATGTCTGGCCTGTCAAGGCGCCATCATAGGGTCCGACTGACCAGGGGCATGAGGGCTGACCTTTTGGTTTGGCTCACATTCCTGCGGGACTTCAACAGGGTCTCCTTTTGGAGATCCGACCTTTTAGTTTCCCCTAGGTTTCAAGTACAGTCGGATGCCTCCGGCTCCCTGGGATATGGGATTTACTTTGAGGGGAGGTGGGCTTATGGCCAATGGCCTCCAGCATGGCGGGGCACGGATCGCCTCCGCGATCTTACATTCCTTGAGTTCTTTCCAATCCTGGGAGCTTTGATGCTATGGGGCGAGGAGTGGGCTGACTCAGTGGTCCACTTTTGGTGTGACAATGCTGCGGTAGTGCACATTGTTAATGCTCAGACGTCTAAATCACCCAGGGTGATGGCGTTAGTTCACCAGTTTGTGTTACGTAGCCTATGCCTGAATGTGCTTTTTAGGGCCAGACATGTACCAGGTATTAATAATGATATTGCCGATCCCCTGGTTCCGCGCCTTGGCTCCGGACGCAGAGGAATTTCCCTCGCCACTCCTGGCTGAGATTTGGACATTTGGCAAGGAGAGGTGAACCGGGCGATCGGCATGTCTTTGGCGCCCCGCACGCGTAAGGCGTATCATCATGCTTTCGTTCAATTTATAAATTTTTGCGTGCAACTTCAGTTGCCCGAAGTGTGGCCCATTCCAGTGGAACAAGTTTTACAATTTATGGTTTATCTACACAGTCAGGGCCTCGCTCCCCACACTATAGCATCCAGGCTGTCAGCACTGGCATTTATGGCCAAGGTGAGGGGTTTTGCTGACAGCATGAACGATTTCCGCATACGACATGTTGGAGGGGTGGACACGGGAACGTGGCCGCAGCCCGGACACTCGCCACCCAATTTCCCCAGGGGTGCTTACCAACCTTGCACGAGGCTGGCATAACCTGTGTTTTGACAGGTATGAGGCGGCTCTTTTTCATGCGGCTACCACGGTGGCCTTCTTTGGAGCGCTCCGCATCAGTGAGTTGGTACTACTGTCTAAGGCGGATGCGACTCGTAGGGCACTGGAACTCGACGATGTCTATGTTTCTAATGAGTGGGCTCAGTTGAGGATACGGTCCTTAAAAGTTGATCAGCACGGCGTAGGCAGTGGAGTTAGACTGCTACGATGTTCCATTGCAGACATCTGTCCGGTTGGTGCCCTACAGGAGTTCTTGGCAGTGCGTGGCACGCACCCTGGCCCGTTTTTCTGCCACCAGGATGGGTCTCCCCTTACTAAATTTCAATTTTGGAAGGTGACCGGTATGGCACTATCCAGTGTTGGCCTCCCAGGGGCTCGTTACGGCACCCATTCATTTAGGATAGGTGCTGCTTCAACTGTGGCTGAATTTGGGTACTCTGAGGCTGATATACGCCGTATGGGAAGATGGGGATCTATGCGTTTTGCATTATATGTTCGCCCTCTTCAGGTATGAGTACCAGTTAAGTCACTGTTCTCTTTTTTCTCTTACAGACCCTGTGTGTCTCCGCACACCGGTGGCAGTATGGCTGGTGGGCCACAGTTACGTGCACTGGGCAGCGCAGTATGCTGCGGCGACAGAGTGGGGACCCCAGCTTGGACTGCGTGCATCCACATGCATACGTTGGTACGGTAAGCGTGGAATGAGATGGCGGGAACTGTTGCCATTCCTTTTTTCCATCAGGGATGCTGAACCGCCTGATGTCCTTGTACTGCACCTCGGGGGCAATGACCTCGCCCAGGTCACTGGCATGTCTTTAAAATTCACGATTTGCAGTGACCTAGCTTATTTGCATTATGTGTGGCTGTCCACAAGGCTGCTGTGGTCGGACATCATACCGCGTCACGCTTACAGGGGAGGTATTGACCTCCGTGCCCTTGACCGCGCTCGCCGCTTGGTGAACAGGGCAGTTGCCCGGTTCTTGGCAGACAAGGGTTTGGGGATGGTCATCCGACACCCCACCATTAGTTTACAAAATTATGATCTTTATGCAGGGGATGGGGTCCACCTGTCGGCTAGAGGTATGAACCTCTTTTTGGAAGATTTGCAAGCAGGCCTGTTGACCAAGCTGACGGTCTGGGGGGGGGGGGGTCGGTGAGTCTTCATTGAAGCCTCCCCGTGTGGCGGGTAGCACTGGTAAGGTAAAGATTTATGACCCATAGGTATCCGGCAGGTTCGCAATTGACTGGCCAACACTTAGACAGGTACAGGTGTAATAACGTTGACCGGTCAATGACGAACCAGGCAAGGGGTGATGGCAGGAGCTTTTCAGCATGCATCACCCCGTGATTTGATGGATACATGTCAGAGGGTGGGGTCAGTAGATAGTTTATTGACTACGGTCAACAATTTGTTTGTGTCAACAAACAAATTGATACAAATGGACACATTGTAGCCAATTGCCATTGGCAATTTTGGGAGGAACCTTACCTTAAGAATTATAATTGGATGAGTACCAATTGAAAGTTATAATTCGGACTAGGGAATTATTCAATAAATGTGGCCCAATGCCTTTAATCCAATACCGGTGTCTGAGTCTTTCTTTGGGGGGTGCGCCTGCAAAGCATATCCTCAAAAGAATCGGGTAAACATAGAACTGTGGATAACTGGATCTGAGAACCAAATGTCTGTGTAAATTATATAGCTTGCTTGTTACCCACTGTTTTTATTAGATAATACACAGAGCATTCTCTATTTCTTGTTTCTTCAAGGATTATCTAATTTCAGTGTTATTTCCACATCCCCAAATCTTTCTGGTTTCCTACTCAGTTCCCATTCTAGAGGCAAGACGAAGAGATCTTAGAAGATATCCCATTGGGATCCTGTAATATGTTCTCACCAGTGATGCACTGCAAAAAAATTTACTACCTACTCTGTGGGTGTGGGCAAATCTGTGGGCATGGCCAACATCCTGCATTATGGGCTATGGAGGTGGGAGGGGCCTGGGGGAATTTCTGCTACTGGTTCTGCAGAACATGACAGAACCTGCTGCAGTGCATCACTGGTTCTCACTGAAGACTTATGGTGATTCTACGAATGAGAGATCCCCAAAATGTCCTGTTCTCAAAACCCCTACCCAGCAACCACAAGCACAAGGCTGTGGCTTCCCTCACAATGTCACTTCATCTCAGGTTTGATCTTTCTCTTTTCCTGTTGCCTTCTACCTTTCCTGGGACACCCCCCCCCCCAAAAAAAAAAAGAAGAAGAAGAGAGTCTTGCCTTCTCATGATGTGCTTCATCTCCGTCACTTTTGCCTCCAGACAGAATTCAGGCTTGATTTGCTCTAGGACCCATTAGTTTGTCTTTCTAGCCACTGAGGCTAGAGTTTGATATCAAGTAAATCAATTTTCCCCCTGTCAGATTTCTATTCAGCTTTCATATCTATACATGGTGATCAGGAACACAATAGTATGAATGATTTTTGTCTTGCCTCCAGTGAAACATCCTTACACTTGATGATTGCATTGATTGCTTACTTGTAGATACAGCAAGTGGTATGTGAGCGTCATGCGATGACATTTTATATACAAACTAAGCCCCACTGGATTCAGTTAAGGTTCCTGATAGGGATCTATCCAAATTATCAGCATCTTGTCACTGGCACAAATTTCCGTCACTTTTGTCCTTTCTGCAAGAGATCTGTTTGTGCAATTGAAATATACACCAGTAACTCATCAATAAATTACAATTAACTACAGCAAATTACACAAACCTTAGGCAAACACCCAAAGTATTCTGGATAGTAAATTATAAATATTAAAATAATATAGCAATATTCCTTATGGGTGCATAGCTTGTTCTTTCCTGTCTTTCCATAATTTCTTTTAGGCTGGGAGGGGACTCTTCCCCAAAATAAATAAATAAATAAATCAAAAGTCAATTCAGGTATTAAAAAAGGTCTACATGCAATTGTTCATTTATGTGGCCTCCAAAATATTTTGTGGAGAATAAGAGATATAGGATATAGGATTTTTGAAATTTGTGAATATTTAGTGTTAGATTAGTGTGGACTTTCTTCAAAAATAGCTCAACCAGTTTCCCTACCCCAGGCTCTAAGCAATGCCAAATATTGGTACCTTTCCTTGCCTGCCTACTTTCCTCCCTCTCAAAACCCCAAGCAGTGACTGCTAAATCTCAGATCCTCTAAACATAATGTAGCTTTTATCATATGGTACCTTTTCTCTATAAAAGGTAGTTACACTTAACTGTACTTATCATAACCTAACATTCTTGCAATAAATCCTGAAAATTAATATACTATATCCTACAGATCACAGAATGAATCTGTCCTGCACTTTGTGGAAATTGCAGAGTCTGGAATGCTGCCAGTTAAAGAAGGACTAATGTCTTAATGATAATTGTTAATGAAATGAGAGGATTTGGCAATAAATTTCCAAGTTAAATACAGTAGAAATTTATTTAACTCACCAGAAACTGTTTCTCTTTGACACCTGTACATGCTTTGCCTTATTGAGTGTGGGACATACAAGCACAGTTATTAAAGAACAGATGACAAGGACTGACAAGGTGGACACTTATACAATGATCTTTTCCCCAAATCTGTATCTACCTTAGAGGCCCACAGTTTTTTAATTGAAAATACCACCACCTCCTAAAATGACATTCCTTCTTATCAACTCTCTCAAGTTTTAACACCAAACTTTACATGAGACTAATGTGACTCATGATTAATGGGATTATATGACTAATTTCCCCCCATATATGTCCCTTGCTTGTGCTTTCTTCAATGGTGGCTTTTGAGATCTCATTTAGATTGGGACTGTGGTATGTTGGTGTTTTTCTTTCTTTCAAAAGGCAAGCTAACTTTTTGCTGTGATGTGAAACCCCCCCCCCCCCCATTTACAACTCTCCACTCCGACTATTATCTGCCTTATTAGAAAAGTTTCCATGGAAACTGGGTGTTCTTGACATGCACCAGGATCATTGTCAATGTAAATTCTTAAAATCACCTCCTCCATGCTGTGGTTATTTTGGCCCACCCAAAATAATGGGGTTTTTCTTCTCAATGCAAAGAGCAGCCCAGGATCACCTGTATAGATCAAGACCATATTGACAAAGGAATAAAGCCATCTTTCTTCTTTGCCATGATCTTATTCAATATTAAACATGCAAGCAACAAACATAGATGTTTTGATTATATACATCAAGTCCTCCAAGGAAATCCTAGTTCTCTGGGTTCATTGTCTTCCACTATCTATGCAAGGAATTTCTCTTTTTCTGCATCTGTGTTGGAGGTGGAATTCTGCTTTTCAGCGAGCATGCCATTATGGAAGTCCAAAAATATGATTTCTATTTCTTCAGTTTTCCATGCAGTTTCAATGAGTCAACATTGCACAGTTGAGGAGTGGGTAAAATTGTTTTGAAGTCTATTGAGGTAACAAGCCAAAGCATGTAAATGTTCCTTTTGAGAACTGAGAGATTCTGGGAGTTGTAATCTAAAAAGGGAATATTTCCAATCCTTCGCAATATGTGGTTACATCTTAATCACATCTTAATCATTTGTCACCTTTGTACCCATTGTTCTTTCAAGAAGTTCAAAATGGCATAGATAGCCAATCCAAGGCTGTGGAATTCTCTGGCAAAGGAAGTTCAGGTAGCTCTTTCATGCTATATTTGGCAAAAACTCTTAATTCTGGTATGCCTTTGGTAGTTAGGTTATGTTGCTATAAAAGAGGACTTTCAATTTCGTTTTAACAAAAACATTGTCTTTTATTCGCCATGCTTCTTTTACCACAAAGTTGCTTTTAGTATTTTCTTGATTTTTTAATTATTGTTTTATTATTAAAAGGGTAGTATTTCCCTTTAAAAAAACATTTAACTGTCTTTAGTCTCATTTGTTAAGAGGAAGATAAGGTGTAAAGCTAAACAATTGTTAATTGTCCCAGATATTCAAACAGGCAGAGTAGATTGTTCATAGACAGGACTTGGCTCAAGGTCATCTGATTCCTGGCTAACCATAAAGCAGGAACTTGGAAAAGAAGAACATTTTTTTAAAAAAAATTCTTTGCTTAAAATAAGACACTGACAAACTGAGATACATTTTTGTTGTTGTTATATGAACTCCTTTGTTTAGTAAAATTAAATTCCAGGGTCCCAGACAGATCGCTATTCTTGTTTGCTAAAACAATAGTTGCATTATACTTTTCTTCTAGTATGCCACAAATATTGGGCAGCATTTAAACCTGAAGTTGAAAAACTGACCACCCCCATCATTTCTATTTAGGCTCTGAATCAGACTTGCGTATCTATCGAATTGTGTAGGGAGCAAAATAATTGAGAACTACACTGGCAATGTGTTCCGCAAATTTGGGCAGAGAGCCCGCTAGTGAGCTCTGAGCTCTGCAGCCTCATATCTAAACCAGCCCACCACTGGGAATATAAAATCAAAGCAGAAAAATTGAGCATTTAATGGTCTACCATTATTGCTGAAATCACAATGACAGGCCATGATCTTAAAAGTACAATTCTGATCCTCGAATGTAGTAACGGAAATTACAGTGTTTCATACTCTGACTACATTAGAGGAAATAAAACATCTGTCTAAATATTAGAGATATAAAAAGCCTCAAAATAAAGATATTTGAGGATATCTTGTGCAGAGCACCTTTCTACCTGCTTGCTTAGTGTAATGCAGTCATTATGGCAATAAATGTTTCTAATAAAGTACGAAAATGGATTGTTTGCTTTGCTGCTTGTATGAACTCTCATTTCTCTTTTTATTATATTGAATCTGACATTTGCTTACCCTTTATCAGTGGAATATTTAATCAACTGCAATCTGTAAGAAGCAAGAGGAATTTCTATTTTATTTAAAACCTGTCCCACATGAAAGAAAAAGGACTAGGAAATAGGTTGTGCTGTGTATTGTAAGTGTAAAGAGTGTTAGAGTTACAATCTTGAATATTTATCTAGCCTACAAAATATATCATAAACATGTACAATAGTACCTGTGCCTTTCCAATCATTTAATTCAATGATGAAAAGATGTAATGTTTTAATGCACTTCCTTCCTTATTTCTACATTTTGTATGACATGCTTTGGTAAATTGGAAGGCTATTGTGAAGAATTGTGTTTTTATTAGCAGCAGCAACACAACAAGAGCAACAGTCAGTTGCTGCATGCATTGCAATTTAATTTTGATGCTTATTTGAGCAAAATATGCCATTGAAACAGCCTGTGTTTCTTCTTGTTCTTTATTTTGGCTGATCCCTACTTTTAGACAATCTAGTGACAAGTGCTAGTTATCTGGAAGAACAAGGTTTTCAAACCAGTGCAGTATGATTTATGGTTCTTGTTTCGCAGAAAGTATCACGAGCTCACAGAAGTGAAAGCTTCCAAATAGGCATCTAACTTTTGTAATAAATGCAGCTAACAACATGCCTGAAAATATAAAGAAAACAGAGTGAGCAATGTCTTATTATACAGTGGATAGTTTGATTTGGTCTGCTTTTGATTAGAAATTCCACTTGCACATGTTTCAGATTTGAAACCCACTTGGGTGCTTAAGTGTTCGTACAAGCAAGAGTTTACTGCATGTTACCGTTAGCTAATAATTCTAGCAAGTATTTTTAGATATTATTTACGTGACCAAAAGATCCACAATACTTTTGCAATTTGATCTGTTCTGATACCAGAACAAAGGGAGGGCTTTCAGAGACAGCCAAAGGAACACCTTCTGGGAAAACATATATAAGGAAATTTGTGCTTGCACAATCTGGATTCTGTCTGTGGATTATATTGCCATGGGGCCACAGATACAAAAACTCCAGCTAAATTCAAGTAAAAACAATATTGTTAGATCTGTAGAGAATATGCTTCAGTTTGATCTTCAAACAGAAGCTAGAAAGGGCATTGGTGCATTGTTTCTGAACCTTTTGTTTTTTGGCTTCAATTCCCAGAAGCCTATGTCAATTGCCCAAAGCACTGATCACCCAATGTACTGATTTAGGCCAGGCCCATGCTGGGTACCTTGGGAGCCCATGGAACAGGGAGTGATGAGGATCCCTGACTTTTCCTGCTAGGCTTTCCATTGCTCCAGGAAGTCGGTGGTGATGCTGGTGGTGGAAGTGGTGGTGGTGGCCCCACTGGACCAGTAGCCCCCAGTAGCCATGTTCCAGTCAGCCAAGGGAGGTCCTAGTGGACTTCACCCCCTGCCAACTAGCCCTCAGCAGGCCAGACGGAGCTTCCAACTCGGGGTGTGGGCGAGGTGGCCAGAGGTGGGGTGGGGAAAACAAGAGCATACAGGAGACAAAAAGGAGTGAGTGAGCCAGGATCCTAGTCTACAGGAAGGTGGTATTTTATCACCCCAGGAGAAGCCCCCTTCCTCTCGCCGCTGGCTGCCTTGCTAGCTAGAAGGCCACCAAGTTGGCAGTTTGAGACCTAGGTACTGCATGACGGATTGAGCACCCATCTCTGTTCCAGCTCTTGGGAACATGAAAGGAGCCTAATTTAGGAGTCCTCTGAGCGTAGTTTCTTCTGCAAAAAATCCTTTCAACCCAAAATAATTTTGGATATGAAATTATAAGACCGAGGAGATCCAAAAACTTTCTTTTTTCTTTTTTTGTCTTCCCCAGACCCTTTTATGCACATCTCGACAATTGCAGCCATTTTTCAAGCTTCTCTGAAAATTTCCAACCAATCTAATCTTCACTCTATACCATTCATTTTCGTTCCCCATCTTGCAGATGTGTATATAATTTGGGGGTTGGAAATCAACAGGTCTTCTTTGTGCCTGCAACAGACTCACAGACACTTTCACCTAGAATAGATGCAAGATCAACCTGTTCAAGTGGGGGCTGCTGGGAGACAACAACACACAGTGGGACTGGGGAGAGATGCAGAATGTGGCTCATTTGCTGGCCTGCCAGTGACTACCAGAAACACACGCCAAGGATGATTTCAGTTTGGCCAATGACAAAGCCACGAAAGTGGCTTCATTTTGGCAGTCCAAAGTTTGATCTGGACATGCAAAAAGAGACCCAGATTGGGCACTACCATCAGCACATCTATCTTAACACTCCACCTCAGCCTGATTTTAAGGGGAGAGAATGAGCAACAGAGCTAGAGACTCCTGGGGTGGTGGTGTCAATTGAAGGGCACAATTTTATGTTATAAGTAGGGGTGCACCAGGACACATCCCAGTGACTCACCAGGTTAGACTGGGCCTGACTTGGGCATCTGGGAATTGAGGCATGTGCTCCATGATGTTAGAACTATTGGTTTATTAGACATTGAATAGATTCTCATTATTTCCCACAGCTATTAATTTAAGTATGATCCCAAGCTCCTGGTCTTTCCTCTTACTTTCATTTGTCATCTTGATGATCCTTTCTCTTCTAGGCCATAAAATAAATGGGATGACACACCTCACACCAGGGGTTCCCAACCTTTTTACCCCATGGGCCAGGCCATGTTGCACAGACAGCTGAGTGGGCTGGACCATGCCCACTGGAAGTGGAAGCAGGCGCATTTACGACTGTCGTAAATGCACCCACTTCCATGTTTACAACAGCCATGGGTACATTTACAGCTGACATAAACACATCCACTTCCACTTCTGGGTGCAATGGCAGTGGCGGCAGGCCACATGAAATTGTTGCTGCAGGCTGGGTCTAGCCCACAAACCATACGTTGGGAACCCCTGCTGTAAACAATCAGATTTGGTTGAGTATGATGACATCTCAGAGGCAAGACAGAGCAGTTGGAAGGGAAGACAATGAGGGTGAATGAGCAATGAGTTATAAGTTACAAAGATATGGTTTTCAAAACTAAATTTATGAACACATGAAGAACTTTAACGGTAAATGAAAGATTTGCACACACATCTGAACAAATGAGACTAGAGGGGCTGCTGCTGTTGGATGTTTTCCCTGCTAACAGAAGACTAGCTTATCCAGGGATATTCCTAAATATGTTCATAATTGTTGCCTTATTAATTATCGAATGAATTGTTCTAATAGGATTTATTGTTTTCAGCCACTGGCTTTACTTTGCTCATTTTTTAAAAACCGAAACCCATTTGAGGGTATTTTTAAAAAAATGATAAACACTAGATGAAGGTACAGATTTAATTTTCATGCACGTGTTTTCCTTAACAGTAACATGCCAGATTAAAAAAAAACCTCAAATTGTGATCTGTGAAACAATTAGAACAACATCCCTGTAGGAATTTGCTACAGTTGCAGGGTAAAAATAGATTGGTCTGTCTCGTTTTTTGGTCCAAATTGGGGATAGGCTGGTTTTTACCTTTTCCTGGCAATTGCGCAATGTGTATGCCATCACAAAATAGCTTGTCTTGACTGACCACTACTTGCATATTTTGGGGTTACTCTAAAAGTCTACTACTTTTTGGTGCAGGTAGGGTTGTTCTATTTTGGCTCAGTACCAGCATGTGTGATTCCCTGGATTGAACCAAAGCAGTTAGCTTAAATTGTCTCTTTGCTTAAGTGATTTAGTGATATTGAGAAATGGAAAACTTCCTTTCCACTCCCCTGTTGTCTGGGAGGGACAATGTTAGCAGCTGTGAAGAAGCAGGCAGGAAGCTTTCCATTTCTCAAGACCTGTTGTGTTCTCAAACACTGTACCATTATACAATGTACCTATTCATGTGTAACCAATGTATCCTTCTACTTGTAACATGATAACCATCAGCTGCATCACTGTAACCCTAATAGGACGCGAGCTAGTGACCACCAGATGGCAATAGCGAGCGTCCAAGCTCATTGGTCCAGACTCACCTAAAAACAACAGCGCGGGAAGATTCCCGCCATCACCTTCACCTGGACAAGAAGGGCGTGACCTGCAATGACGTCACGCGGACAGTAGCCAATAGACTGTCAAGGAGCCACATTCAAATGTATAGCCACTGTATATATTGAGCTGTTCGTCCGCCATTACCTCATGTTCCCTCTGACCAGCATGTAATAAAGTTGTGTTAAGCCAGCTCTTCGGCTGTCCTGGTGTCTTTGGTCCCATACACAAAAAGACCATTAAGCATTTTAGGCAAAGCATGGAGGAGGACAGAGGAGGTGGGTTCTTTTTCCATTCACAAGGGAAAAAAAGATCAGTCTAGCTATGCTAAGCAGCTTTGTTTGAGATGTTTGTGGATACAAGGATCATCCCAAATGACATACTGCACCTTAAAGTAGCCTTATTTAGTAAAGGTAAAGGTCTCCCTTGCTCAAAAGCCAGTCTTGTCCAATAATAGGGGGTAGTGCTTGTCTCCATTTACATTCAAAGAGCCAGCACTGCCTGCATCTGCATGTGACAGGCATGACTAGATCCCTGAGCACACAGAACACTATTACCTTTCCCATTGAAGCAGTACCTAGTTATCTACTTGCAATTTCTTGCTTTTGAACTGCTAGGTTGGCAGGAGCTGGGGCAGATGATGGGTGCTCACTTTGCCGTGCAGTATTGGGTCTTGAACTGCTGACCTGTTGGCTTTTCAGTTGTCAGGCTCAGCGTCTAAACCACTAAGCCACCGCAACCCCTATTTAGCATGGTCTAAACTGATTTCAGGCTGGAATAATTGGAAACTCTAGCCACACTTACAGTTACTCCCATCTACAAGAGTAATATATTCTCATTCATCCTTACTAACATATTATTGTTACTGATACAGGCTCCTGTTTATTGCAGATTGAAAATACTGCAAAAACATTCAACATATGCTACCTTTTATCTTCTTCAGACTGCAAAATAAATCATTCTGCTTTAGAGATTTTATCTTCCAAGTATCCTGCATTTGTCCAGCACATTCTGCCTCCTCACTCATGTGTATATTTCTTCCCTTGTTCCTGCTTGCTTATCTCTCCATTCACTTCCTCAAATTGAAAGCAAATAGCCTTTTTTACAGGTATTTTTTAAAATGTTATTTTCAGCCTAAGCTTCTGCACCTCATGTTGCCTCCATTGTTCTTCTGAACACTTCCTTTTCATGTCCCAAATTCCAAAGTTTTAAAATGTATTGGCCATTATATTCACTACAAGGTGCTCCATTCTCATGAAGCTACCTGATCCCTAATGTCTTGCAGTTCCCATGGACCTTAGTTCCTCCCAACTATTTATTCCACTTTCATGAAGACTCATCTTTTTTGAGACACAGCCTTTATACATCACATGTAAGCAACTAGAAACACCTGAGAGGACTTTTTTTAAAAACTAAAGGCCTCAGATTTATAGTTGGGGGAATTCCTGGAGAATTCTATGGGCTGTTGCTCAAAAATATGCTTAATACTAGATAGCACCTAGTTTAGTGACTTTTACTCCGATGGAAAAAATGAACTCAGTAATTTTCAGAATCAAATCAGATGAACTTCTTAAATTAAGAATAGCAAAAGGAAGCATTGAAAGAAAACAATGTTATATGTGGGCTGATGGTCATGGAGAAAATGCCACTCCACCCATGTTTCTTAAATTAAGAGTAGCAAAAGGAAGCATTGAAAGAAAACAATTTTATATGTGGGCTGATGGTCATGTTTTCTGACGAACCATTCCATGTAAATATGATAGCAGAATGTGTTCTAACCAAGCAAGGCATTTTTCCCCTTTCAAAAGGGGCTACCTCAATACAGCAGCTCATGTATCACTTTATGTAAGTTTCTATACTAGAGTTTCTGTCCCTTACCTTTCTTCTCCCTCTTTAGATATTTGTTGAATCATTTCTTTGTTGGACCTTTGTATTCAATACTCAAAGGTTATGATGTTGTACTTTTGATCTTATATGCCATACACAGTTTTTGTAACAACTTGGTAACAGCATGTGTGCACATGTTGTCATATACTCCATTAATGTGCACAGTTGATCAGTTCATAAAAATATCAATAGTTAGGAAGAACTTCCTGGATGGGATTGGAACAAACAGACCCTTGGAGCCTTCAACGTGTGTAGTGATATTTGATTAGTGGCACTGGGCAGAGCCTTTCACAGCTATGTAACTGACCTCAATCTAGCTCTGCAGGTAGTGACTCCCAAAAGAGAAATGAATTATGATGAATGGGCCTCTTCTTTCCTGTAGAGTAATTTCTGTGGTACACTTCATGCTACAGATAGATGTAGATATAGGTATAGCATAGCTATACATACATACACATACAAAACACCTTTGACTTCCAGTGTTATCAACTTCTTTTCTTTCATGAGTGCTAAACTGTTTTGACAGAAAAGAAACCAGGATGGGGGAATAAAAGGATGGAATGGGGGAAAGCAATAGGCTGTGATTTCTACTATTATTAGCCGTATAAATTCATTGCCACACTTGCTATTTACAGACAAGTGAAAGCAAGGGGCAAACCAAAGATAGCTTGATAATTCCCAAATGGCAGCATATCTATCCAGTTTTAAATATACCCGACAGTTTACACTATGCTAGTTGATCCTTAAGAACCTTTGGGGCATCATGAAAGAAACTGTGGACTCAAGGAAATAAAATGTCCAAAGGCCCTTCTGTCCTCTCATTCGCCATAGCAGGGCTGGCCTTAGGCATCTTGCTGCATTTGTGGCCAAACAACAAATAACAATAGATAAGACTGAAAGAAGTCACAGCCAAGCTAGTTCTTTTGGCAAATCCTGCAAACACTTATCCCAATTTGTGGCAGTATAAATACATAATAGCCAATTAAGTATTTATCTATTTGTTGACTTTCCATAACATCTAACTTCTGTGTCTTGAGGTTTGCCTAACTCTGTCTGTTGTGTCAGAGAGGGCCTGTGCCGTTTTCCAGACACAGACACGTCAATTTAGCAATTATTCTGACTCAATTATTCAGAGTGGATCAGAGGTCATGGGATTTACTTCCAAGTAACATGCTTAGAAGAGAGTTAGACAACCTTGCCTATTGAAGGAAAGGCTGGAGGTCAGTGGTAGAGAACATGCTTTGCATGTGGAAGGTCCCACGTTTAATCCTTTGAAATCTCCAAGAAGGGTTGGTAAAAGACAATTAACAGACTCCCTGGCGGTCTGCTAAATACTGAACTTTGGAGGCTTGAAGCAAAAATGTGATAGATTATCTCAGTGGACGAGTGATCTGACCTGCAATAAGACAGCTTCCTACGTTCCTTAATTCTGATTATTTGCTTTATGAATATATTGCAAAATATTTTATGTATATATTTTGCATATACTCACCTAACAACATTGATTGTCGAGTCTCGTTAGCACGGATATAAGAATAAAACTGATTACATACTTGTAAGAAGACATATGCTTGCAGCATACATATGTTGTGTATTGATTTCTGAAAATTTGGGGGCAATAGACTGCCATATGTATGTGTGTTCATATATGTGTGTATGAAACTGTAGGCACACAGACTTCAGTTAGAGACCACCCAGAAGTTTAATTTGCTACAGAATAAAGCCTCCTTATTTGTTTAGTAAAGCAAGCTGCTATGAACATAATTTACAAGTCCTCTAGTCTTTTTGATTTGCTCACTTCCTTATGTCTATCAGGTACAGATTGTTATATTAATTACATCTCAGAAACATTGCGTAGTATCTTATGACAACCACAGTTGGTTAGAAATTCTAATAGTGATTTTGGATGACATGTTGTTGGTAAAATAATGGTGACTCCCAATCATAAGAAAAAGGTAGATTCTATTTATTAATATATCAAGTCTGTTGTTTGCACCATGTGCTATATGTAACAAAAATCATTAAAACTTTTTATGAAATCCCTAAACCACAAGAAGAACAACTCTCTAAAATTTGGGAACAGTATTATAATGAAACATTCTACAGCATTATTGCAGTATTTAAGAGTTACTGGTCCTGTTATGAACTGTTATGAACTATCGGTGATATTTTTCTTACAATCCATAATCGCAAATGAATGAGACTTCTTTAAAGGAGGCTTGCTAAGATACTGATGTCCCTCAGGAAAATACCTAATATGCAAAAGGACACTAGAAGAAACATTCTCAAATCAAATTATTCTTAAATAGAGATGAAATAATAATATTTGGTACTTTATTAAGTTTAATAGAGAGTAAACAAAACAACAACAACAACAAAAGCATCTTAAAGACTAACTCCTGTATTTAAATGTGAGCTTTCATGGATCAAGTTGGTCAGTTAAATTACTGACACTGCTAGGTTTGATATCTAGCCAACCTGAAAGATAATTATTTGGGAAAAGGTCAACAACTGTCCTGTGTGTATCTTTGAATATACATAGACTCATGTATAATGGAGTATAAACCTCTTTGTATTTTTAAATCATATTTAAAGCTTACTCCCAGGTAAGTGGATGTAAACTTTCAAGTATATTAAAAACTTAATGCAAAACGTGGTACAAAAACATGAAGTGAATTTCACATGCCAAATCATTTGCTTGATACAAAATAGCAATACAGTAGAACCTCGGATAAAGTCCAAACTCCATTCCACAAGTTTGGACTTTATCTGATTTTGGACTTTATCTGAATCAAATGGGCGATGCATCGGATAACACCCAAAAAATGGACTTCATCCGAGGTTCTTATACCAAATACCTCGGATAACGTCCATTTTTAAAGCTGTTTTGGACTTGATGTGCTGCATCATGTGTGAATGAAAACTGCGACTTTATCCGAATTGGACTTTATCTGAGGTACCACTGTACTCTGTAATGCTGAAAAAAACCCCAACACAGATGTTTCCTAATTTAAAAGAAAATAAATATTCCCTATTTTCTTTGTTGGAGCACCATAATTTTAACTAAAGTACTGAATCCAACTTTTGGAATGTGACTGACCAAGTGTAACAAATGCTGAACAAACATCAGAAGAGGATTCATTTTGCTCTTTTCCACATACATATAATATGATCTTAATAAATGGAAACTGTCATTTGCTTCTCAAAAGGGCATAGATGTTACATGCAATATAACAGGGTAGCCACTTAGACATCATGCAAGGAAAAGACAAATGAGGACATATATTTCCATAATGATTGCATATACTAATTTATTTTAGAGATGTAAATTTAAATATAATTATTATAACTTAAATAAAAAGCAATGCATTTCCTCATAGTACTTAACTCAATCTGATGAAGAAGATGTTGAAGGCTCTACCCAATTTTCCTTTCCTTTTAAACCAAACTAGATAGTCCTTTCAAATGCAGATACTGCAGGCTGATCTCAAGAGAAGCCTATAAATTTTGAACAGGAAATCAGGCTTTCCCCCCCCCAATGGTAGCACCCTTGTTTTAGATTAATCTCTCATGGGAGGTCCACAAAGCTCTTTGCAGGCGCACCCCCCAATAACGGACTCAGACACCATTGAAAGTGGATAACAGCATTGGGCCACATTTATTGATTCATGCCCTAGTCCGAATTATAAATTTGTATTGGTAAAACGACCAATCATAATTCTTAAGGCAAGCAGGCCGAAGTAACACTGGTAAGGTACCACCCCAAAATTGCCAACGGCAATTGGTTACAATGTATCAAGTTGTATCAATTTGTTTGTTGACAACAAACAAATTGTTGACCATAGTCAATATCTAACTCATGACCCCACCCTCTGACTCGTATCCGTGAAATCACGGGGTGATGCATGCTGGCTAGCTATCGCCATCACCCCGTCGCCTGGTTCGTCGTTGACCGGACAACGTTTAACTAATTTATTCCTGTCTAGTGTTGTCCAGTCAATTGCGAACCTGCCGGATACCTGTGGGTCATACTGTTTACCTTACCAGTGCTACCCGCCCATGTGACCAAAGTCAACAGTAGCAGCAGAAGAAACCCCTTTATCAAACCATAGCAACAGTGTGGGATGGGCAAAAAAGCCAGGACCCGGAAGCCAATGTGGGTCCCAGCCAAAAATTCCCACCCGGCCCCGAAGCGACCAGAATATCACACTGTTAACTAGGGAGGGGGTGGAGGGGAAAAAACTTCTCCGCTCTGTCGCTTAGCTAAAATGGCAGCTCGGCTGCCTCGTGGCCACCCCTTTATAAGGGAGCTGGCCACGCCCTAAACTACCCGGATCCTTCGTCCTGTGGGGGGGGCCCGCAAAGAGCGCGGCGGCCATTTTGGTGCCGCGCTTGCATTGCAGGCGCACCCCCCAATAACGGACTCAGACACCATTGAAAGTGGATAACAGCATTGGGCCACATTTATTGATTCATGCCCTAGTCCGAATTATAAATTTGTATTGGTAAAACGACCAATCATAATTCTTAAGGCAAGCAGGCCGAAGTAACACTGGTAAGGTACCACCCCAAAATTGCCAACGGCAATTGGTTACAATGTATCAAGTTGTATCAATTTGTTTGTTGACAACAAACAAATTGTTGACCGTAGTCAATATCTAACTCATGACCCCACCCTCTGACTCGTATCCGTGAAATCACGGGGTGATGCATGCTGGCTAGCTATCGCCATCACCCCGTCGCCTGGTTCGTCGTTGACCGGACAACGTTTAACTAATTTATTCCTGTCTAGTGTTGTCCAGTCAATTGCAAACCTGCTGGATACCTGTGGGTCATACTGTTTACCTTACCAGTGCTACCCGCCACACGGAGGGGCTTCAAAGAAGGCCTGACGCCCCCCCCCCCAGACCGTCAGCTCGGTCAACAGGCCTGCTCGCCAATCACCCAACAGGAGGTCCATACCTCCTCGCGACAGATGGACCCCATCCCCTGCATACAAGTCATAATTTTGTAGGCTAATAGCGGGGTGACGACTGACCCGTCCCCAAGCCCTGTCGGCAAGGAACCGCGCCACCGCCCTATTGACCGTGCGCCTAGCGCGGTCAAGGGCCAGGAGGCCCTGTAAGAATGGCGCGGGATCATGTCCGACCAAACCAGGGTTGTGGGAGGCCAGACGTAGTGCAAGTAGGCGAGGTCCTCGCAAATCGCATGCTTGAGCGATAAGCCGGTGACCTGACCCAAATCATTGCCCCCCAGGTGTATGATGAGAATGTCAGGCGGGTCAGCACTCATGCCTGAAAAAAGGAAAGGCAGCAGCTCCCGCCATAACATCCCAGGCTTACCATGCCATGTGAGACTGGCATGTTCACCCAGTCCCAGTCAGGGTCCCCACTCTGTCGCCGCAGCGTAACACGCTGCCCTTTGCACGTAGCTGTGGCCCACCAGCCATACTGTCACCGGTGTAATACGACACCCAGGGTCTGTAAGAAAATTGAGGAAAAAAGGAAGGTAAGGTGACTGGATTGGTACTCACGGCGGAAGTGGGCGCGCATAAAACTGAAAACATTGCGAACCCCACCTCCCCATGCTGCGTATGTCAGCCCCGGAGTACCCAAAAGCAGCTGCTGTAGAGGCTGCCCCAATACGGAATGAATGTGTGCCATAACGGGCACCTGGTAGGCCCACCCTGGCGAGGGCTCTGCCTGTCACCTTCCAAAACTGAAATTTAGTAAGGGGAGACCCATCTTGGTGACAGAAAAACGGGCCATGGTGCATGCCACGCAGTGCAAGGAACTCCTGTAGGGCACCAACCGGACAGATGTCTGCCAAAGAACACCGTAGCAGTCTTACACCACTGCCTACGCCATGCTGATCTGTCTTAGAGGAGCGTATCCTCAACTGGGCCCAGTCTTTGGCAACATAGACATCCTCGAGTTCCAGTGCCCTACAACTTGCATCCACCTTAGACAGCATCACAAGTTCGCTGATGCGGAGCGCTCCAAAAAATGCCACCGTTGTGGCTGCATGAAAAAGGGCTGCCTCATAATGATCAAAACAGAGGCCTGGCCAGCCCCGGGCCAACTGTGTAAGAACCCCTGGGGAAATAGTGTGCCGGTCGTCTGGGCAACGCCCGCGCTCGCGCACCCACCCCTCCAAAACATGTCTCACACGGAAGTCAGAGGTGCTGTCCACATGACCCCCCACTTTGGCCATAAAAGCCAGCACCGAGAGTTTGGATGCTATGGTGCGAGGTGCGAGGCCCTGGGCATGCAGGTGGACCATGAACCGCAGAACATGGTCCACCGGGATAGGCCAGGTCTCTGGCAGGTGAAATTGGGCAGAAAATGCCCTGTAAGAATTAAATGCTTGTTGGTACGCCTTACGCGTGCGTGGCGCTAGTGACAGGCCAATCGCCCGGTTCACCTCTCCTTGCCAATGGTCCACATCTCGTCCAGGAGTGGCGAGGGAAATTCCTCCGCATCCGGGGCCAAGGCACGGAACCGGGAGATCTGCAGGCGGGACAAAGCGTCAGCAATATCATTATTAACCCATGGGACATGCCTGGCCCTGAACAAGACGTTGAGGCGTAGGCAGCGCAGCACAAACTGGCGCACTAGGTCCATAACCCTGGGCGATTTGGAAGTCTGTGCATTGACAATGTGGACAACAGCAGCGTTGTCACACCAGAAATGCACGACCGAGTTGGCCCATTCCTCGCCCCATAGCATCAGAGCCCCCAGGATAGGGAAAAATTCCAGGTATGTGAGATCACGCAGGCGACCCGTGTCTGCCCAGGCCGGTGGCCACCCACCATAGGCCCACTTCCCATTGAAGTACATCCCATAACCCAGGGATCCTGAGGCATCAGACTGGATCTGAAAATTGGGGGAAGCCAGGAGGTCAGACCTCCAAAATGAGACCCCATTGAACTCCCTCAGGAACTGTAACCAGACAAACATGTCTGCCCTGATACCCTGGGTAAGCCTAACTCTATGGTGAGGCCTGGATAACCCTGCCATGGCGTCGCATAAGCGCCGAGCAAAAGCCCTGCCCGGTGCGACCACCCTGCAAGCGAAATTGAGGTGACCATGTAGCACCTGCAGTTCCCTCAGTGATGCCTTGCGCTTGGCCAGCAAATCCGAGATAAGGGCCACTATCCTGGACACCTTATCCCCCGGTAACCTGGAAGCCTGCGCTACTGTGTCAATCTCCACCCCCAGGAATACTAGCTTGGTAGATGGGCCCTCGGTCTTTTCGGGCGCTAAAGGGACACCGAGTTCCTCCATTAGCGTCTGAAATGTGTTGAGGAGACGTGTGCACGTGTCCCAGCCCCGTTTACCCCCGAATAAAAAGTCATCCAGGTAATGGGCTACAGACCGGGACCCTGACCTGCGGACGAAAGCCCACTCTAAGAAGGTACTAAAATGCTCAAAGGCCGAGCATGATATGGAACAGCCAAAAGGCATGGCCTTATCAAAATAATATTCGCCCCGAAATTTGAAACCCAGCAACTCAAAGTCGCCCGGATGCACTGGCAAGAGGCGAAAAGCCGACTTAATGTCGCACTTAGCCAGCAGGGCACCCGGGCCACACGAGCGCACCATGCGCAGCGCGTGGTCAAAAGATGCATACCTGACTGAACAAAGGTCGTCAGGGATAGCATCATTAACCGATCGGCCGGCTGGGTAGGACAAATGATGAATAAGGCGAAACTCGCCTAGAGACTTTTTGGGAACCAAGCCTAGGGGTGATACCTTAAGATTGGGAAACGGGGGTGCAGGGAAAGGGCCAGCGACCCTGCCCGCATCTAACTCCTTCCTAATGCTGGCAGCAGCCACCTCCTCCCTCCCCCTAAGGGATAAAAGGTTGGGGGCATCCTGAGGGGACCTATCATCCATGAAAGGGATACGGAACCCATACTTAAAGCCCTGAAGGAGATACTCCACATCCTCCCCCTTCGGGTACAATGTGAGCCAATGCTCCGACATGTCCACCTTAATTGGGGAGGGGGCTTTTGGTGAACCAGCTCCATCTGTGGCAGTCTTGCCAGCCCACTGTCCGCCCCTCCCTCTGCCCCGTGTCCCTCCAGGCCTGGGACAGGCAGAGGCTGCATGGGGGCCCGAACAGGTGGGACACTCATGCCTGTACTTGCAATTCTTCCTATTGCAGGAACCATTGGACGAGAAAGTCCAGCACAGCAGGCGGGCTGGAACCCCCTGCCCCGCCACCTGGCGGGGAACCTGTGCTGGGGCCGCTCGCTGGACCGCATGTCCACAATGGTATCTTTCCCCTGGCGCGGGGCGCGTGGGCGTCATGTACAGAAGCCAAAGCCTCTGGCACGGCTCGTCCCACCTCATCTCAGGGTGCAGGGGAATCCGCATACGGAATTCCTCGTCATAAGCCAACCACGAGGGGCCCGGAAAATCAACCATCGCCCTATAGATGTTGTCCAAATATTGGACCATCAGAATAGCCAAATCTGGCCGCGCCCTCAGGTACACTGCCATGTAGATTAAGTAAGCCGGCAGCCAGTTGGCCCAGGTACGTGGCGGCTTGCGACGACGTGCCTGCTCCTTATCTTTCTCATCCTGCCCCTCCCTTTCCTCCTTGGTGGGCTCTCTGTTTAGGAGTGAGAAGATATCTACATACTCCCCCCGCCATATCTTTTCTCTGGTGGCCAGTGCCAAGTGGTCACCCAGTGGCAAGGAATACCCCGCCGTTGGCAAGGCCGAAAGCGGCACCGCAGACACCGCAGGCATCTGAAAAGGGGCCTGAGCTAGCCCAGCCACCCCCAGTACATTCCCCGCAGTGTAAGAAACACCCCCTACCCCGGGGCCCTGGGTGGCAGTTATCGTCGCCGGGTGGGGTGCCGGCGGCTGGGCCACCGCACCACCCGCGCGAGGCCAAGGCCATTGGAAAGCCCCCCCCATAGCGGCAATGTGTGTGGGTGTACTGGCTTGTACCGTATACTCACATGCTGCACCCCCGCGGGCCGCCCCCACCGGGGGTTCCGGCCCACTGGGGGCGTCGGAGCTCACGACCGACGTAGAGCTCATCATCGGGGCCTGACCTGCACTTGTCTGCTGGCTGGGGAGCTGCGAGGCAGTGGCCGAAGTCGCGCCACGCGCCTGCAGCAGCTCAACCCTCCCCGTCGCCTGTTGTTGTCCAGCCGACGGCGCCTCAAAACGAACCCCAAAGGGAGCCCCAGCATGACTGGCCCGAGCTAATGACGCCTCAAGGGCTGCAGCGCAGGCCAGTTGACATGGGGCCAAGGGCCGGCCGGCCCGCCCGTTCCAGGCGTGGGTACAGGTCCCTGTACCCCAGGACCCGAATAGGGCCATTGCCCGACACCGAAGCCCGGTAGGGTCGGTGCAGGCACCTGCCAAGGCAGGGGGCCACACCACCCCCCAAGGCTAGAAGGCCCCGAGGGAAGCTGCGACCCAACTGCAGCAGGCCCAACAGGATGGGCAGAGGCAGGAGCGGTGTCCACCGCGGGCCGCAGCCCCTACCGGGCCCACACTCTGGTCCCCCGCTTCCGGCCAAGGGGTGATAGACCCCATCCCGCCGGTCCCGGCGGGAACCTGCAAAGGCGGCTGCTGGGGAGGCGGCACCGCGGTCCTCCGACCCGGGTTGCGCCTCCTTACAGCGCGAGCCGCACTCGAAGCCGCCTTCCTCTTCGAAGGCATCGCAAGCAGAGCAAAGGGAAGCCGAAAAATTGAAGGTTCGCCGCCAAAAGGCTTCCCAAAAGAAGGTAAGGAGCGACGGAGACACAGGGGAAAAAACTTCTCCGCTCCGTCGCTTAGCTAAAATGGCAGCTCGGCTGCCTCGTGGCCACCCCTTTTATAAGGGAGCTGGCCACGCCCTAAACTACCCGGATCCTTCGTCCTGTGGGGGGGGGGCGCAAAGAGCGCGGCGGCCATTTTGGCGCCGCGCTTGCATTCCCTCCTTTCTTTTGGGAAGCACATTAAAACTTTGCTTTTCAATGCTTCTTCTTATTTTAATATATCACTTCCTGCCTTGTCATTTACCTACCTGTTTACATTGTCTAGTTTAGTATTTTTATAATGTGTTCTACTTTTTAATCAATGTTTATGTGTTTTATTCTGCATAGCTCCCCCCCTCCCCCCAAGAATAGCTGGTATGCTAGAAGGGCAGTATAGAAATCTGCCAATCAATCAATAAAACATGGCCAACCTTTCAGACATAGTCTTGTTTGGGGATTTTTTTTAAAAGATTACTTAGATATTCACCCTTTCATTCTATTTTCTGAAGTGAACAATTAAGCTGGGGATCTGGTGAGTCCTTCTGAGGAGATTATTCCACAAGTAGGGAACTATAATCAGAAAGCCCTTTTTCTAGTGACCCATTCGTTGCACTTAGGATATAGCAAAAATGCCTAGTGGAAAGTATCTGATGATATGGGGACATCTATGGGGAAAACAAATGCAGCATTTTAAATTACTATCAGAAATGGACCAGGAGCTGTTATGCATATGTAGACAGATAGAATCTAGGGATTGCAGTGTCTTAGTGGTTAAGACACTGAACTTGATGGCTGGAAAGTTGGCAGGTGAGCAGTTCAAGACCCAAGTACCAGTGGTGGGATTCAATTTTTTTTATTACCTACTCTGTGGACATGGTATGTCCACAGCTTCATGGGATGGTGGACACTTATGGGCCAAGAGAATTCAGGCTAATGAACGCAACAAGAAGAAACAGGAACTAAAGACATAGGTAAGCAGATGACTCCAGAAGCTAAAAACATTGGGCAAGTCAAAAATGCAGACATGAAAACAAAGTTTGCAGGCGCACCCCCCCAATAACGGACACAGACAACATTGAAAGTGGATAACAGCAAAGGGCCACATTTATTGATTCAATGCCCTAGTCCGAATTATAAATTTGTATTGGTAAAGCGACCAATCATAATTCCTAAGGCAAGCAGGCCGAAGTAACACTGGTAAGGTACCACCCCAAAATTGCCAACGGCAATTGGTTACAATGTATCAATTTGTATCAATTTGTTTGTCAACAACAAACAAATTGTTGACCGTAGTCAATAACTAACTCATGACCCCACCCTCTGACGCGTATCCGTGAAATCACAGGGGTGATGCATGCTGGTTAGCAATCACCATCACCCCATCGCCTGGTTCGTCGTTGACCGGACAACGTTTAACTAATTTATTCCTGTCTAGTGTTGTCCAGTCAATTGCGAACCTGCCGGATACTTGTGGGTCATACTGTTTACCTTACCAGTGCTACCCGCCCATGTGACCAAAGTCAACAGTAGTAATGGAGAAAGACCCCTATATCAAACCATAGCCACAGTGTGGGGTGGGCAAAAAAGCCAGGACCCGAAGCCAATATGGGTCCCAACCAAAAATTCCCACCCGGCCCCGAAGCGACCATAATCACACTGTTAACTAGGGAGGGGGTGGAGGGGAAAAACTTTTCCGCTCCGTCGCTGAGGCAAAATGGCAGCACGGCTGCCTCGTGGCCACCCCTTTTATCAAGGCGGTGGCCACGCCCCTAACTACCCGGATTCTCTGTCCTGTGGGGGGGGGCCCGCAAAGGGCGCGGCGGCCATTTTGGCGCCGCGCTTGCATTGCAGGCGCACCCCCCCAATAACGGACACAGACAACATTGAAAGTGGATAACAGCAAAGGGCCACATTTATTGATTCAATGCCCTAGTCCGAATTATAAATTTGTATTGGTAAAGCGACCAATCATAATTCCTAAGGCAAGCAGGCCGAAGTAACACTGGTAAGGTACCACCCCAAAATTGCCAACGGCAATTGGTTACAATGTATCAATTTGTATCAATTTGTTTGTCAACAACAAACAAATTGTTGACCGTAGTCAATAACTAACTCATGACCCCACCCTCTGACGCGTATCCGTGAAATCACAGGGGTGATGCATGCTGGTTAGCAATCACCATCACCCCATCGCCTGGTTCGTCGTTGACCGGACAACGTTTAACTAATTTATTCCTGTCTAGTGTTGTCCAGTCAATTGCGAACCTGCCGGATACTTGTGGGTCATACTGTTTACCTTACCAGTGCTACCCGCCACACGGAGGGGCTTCACAGAAGACCTGACGCCCCCCCCCCCAGACCGTCAGCTCGGTCAACAGGCCTGCTCGCCAGTCACCCAACAGGAGGTCCATACCTCCTCGCGACAGATGGACCCCATCCCCTGCATACAGGTCATAATTTTGCAGACTAATATCGGGGTGATGACTAACCCGTCCCCAAGCCCTGGTGGTAAGAAACCGCGCCACCGCCTTGTTGACCGCGCGCCTCGCGCGGTCAAGCGCAAGGAGGTTAACGCCCCCTCTGTAAGAGTGGCGCGGAACAATGTCCGACCGAACCAGGGTTGTGGCAGGCCAGACATAGTGCAAGTAGGCGAGTTCCTCGCAAATCGCATGCTTGAGCGATAAGCCGGTGACCTGGCCCAAATCATTGCCCCCTGGTGGATAATTAGAATGTCAGGCGGGTCAGCCCCCAGGCCAGAAAAAAGGAAAGGCCTCAGCTCCCGCCATAACATCCCAGGCTTACCATGCCATGCGAGACTGGCGTGGTCACCCAGTCCCAGTCGGGGTCCACTCTGTCGCCGCAGCGTAACGCGCTGCCCTGTGCACATAGCTGTGGCCCACCAGCCATACTGTCACCGGTGTAATACGACACCCAGGGTCTGTAATAAAATTGAGAAAAAGGAAGGTAAGGTGACTGAATTGGTACTCATGGCGGGAGTGGGCGCACATAAAACTGAAAACACTGTGAGCCCCACCTCCCCATGCTGCGTATGTCAGCCCCCGAGTACCCAAAAGCAGCTGCTGTAGATGCTGCACCAATACGGAACGAATGTGTGCCATAACGGGCACCTGAAAAACCCACCCTGGTGAGGGCTATGGCTGTCACCTTCCAAAACTGAAATTTAGTAAGGGGAGACCCATCTTGGTGACAGAAAAACGGGCCGTGGTGCATGCCACGCAGTGCCAGGTACTCCTGTAGGGCACCAACCGGACAGATGTCTGCCAAAGAACACCGTAGCAGTCTTACTCCACTGCCTACGCCGTGCTGATCTGTTTTTGAGGAGCGAATCCTCAACTGGGCCCAGTCTTTGGCAACATAGACATCTCCGAGTTCCAGTGCCCTACCACTTGCATCCGCCTTAGACAGCATCACGAGTTCGCTGACGCGGAGCGCTCCAAAAAATGCCACCGTTGTGGCTGCATGAAAAAGGGCTGCCTCATAATGATCAAAACAGAGGCCTGGCCAGCCCCGGGCCAACTGGGTAAGAACCCCTGGGGAAATAGGGTGCCGGTCGTCCGGGCAACGCCCGCGCTCGCGCACCCACCCCTCCAAAACGTGTCTCACACGGAAGTCAGAGGTGGTATCCACATGACCCCCTACCTTGGCCATAAAAGCCAACGCCGAGAGCTTGGATGCTATGGTGCGAGGTGCTAGGCCCTGTGCGTGGAGGTGGACCATGAACCGCAGAACATGGTCCAACGGGATAGGCCAGGTCTCTGGCAAGTGAAATTGAGTGGCAAAAGCCCTATATGAATTGAATGCTTGTTGATACGCCTTACGCGTGCGTGGCGCTAGTGACAGGCCAATCGCCCGGTTCACCTCTCCTTGCCAATAGTCCACATCTCGTCCGGGAGTAGCGAGGGAAATTCCTCCGCATCCGGGGCCAAGGCGCGGAACCGGGAGATCTGCAGGCGGGACAAAGCATCAGCAATATCATTATTAACCCCTGGGACATGCCTGGCCCTGAACAAGACATTGAGGCGCAGGCAGCGCAGCACAAAATGGCGCACTAGATCCATAACCCTGGGCGATTTAGAAGTCTGTGCATTGACAATGTGTACCACAGCAGCATTGTCGCACCAAAAATGCACTACCGAATTAGCCCACTGTTCGCCCCATAGCATCAAAGCCCCCAGAATGGGAAAAAATTCCAGGTATGTGAGATCCCGCAGGCGACCTGTGCCTGCCCATGCCGGTGGCCACCCACCATAGGCCCACTTCCCATTGAAGTACATCCCATAACCCAGGGATCCTGAGGCATCAGACTGGATCTGGAAATTGGGGGATGCCAGGAGGTCCGACCTCCAAAATGAGACCCCGTTAAACTCCCTCAGGAATTGCAACCAGACGAACATGTCTGCCCTGATACCCCGGGTAAGCCTAACTCTGTGGTGGGGCCTGGATAACCCTGCCATGGCGTCGCATAAGCGCCGGGCAAAAGCCCTGCCCGGTGCGACCACCCTGCAGGCAAAATTAAGGTGCCCATGTAGCACCTGGAGTTCCCTCAGGGATGCCTTACACTTGGCCAGCAATTCCGAGATAAGGGTCACCATCCTGGACACCTTATCGCCCGGCAACCTAGAAGCCTGCTCTACTGTGTCAATCTCAACCCCCAGGAATACTAACTTGGTCGATGGGCCCTCGGTCTTTTCGGGCGCTAAAGGGACACCAAGTTCCTGCATTAGCGTCTGAAATGTATTGAGGAGACGTGCACACGTGTCCCAGCCCCGTTCACCCCCGAATAAAAAGTCATCCAGGTAATGGGCTACAGACCGGGACCCTGACCTGCGGACAAAAGCCCACTCTAGGAAAGTACTAAAACGCTCGAAGGCCAAGCATGATATGGAGCAGCCAAAAGGCATGGCCTTATCA
Organism: Bradypodion ventrale; assembly: GCA_035047345.1. Lineage (NCBI taxonomy): Eukaryota > Metazoa > Chordata > Lepidosauria > Squamata > Chamaeleonidae > Bradypodion > Bradypodion ventrale. The sequence goes on along the minus strand of JAWDJE010000003.1, from coordinate 106,186,554 downwards.
AAATAATATTCCCCATTAAATCTAAAACCCAGCAATTCAAAGTCACCCGGGTGCACTGGCAAGAGGCGAAAAGCTGACTTAATGTCGCACTTGGCCAGCAAGGCACCCGGGCCACACGAGCGCACCATGCGCAGCGCATGGTCGAACGATGTATACCTGACCGAACAAAGGTCATCAGGTATAGCATCGTTGACCGATCTGCCGGCTGGGTAGGACAAATGATGAATAAGGCGAAACTCACCTAGGGACTTTTTGGGAACCAAACCCAATGGTGAAACCTTAAGGTTGGGAAAAGGGGGTGCAGGAAAAGGTCCAGCGACCCTGCCTGCGTCTAATTCCTTTTTAATGCTGGCCGCAGCCACCTCTTCCCTTCCTCTGAGGGATAACAGGTTGGGAGCATCCTGAGGTGATCTAACACCCATAAAAGGGATACGAAATCCCTGCTTAAAACCGTGAATGAGATACTCTCTGTCCACCCCCTTTGGGTACGATGCGAGCCAGCGCTCCAGCATGTCCACCTCAATTGGGGAGGGTGCCTTTTGGAGAACTAGTTCCCTCCGTGGCAGCCTTGCCAGCCCACTGTCCACCCCTCCCTCTGCCTCGCGCCCCCCCAGGCTTGGGACAAGCCGAGGCTGCGTGGGGACCAGAACACGTGGGACACTCATGCTTATACCTGCAGTTCTTTCGATTGCAGGAACCATTTGACGAGAAAGTCCAGCACAGCAGGCGGGCTGGAACCCCCTGCCCCGCCGGTTGGCGGGTAACCTGCGCTGGAGCTGCTCGCTGGACCGCATGTCCACAATGGTATCTATCCCCCGGGGCAGGGCGTGTGGGTGTCATATACAAGAGCCACAGTCTCTGGCAGGGCTCATCCCATCTCATCTCGGGATGGAGGGGAATCCTCATACGGAATTCCTCATCATATGCTAGCCATGAGGGGCCCGGGAAATCTACCATCGCCCTATATATGTTGTCCAAATATTGGACCATGGGAATAGCTAGATCCGGCCGCGCCCTCAAATATACCGCCATATATATCAAATAAGCGGGGAGCCAGTTGGCCCAGGTACGCGGCGGCTTACGGCGGCGTGCCTGCTCCTTGTCCTTCTCATCCTGACCCTCCCTTTCTTCCTTGGTGGGCTCTCTGTTCAGGAGTGAGAAGATATCTACATACTCCCCCCTCCAAATCTTTTCTCTGGTAGCCTGTGCCAAGTGATCGCCCAGTGGCAAGGAATACCCTGCCGTCGGCAAAGCCGAAAAGGGGACAACAGGCCTGGTAAAGGGAGCCGGAGCTAACCCTGCCACCCCCAAGACATTACCAGCAGTGTAAGAGCCTAGGCCCACCCCCGTGGGCATGGTGGCAGTCGTTGTCGCCGGGTGGGGCACCAGAGGGGTAGTCCCCGCACCACCCGAGCGAGGCCAAGGCCACTGAAAGGCCCCCCCTATATTGGGAATATGTGTAGATGTACTCGTTTGCACCGTATACTCACATGCTGCACCCCCGCGGGCCGCCCCCACCGGGGGTTCTGGCCCACTGGGGGCGTCGGAGCTCACGACCGATGTAGAGCTCATCACCGGGGCTTGACCCGCACCAGGTTGTTGGCTGGGGAGCTGCGAGGCAGTGGCCGTAGCCGCGCCACCCGCCTGTAGCAGCTCAACCCTCCCCGCCGGCTGTTGTCCCGCTGCCGTTAGCGCCTCCAAAGGTACCCCAAAAGGGGCACCTGCCTGACTGGCCCGGGCCAAAGACGCCTCGAGGGCCGCAATACGGGCCAGTAAGGAGTCCACATTAACCATGGGTAAAGAGCCGGCCGGCCCACCTGATCCTTGCATGGGGACAGGTCCCTGCACCCCAGGGGCCGTATATTGCCATTGACTACCGCCGAAACCCGGGAGGGCTGGTGGATTAACCTGCCAAGGCAGGGAGCCGGGCCACCCCCCAAGGCTAGAGGGCCCCGGGAGAGGCTGCGGCCCAACAGGAATAGGCCCAACCGATTGAGCAGGAGGATGAGCGGTGCCCACCGCTCGCGGGCCGCGGGCCGGAGCTCCCTCCGCGCCCGCACTTTGATCGGGCCAAGGGGCGATAGCCCCCATGCCACTAGCCCCGGCCGGGGATGGCAAAGGTGGCTGCTGGGGAGGCGGCACCGCGGTCCTCCGACCCGGATTACGCCTCCGAACCACCCGAGCTGCATTCGCAGCAGCCTTCTTTTTGGAAGGCATCTCACCGCAGCAGAAAGGGAAGCTAGCTAGTAAACGGAACTAAAAGGCTTCCCGGTAGCACCAACGAGCGACGGAGAGCAGGGGGAAAAACTTCTCCGCTCCGTCGCTGAGGCAAAATGGCAGCACGGCTGCCTTGTGGCCACCCCTTTTATCAAGGCGGTGGCCACGCCCCTAACTACCCGGATTCTCTGTCCTGTGGGGGGGGGCCGCAAAGGGCGCGGCGGCCATTTTGGCGCCGCGCTTGCATTGTCAGTACTGTACTGTAACTTAGTTTTCTTTAGACTACACTAGCAAAGGTTGCCCGGCGTTGCCGGGCTGTTTTAAATGGTGTTGGAAAGTTTTTGTTGTTGTTGTTGTTAATGTTTGTAAAGAAGAGGTTAATCTATATTTGAAATTTTAAATTTTTTTATTTATACAAATTTTTTTTTGATGGCCTGTTTTAAACTGTGATGAGTTTTGTTTGGTGTTTTGGTTTTGTGGATGAAAAAAAGAATAAAGGATGATATACTTTTCGAAAAACTCTTGGGGCCTTTTGTGTGGGGCTATTGTGTCTTTTTGAATATTTTTTATTATTGTGGGCAGCAAGTGCTGCTGGTAGGGGTTATCTTGTATTTTGACTGTTTTTTCTCTCGTGGCCTCTGGGTGGAGTTTCTTCCAGTAAGTAGTCTCTTTCTTTATTCATTTCTTTTCCAGTCGTTGTGGTATGAGGTCGTGTGGTGGTGAGTTAGCTGTTTTTCTTTATTTGGGGTGGTGGTGGTGGTTGGATTTTGTGGTGTTTGGCTGGGTGCTGGGTGTGTTTGGAAATGTTTGTTGTTGTTTACTTTTTTGGTGTTATTTTTGTTTGTTTTTGTGTATTTTTGAATGTTTTTGATTGGGTTTTTTTGTGTGTTTTTTGGTGTCCTGGGGGGGATCCCATCTCAGACAGACTCCTTTGGTCCCCCCCACCCTCTCAACCCCAGGGGAGCCAGTAGAGAGGGGGATTTTCCCCCCCTCACTCCGTTTTTAAAGAGAAGTAACAGTTTGGTTTCTTCTCTTTAATATGGGGCGTGTGTGTGTGTGGGGGGGAAGGGAATCCCCTCTCTGCCAGGTCCCCTGGGGTCAGGAGGGTGGGGGAGACAGACTCCTTTTGTCCCCCACCCTCTCAACCCCAGGGGAGCCAGTAGAGAGGGGGATTCCCCCCACTCCGTTTTAAAAGAGAAGTAACCGCTTGGTTTCTTCTCTTTAATATGGGGTGTGTGTGTGTGGGGGGGAGGGAATCCCCTCTCTGCCGGGTCCCCTGGGGTCAGGAGGGTGGGGGAGACAGACTCCTTTTGTCCCCCCACCCTCTCAACCCCAGGGGAGCCAGTAGAGAGGGGGAGCACAACACCCCCGCCCCCACCCAGTGATATTAAAGGGGAAACTCCGATTAGGAGCTTCAGGCGCCGATGGGGAGAGGGGCTTTGGTTCCCGCGGCTTGGCGGACTTGCTCTCCCTTTGTTTTTGTTTTATTTTTGGGTGCCGGCTTCCTCAGCGTTCTGCGCGCTCATGGCACGCAGGACGCTGGGGCTTGTAGTTATGGGTTGGTGCTTTGTTTTTGTGCTGCATTTTTATTAAATGGTTTTCTTTTGATTGGCTGCGGCGCGTTTCCGAACGCTGCACCATGCGAGAGCCTCTTAGCCTGATTGGCTCTGGTGCGGCACGGCGCAAGGAATGTTGGGAAGTGAAGTTGTTTTCCTTTCTTCGCGTTTGTGGGGCTGTTGCCCCACTGCCAGTTTTCTCAATCCTTCGTTGACCTGCGGACCCAGATCGGCCGTGTGCAGGAAGGGTGAGTCCAGGCAAGTAGGGCGAGGCATAGCAACCTATAGCCAGTTCCAACGGTTAACCCTTGGATTTATAGGTTAAGATTACCAAGAACAATTGGGTGTTAAAATATATAGACCACTTTGTTCTGTAATCCCATAATTAATGATGCTATCCTTAGTGAGGTATCAGCTCTAATTTCTAGAGGTACATTAGGACAAAAGAAAATACGGAAGATAGCAGAGAAAATGTAGTTATCAAAATTTATTATATTTAGAGTTATCCCCTTAATTCAGGTTAATTTTAAATCCATTGATATCAATGAGTTCTTATTAGTAATATTCTGTGACAATCTGATATTTCTTTAAAATGTTCTTTGTGGAAACATTAGCCCTCTACTCCCTCAACCCTTCTTAACTGTTTTTATGTTTCAGCCTAGGAGAAGACTTTTTTCTGGACTCCAGATTTAGTGGTGTTGTCCACATCAAGCTATTTCAGCTCAGATTCTGTGACCAAATGAAACTGGCATGCCCACTTGTCATCAGGCACTAAGCCATCTTGACAGATGGGCATGAGGGTGAGCAAGCAAGAAACCATGTTGGAGCATTTAATTTGTTAGTAAAGGGCAAAATTCCTGGACAGAATATTAAAAGTAGGTCTATAAATTAAGTGAAATGTCACAGACACCATCTTCTGCTGTAGGACGAATTGTGGCAATAATAACAGGGCTTCGGCAATTCACAGAAGATGTACATTTCTATTGAGCTAAGTTCTCTGTTGGAGAAGAGAGATCATTATGTTTCCAAGTGCATTTTGTGCACTTTCTCCAAAGCTTTTTGACACTGGTTGCATGGAACATATTTCTGTGAATTTGTGTGTGTGTGTGTGTGTGTGTGTGTGTGTGTGTGTGTGTGTGTGTGTGTGTGTGTGTGTGAATGTGAGGAAAGAATTTTGCGGTCCGTCCGTCCTTCTTTGGTAATTATCAAAATTTACTCACCAGGTCTCCACAAAATTTCTTGTTTATATCACCATGTTTGCAAAGATTTTACTGCTTAACCTGGCGAAACACCACATAATATCCTTATGTAGAATACCTTTGTGGCTGTTGCTGAGTGGTACAAGCATGTAACAGAGATGCCAAATGATATGGCTCCTTTTAAACAAATATAAAATATGCTATAACTTAGCAGAAGAAAAATTGTAACTTGAAAGTCCATTCCCAGCTGAAAATAAAAAGTTTCCATAGTGATTCTTGGAAAGATACACACACACTAGCTTGGTGTGTATGCACATGCTCTGAGAATCATGGAAGGAACTTTTTCTTTACCAGTTAGGGATGGGCTGAAATATAATAAGTGAAATATAATAAGCCACAATCCCCAAATCACCTACCTTTCCTTTGCTTTACCCAAACCTCACCCTCGAAAATAGTCTTACATGTGTAACAATGATGCAACATATAGTTCAGCTACACATAGAGCTACACAAAGACAAATCAATGAAATTAACAAAACACAAAAATGGGTTGAAGAAAGGTTAAGAGGAGGGGGCAGGTAGCATAGAAGGTGACTTCTGAAGGCTGTTAGCTTTCATATCTCCCCACAGAACTGAGAGCCTATCTACATTGACCATTGTTTGGTGTGGTGTGGTATGGGATGAAGGGGTGTGAGAAAGAAGCAAAATGCCATTTGAAACAGCCCCTACGTCCCAAAGGCATTTTGCTCTTCCAAATTACCAACATAGTGTTGCTAGAGGTTGCAGCCATGGGGTCCCAGTGGCATATCATCAGGGCCAGTTGGGACAGCAGCAGTGTTTCCAGCAGTAGCACAGTCTGAGCAGGTGAGAACAATTGCTGTTGTGTGTGTGGGGGACACACACAATCCCTCCAGCAGTGGATTGACAGCAGCTGATTGGCAGCAGCATCAGAGTTAAGAAGCATTCAGTGGCACCAAGTGGGGATTATAAGTAAAAAAAGTGGGGGTGGAAACTAAACACTTCCTCGGATTGTTTGAGATGATCAGGGGATGTGCAATTTTATCTTTTTTAAAGTATGGTAGATGATTGTTACAGCAAAACAGTGATCATCTAGTGACCTTAAGAAAAAATATATAATTCCCCTGATCATTGTTGGGTATAACCACCCCAATGTTAGATTACTGAAGTATTGTGCTAATAATAATTTCATGTCATAAATTATGCTGGGTTGAAAGGATTTTTGGTGCAGAAACTCCACTCAGGGGATGCTTGAATGAGGCTCCTTTCATGTCTCCAAGATCTTTCCCCCACCAAAGTTAAATTTACATCAGAAATTAATTATCCCCTTTTCCTACTAAATAACATGCTTAAAATTTCTCTTAATGGATGATACATGTGTTTGTACACAGGAATCTAACCATATCAAATAATGGTCATATGAATCTAACACTTCAAGGAAATGTGCTTTGTTTTTCAAATTGTGTCAATAGATTCTCCCTAAAGTTTATGTGAAATTGCCTCTCTTGTAATAAGACTGTTATCATGTCATCTTTCACTCTTCTCTTCTCTTGAGTATACATACCCAATTTCCCAAAATGTTTTTCTTAGAGCTTGATTTCCCAGACCCTTTAGCATTTGGTTGCCTTTCCAATTTCTCAATAACTTTTAAAACCCCAGATGTCTTGAACTTGACACAGTATCCCAGGAGAGATCTGACAAAAGCAGAGTGGTACTATATTTTTTATTCCTCTGGCACTGTGGCCAAAATCCTGTTGCTTTGCTCTGTAAACCAAACTAGAGTGGACCCAATGAATCATTGGGTATCTGGTGAGTTAACTCCAACTGTGACTTACTTTAGCATAGTAAGCCAAAGTTAAATGCTGCCACAGACCTCTGGGCCCCACCAATGGCTGGAGGGGTTAAAGAGACACCCTGGCCTCGTGGGCAACAGAGGATGCTGCCGCTGACCTCCGGGCCCCCACTGATGGTTTGGTTGTGGTGCCGTGGTGTGATGTGTGCCATGACAGCTATTTTGCTGTTATGGGACTTTTTCAAATCAATGATTTTCTTCCTTCTCTCTAATGTTTTATGATGTTTGTAATTTTATGATGCTGCGATCTATGATTTTTATGATACCGTGATTCATTTACTGTTATACTATTGTATTTTATTGTGTTGTAATATGTAGAATGTATATGTGTTTAAGATGCCCTGTTGTTTATGTGAATCACCCTGAGTCGCACTGTCGAGTGGGCGGCATACAAATTTAATTAAATAACAACAACAACAACAACAACAACAACAACAACAACAACAACAACAACAACAACAACAACAACAACAACAACAACAACAATGCCTATTTGCATCAAGGAACATGTGGAGGAGCAAACTCACTAAATACCCATCGATTCAATTTTGTTGACTCATGTTTAACATGTGGTCTACTAAGGCACTTAAATTCTCTAAACAATTACTGCTGATAAGCAAGCTCTCCCCCATCTTATATGTGTACACCTCAGTTCTAAATACAAAACTTTATGTCCTTCCTTATAAAAAACCCTTTTGGGGGGCCCAGTGCTCCAATCTCTCAAGGTCCTCTTGAATTCTCATCATGACTTTTGAAGTATTAGCTACCCATCCAAGTTTAGTGTCATCCACAAATTTGGTGAGCATCCCATTCACACCCTTATCCAAGTCATTTATAAAAATGTTGAACCTTACATGCCAAAAACAGCATATTGGGAGAATAAAAAATTGTGTGAAAAAGTCAGCACACAACTACAAAAGAAAGTGAAAGTGGTTGTACTGTTTAGCATATACAATGCTTACTACTATATAGTTATTTTCATCATCATTTACTTACTGTATTTGTGTTATCTAATATGCCTTGAGCAATTCATTTCACCAACAGCACACTAAATTGCTGTACAGGCTCTCCCCTTTATTAGTGGCAATTATGAAATCCAATTTTAGTTGTACTTACTACATTTCCTCCATTGCCTACAGGGCATCCCTATGGGAGGGATATGAGTTACTGCTTCTGGCCTTAATCTTTATATCTTTTTACCCCAAAATCCATTTTATATATTTTTCAGGAAGACATATATTACTCTATTTACAACAGCTGCCTTAATATCTTATTTTGAATACTAGGAGAAAAATACAGCCCTGTGTGAATCAACATGTAGGAGAAGTAGAGTGGTAAAACGAATGGGGCATTTAAATAATCCTCTTGGGTGCTCCCTTTTCAAAACATACAGAAATTATACAGTCTATCAGATCTTTCTCTCTGGAGTTTGTGATTACATTGGTTATGGTCTGGATGGGTAGATTGGAGTAAGCACTGAAGGACAATTATGCTGTAGGCAAAAGGTGGGAAGAGCTGCATTTTGATCCATAGTTACTAGGACTCAGAATAAAGAATACTTTTCTGGACTACTGTTTCCAAAATCCTCCAACCAGTGCAGCCATAATGAAGTAACATGGAGAAAGGAGTGTTGCATTCATGGAACAGCCCTCACCTGTGATTGCCATGTGGTGGTGGTGGTGGTGGTGATACAACTCCCACATTTAGTCTGTTGTAGTATAGTACAGTAAAACCTCTGATAATGACGCGATCGCATAATGACAAAACTGCATAACAATGCGTTCGTTATGCACCATGTGAGGCCCCGCATAACAACAAAAAAGCTTAAAAAGTGTCATTATGCGGTGCATTGGTATCAATGCACCAGATAATGACACTTTTTGACACTTTTTTTGTTATCCCATAGGGATCGGATAACGACAAAATCCGGTTAACAACACGACTTGTGGAACCAAGTTTTGTTGTTATCTGGGGTTCTATTGTGATTATTTTTTCCAAGCTGAGGCCATGGATATACTTTGCTCATTATTATTATTATTATTATTATTATTATTATTATTATTATTATTATTATTATTATTATTATTATTATTATTATTATTATTATTATTATTATTATTATTATTATTATTATTATTATTATTATTTCTATACTGCCTTTCTTACCCAATGGGCAACTCAAGGTGGTTAACAACAATAAATATACAACACAAAATAGAAAAATACAGGATCTAAACAGCAGCAATAACAAAACAATAATCACCAATATACAAAATCAATAAGTGCATAGCAATACAGCATAATCTATACAGTCAATATCAATATGACAATAATAAATAAGAGTCCCCAGAAATATAGTATGCAGAAAATTCAAGCCCACAGAATAAATACTATAGCAAAGACATATCAACTATAATACAATACACTATAAAAAGCGCTCAACAAAATTCGACTGCCAAAACAGGAACAGTAGCATAAAGATGTACCACAGCACAATCCTTTTCCACTCAGTCCTTACAAACCCGGGAGGAGGGGACACCGGCAATTGCGCAAGTCCTAGTGCTTCTAGCCGGTGGACCTCCTCGCCTCCATGAGCGGCAGCGGCGTAGAATCCTGCCACCTGCTACGGCAACAGCTTTTACATGTCGGTCCAAGGCGGGGCCCAGGGAAAAGAAGGGCGGGGCTCCTCCACAGCTGCGGGAGACAGTCCTCTGGCCGATGGTGCTCTGTGGCCCGGCAGCCCACGGCCCTTTAATCCCTCTCTGCAGGGGATGGGAGAGGAGGCCGGGGCTCCTCCACAGCTGTGGGAGACAGTCCTTGGGCCGACGGTGGTCTCTGGCCTGGCAGCCCATAGCCCTTTAACCCTTCTCCGCAGGGGATGGGAGAGGAGGTCGGGGCTCTATTTCGCCACATGGGCTTAATCAGGAAATTATTATTGTTGTTATTATTATTGTTATTATTATTGTTATTATTATTATTATTGTTGTTGTTGTTGTTGTTGTTATTATTATTATTATTATTATTATTATTATTATTATTATTATTATTATTATTATTATTATTATTATTATTATTATTATTATTATTATTAACATGATTTCTACTCCACCTTCCTCATCCTGGGAAGATCCAAGGTGTCTTACATCATAATTAAAAAACAAACATAGATTAAAACCGTTAAAACCACTAAATCCCCCACCCACAATACCCTCCCTAACCCCTTAAGAAAAAACACACACAGTTTAAAAACACATGAAAGATAAAAGTGAGAAAAATAGAGGGGAATAGGAAAAAGTTAAAAATAAAAGATATGGAAGGGGAGGAGATAGGGGAGGAGATATGGAAGGGGAGGAGGGGAGGAGGCAGGGGGAAAGGGGAAAGATAAAAACAGACAGGTATGTTATGTTATATTATAGGAACAGGCCAGGTTTATATCAGCCAGTGGGACTGGGCCATCACAGCTGTCAGGCCCTACACCCGCTGGCACAACCAAGTCTTAAGGACCTTCCCAAAGGGGAGTAGCTCTGTCTGGAGGTGCAGTTCAGGTGGTAAGAGGTTCCACAGGGCCAGGGCATCTGCCCAAAAGATTTTTCTGACTAACACAGAGCATCAAATAATATGTCTCCTCTTCAGAAAAAAAGGTGCACAGTATCCAAGCCTAATCAAGTTATTTTAGTATCTAAATCAGAGATTCCTTCAAGGAAATCACTCAATGCCACCAAAAATACAACAAAAGTGAGTTAAACAATTTTAAGTTTATGGTGTATTTTCATGACTCCACAAGTCAGCCAACCAAGACATCCTTATTATTTTGTCAAATAATAGGACTGGCCTTGTCTATCACTGTTTGCAGTATGTGCCTGACCATTAGCTATCTATCTGCAGAATCTATCAGTGCCCAGGAGCTGTACTTTGAAGGGCCTTCTAGCAACAATATCTTAATTATGATGAGCTAAGGATCTGATCCAAATCCTCCCATTTGCCCTATATTTACAGTATATCTACACCAAACTAAGGGGACAAATCTCAAGGAAAGAATAGCAGGGGGCTCCATGAGTGCCTTTTAAAGCTTCTTTTTAAAATGAACTTTTTATAGCACTGGGTTTCTTTTGGAAACAGACTAAACAGAAGTTGTTGGGGATGAAATAGATATGAAAATATATAATCCCTCCTGGAAATCTATGAATTGGTAGGAAATTCCATGAAATATGGCTCACAGAGACATGAAATATTTCAGGAGCATTTTGGTGACTTAGAACAAAATAGGACAATGAAATTCCAGTCAATTGTTTATGGTAGCAAATAACAAAATACAAAACAAAACAGAAGTCCACAATTATTAGGCACTGAATATATGAAGAATGATTGATTATTAATTGTGAAGTCTTTTTGGGTGAATGGATATGGGTATCCCCAGGCACATTAATCCTTACTTTTGTCAACCTCACATATCACTAAATTATTCTTTTTTCCCAGTAAGGAGGCGAAGCATTGGATGGGTTTACATCAATTTGGTCATCCATCTTGTCCTTTTGTGCTTGATCTCTATTTCTCTTGCTTTCTCTGTGAGTGTGTATAAGTTTCTCTGTGGGTCCTTTGCTTCTGAAGGGGAAAGGAGAAAAGTTGGTACAAGGATGGTTTGAACAAAGTACAAAGATCTTAAGAAGAAGAAAAAATTGTACTTTATATCTGATTTTTGCATAGAGTTGAAGAATGTTTTAAGACTTAAAATACTTTATTCAAATGTCTCAGCTGGTCATGGCAACCTATGTCCGTGATGGTGAACCTTGGCACTGCAGGTGTTCTTGGACTTCAATTATCAGAAACCCAAGTCAGCACTCCTGCTGATCATGCCTTCTGGGAATTGAAGTTCAAGAACAGCTGGAGTGCCAAGGTTCATCATCACTGGACTAAGTCAATGAGGAGATTATTGCAGCGAGAGGCATATTATATTCATAGACTTGACTCTATTTCGCCACATGGGCTTAATCAGGAAACTGAGTTTTCTTGCTTTCTGTAAAGGGCTTGTATTGAGTATGTTGGTAATCTGTATATTACGGTAATCATGAGGAAATTGACCAGTGTGATGGGCAACACACGTGGATCTTATTAGGGTATATATTTTGTGATTGGTCCATTTATTTTTCGACATACCTACGCACCATAAGAAAAAACACACGGAGGCTGTGGACGTGCTTTAAATAACATATTTAATGACATTAGATGTTTCCTATTACATTATGAGGTAAGATATAAAATTTGTTGTTTCCTTTAGCCAGGATTGACATGCATGTTTTAATTATGATAAATGAATTGTATATCCTTTCATCAATGTATACTTTTGATACTATCTTTGACTTATGGTATATTTCTGTTTTATAGAATTCCTGAGGAAGGAAAACATTTTTTCTGAAAAGCCTTATAAATAGTACCGGAAAGGCTTCGAATTTGGAATTAACAACGAACCGTGATTTTTGAATTGACATTGAATTTTCCATCTTGAATATTGCCAATTGGCATATGTATGATTGACATTTTTGAACTATTGGAAGGAAGTGAGTTGATGATTTTGTCTCTGTCTTACAAGAGTGATTTTCGTTACTTGGTTTACTGGAATATGAAGATACCATAAATTTGATCTATTAATTTCTTTATTGATGGAATAAACTTTTGGATGTCAACATTTTGGAGTTTTTAGTCTTAGTTGTGCCACAAACGGTTTTTCATCGTTTTTCACAATTGCACCAGTTGGTCCAGTTTTCTATTTTTCCTCTAAGTCAATGAGAACAAAAGATTTAGAAGGTATTATTTACATCAGGGATTCTCAACCTGTGGCTCATGGGCCAGATGTGAGCAATGGCACCAGTTCATGTGGCCCCCCCACCACCACCCCAGGAATGGCATGTGGTGGAGGAAGAGCAAAATGGCCGTCTGGCCCCCAAAGCTGTCTGAGGGAGCATGACCCAGCCTCCAGCTTAAAAAGGTTGAGAACTCCTGGTTTACATTCTTTCACTTAGGGTAGCAGATAAATCTACTTCATTAGTCTTTCAGCAAATGATGCCAAGCAAGGTCTTATGTCGTTGTTGTCTTCGGCTGCAACTTGTATCCGAAAATACATTTTTTTCCTGAAACAGAAAAAATGCTATTGGTGTGAATTTGTTTAAAGTGGATCCCAAATTGCCATGAAGTGGACCCACACAGTGATCATGGAGCCATCTTCCTGTGGCACGCCTGAAATGAGACATGTAGGATTTGACACCAGGACTGCAATGGACTGCTGCAGCCTTGAGGATATTATCAAGGAGCATCTTCACAGCCAGTCCATCTGACATGGCCTCTTCTGCCTCCATGACCGTTGGGATTCAGAGTTCCTTCTATGCTCATTTTTCTGTTCGTCCCCATATGATAGTTTCCAGTGGCATTTCCTCCATTGAGGGGACCATCACCCCCACCTAAAGTGGCTCATCCACCCATAGTCATTGGCCCCGTTAGGGAGTCAGGTTATTTACCGCTGCCCAACACTTGGTGTAGGTCTTATGTGAATATGTATAATACCTTAACCTGCATAACCTCACCATGGCTTTTGTTTCTGTTACATAGTTACATTATACAAAAGTCATTGCAGGCATTTGATTCATGCAAATAAAAATCTATCAATGAAACAACGATATATCTATTTTTTATACTCTGCTTAGGTAAACAATGCAATTCACAACTGGATTAAGGTGAGACACTTGGACTAGTGACAATTTAATTCTATTGAATTTAGAACTAAATCAGCTTCAATTCAACTACCTCCATTTAATTGGTTTTTCAATCACAGCCTTAGTGACACAGATCTTCTGTATTGCCTTTGATAATGATCTGTAAATAGTTTTATTTTTCTCTCTCCTTTAAAAAGCAGGGCAGTTGCTCTGTTTTCAAATGTTGAATGGCACACAGCTAATGACATATTTTTAATTACCTACATGTCTTAACTAAGAAAGTAGTCTGTTTATAGTTACCTTCAACATGTAAACTACAAATTATTAGTGCATGAAAATAGCATCCACATTCTGTTGCTGGGGTCTAGTAATTTTGGATATTTTCCATGCTATTACTGCCTGCTCCATATACCTTTACTGGTTCTTTTTTGAAATTAACTTAATGGCACTCTGCAGAAATGGACTGCCTACTGAGAGAGAAAGCTTACTTGCAAAGATGGACTAACTTCCTACTGGGAGGCACTGATTTGGCACAAACAGAGAAATGCTTCAGCATTAATTTACTTGGGTATCAAATTATTCAAAATAAATAATTAAATGCCTTTAAGAAATGAACACTCAGTGCTTGTTTCTAATAATTTAAATCTGTACACTTAGAGATATATTTTTATAAACTCAACACTAAAAAACAACCTTTAACCTACCCTGTCAAGGCAATATGTACTAAAGATGGAGAAAGATCCTTTCTTTTCATAAGAAAGAAGTATCAAAATGGAGCTCCCAGGCTTATGCATTGAACTTTACTCATCCAAGTAACATATAAGTCTATATTGTGTATATAATGATGCTATGTGCATCTGTGAGCTATAATGGGTCTGCAAGTATGTGAAGCTGAAACTCAAAGTGATATCACTCGTATAAGACGTAGGCATTATATTGCCTTATCAGTTTCACAAATGTTAACTCCACCTCTCATTTCTTAGAATATAATTGTGTTTTTCCCTATTCTCCTGTCTCGTAACTCAAGGCTGCAAATCTAACCAATGTTCCCTTCAGATGTTGGGAAGTTATTTTTGAAAATAAAATAGCTAGTTTAATACATTTAATAGTTACTGTACTAGTTACTTTACAAGTTACTAAATTTCAATTTAGTTTAATAAATTTACTAGTTATTGCTGTAGTCCCAAGCCTCAAAAAGTTGTCATTATAATATTTTAGTTATGTGCGAAAGCAATGTTTTGCTTCCCCAGTCCACAAATGTAACAAAATAGTTGCATTCCATTGTCTTTTTTTTTTAAAAAATGGCCAGTCATATACCACACACTTTTATTCTATCCACATCAACAACCACAGCAGGATAAACCCAGTAGCATGAGAAAGCATTTGAAGCATGGCTGAAACTACACACTGGAGGGAAATGTGTGGGATTCACAGTGCACTGCATTGGTTGCAAACCCTACTGCGGTTTAAAAATCGCACCCAATCTTCACTTTTAAAAACCATAGTAGGACTTCAGTTTCGATCGATGTTGCCAGTCAGTCAGTGGTGAGATGGTTTCTAGCTCCTGTCCACACTGGAGTTGGAGCAGTGGAGTCATCACTTACTCAGCACATGGCAAAGAACAGAGCTGTTGAAGCTGCCCATAAGCCAAGAACAATGTTACTGCTGGAAGCCTTCCTTGCTACCTCATCACCGACCTTCTGGTGATGTTCTTACCCAAGGGAGGGCAGTGTACACAGCTCTCAGTGCCTCCTCTGATGCTGTCAGTAGTTGGGAAGCTTTCAGCACTAACTGGGTGGTGATGTTAGCTGGAACTGCACATCCTGTTTTAATGTGAGAATAACACTGAAATAGGACATGCACAGTGGTGGGCTTCAGTAGGTTCGCACCAGTTCGCCAGAAGCGGTAGCAGAAATTCTGGCTGGCCCCGCCCATCCAAGTTTTGAAATAAAGTAGTCCTGATCTGGGTGCAACACAGGGCTTTTCCCCTGGCCACGCCCACAATACCATCCCCACAGAACAGGTAGTAAAAATATTGAATCCCACCACTGGCTACAATGCAGAAATTTATTTCTCTTTAAAAAGTTTTTTTTAATCTTTAGCCCTGACCACAGAGTTAGCCACACCCACATAGTTAGCCACGCCCACAGTGTGGTAGCAAACTTTTTTGATGTCCACCACTGGACATGCATTACAAGTTAGTTCATGCCTGCTTGCAGATGGGCAAGAAAGTAAAAAGCTTTCTTGCAGATTATTGGATTTATAGTTCCTGCCCATGTGATATCCCACCTCAGCAGTTTCAAGAGGCCATCCCTCATCATAATAAAAGTGATCAAAATGTTACCATTACACCTCTGCACCTTACACCTTTAATCACCATCTAATTACAAGTTTCCTCCAAGTTCTGTTTGTCTGGCAGCAAGGTTGCCAAGTTTCCATCTGAATCACTGGTGAAAACCCTGTTGTGCATCGCCTGTTGTGTCAACACCATCAGACACATTGGGATTTGATCTGTTTGTAAAATGGATTAGATCGATTCAGTTTTGCTGTCCACATGACACAAAGACTGAGTCAATTCCTACTGGGTCTCCACCACAGCCACAGCCTTTTCTGGAGAGAAAAAGAGATCCAGCAGAGTGCTCGCACTTTTTTCATTCTAGAAGGATTCTGAAGGGTTTGGTTTTATTTTGGTGGTGATATGTATAAAGATGGGGACAATGTCTGTAGGTGGTTTTGTTTAGTAAAGTTGGCAGTTGAGTGTTATGTGAAACTCGGAAAATTAGAATATTGTGCAAATGTTCATTCATTTTACTTAAAAGGAGAAACAAATATATGAGATAGACTCACTACATGCAAAGCGAGAGATGCCACGTGTTAATTTGTTATAATTGTGATGATCATGGGGTACATTAGATTATGTGATGATTATGGGGTACATGAGATTGGGGGGTTGGGGTTTTCATAAGCTGTAAACCACAAGCATTAATATTATAACAAAGTAAGGCTTGAACTATCTCGCTTTGCATGTAATGAGTCTATCTTATATACAGTATTTGTTTCCCCTTTTAAGTTGCATTACTGAATTGAATGAACATTTTCACGATATTCTAATTTTCTGAGTTTCACCTGTATGTAGACCATAGTAATACATCTCTGTGTTGTTTCCTTTTCCAAAATCATTTACTATTTGCAAATTGTGCTCTTTATTCTTCAGCGCGGGTTTAAAGTGAAAGTGGCCATGCAGAGACTAAGCCCCCCAAAACTTCCCTTTTTAGTTCTCGGACACTGAAAGAACTTTTTGCAGTGCCTCCTACAGTTCTTTCTCTTCAGGGAAAATTTCACTTTTCTCTGACTGTGGTAGAAGTATTAATGGCTATGTGTTTCTCTTTGCTTACTATCTCATATGCCCCTTTCTGAGCCAATCAAAAGAGAATAAATGAAAGGAGGTGACTTGGCTCTGCTGGGGGTTTGAATCACAACCTTGATTTGCAAAGTATTTGTCTCAAAAGTCAGCAAGACCCATTGCATAGCCAAGTGCAGACATGATCTACTGATTCAATCTTCTAGCCAATGTGAGCAATTATTACAATTTCACACCTAATCAAGGCTGCAATTTAAACTGCAACAGAGCCAAATTGCTCCGATTCAGCTTTCCCATGTAGTCATGCCCTGAAGGCTATTTTATTTTATTTTGTTCTGTTTTGTTCAGGCACTAAATTTTATGGGCGTAATTCTGGTTAAAGCTCAAGGCAACTAGGGCATTTTAGGTTTGGGCTGAGTACTACCGGTAATCCATGGAGGAAACAAAAACTCCATTTGAACTGGTGTTTGTATTTGAACTGAGGCCTATTCCTTACAGCTGAGGGTTACTTATCCTAACATCCCCTTAGGAGTATCAGAGTGTCTTGATGACTGTTGACAGCTGAAAGTAACTGTTTGTACAGTTTGAAAAATGTAGGTCTATGTCATTTCCTCCTGTACTAAAAAGGAATTACAAAAACAACAGAGTTAATGGAAAAGCAATAATACAATTGAAAGCATGCAATTGGCAGAGGGACTGAATAAAATCCTCATCATCGGCTGCAATGCCCTCTCTGTCAAGATGGCCATACCAATGACTGAGTAGAATAGCACAAGAAACCAGTTTGTTTCGCTGAATGCAGAGCCAAGCAGATGAACTACATGCTTTCTTCTTAATACTTTATATGGAGGGCCATTGGTCTGCAGAAGAGAGATTCCTGCTTGCAGGTAAGCTCTCTGTATGAGTCATGCATTGCACATGAAGAAAGCAAGGACTGTTAATTGACTGTTTCCAGACATGTTGGGGAGAATGGGATGAGTAATGACATCATAGAGGTTATGTAACATTACTACCACTCGACTGCAACTCGTATCGGAGAATGCATTTTCCCCCTGAAGCAGGAAAATGGCATTATGTAACATCAGACATGGCAAGGAGAATAACCCATGAGAAAGAAGAGATATCAGGCAGAACGGTCCAATGATATGATCCTAGGGGAACTTTGCCCAACCTGATGCCCACTGAATCTCTCCCTTTACAATGCTCATGTTCTCTAGGTAATGGTCTAGGAGTTATAGTCCAATGCAACTAGAGATTGGTTGGGGGAAGATGACTTAGGGCAGGAGTTTTTGACCTTTTTAAGCTGGGTGCCATGTCACACTCCCTCAGACAACTTTGGGGACCGGATGGCCATTTTGCCCTTCCTCCACTACTCGGCACTTCCTGGTGTGGTGGAGGCAGTGGGCCGCTACATGAAATGGTGCTGTGGTCCACATCTGGCCTACAGGCCGCAGGTTGAGAATCCCTGACTTGGGGATTGTTCTCAGATTTTCATCTTCCAGGACAATGGAGTTATAAAACAAGTCTAATCTTGTTCTAAAGTAGATTTGATCCTGCACTGCAGATTTGATCTGATAGGCATATACAGTTTACTGAAGGTTTCAGTTCTTTGACTTCAGTTTGACATGTGTCCCAGGTAAAGTGATGGAAACCATCCTAAAAGATAGAATTAATAGGCACATAGAAGAGAAGGCGCTGCTAAAGGAGAGCCAACATGGCTTTCACAAGGGCAAATCATGCCTCACTAATCTGTTGGAATTTTTTGAGAGTGTCAACAAGCATGTGGATAAGGGGGATCCAGTTGACATTGTTTATCTGGACTTTCAGAAGGCTTTTGACAAGGTCCCACACCAAAGGCTCTTGAATAAACTTACCAGTCATGGAATAAAGGGACAGGTCTTGTCCTGGATCAGCAACTGGCTAAGGGACAGGAAACAGAGGGTAGCACTAAATGGACACTTCTCCAAGTGGAGGGAAGTAAAGAGTGGGGTCCCCCAAAGTTCAGTACTGGGACCCCTGCTTTTCAACCTCTTCATAAATTATCTAGAGGTAGGAGTAAAAAGCAAGGTAGCCAAATTTGCTGACGACACTAAATTATACAGGGTAGTGAAAACTGTGAGAGATTGTGAGGAGCTCCAGAGGGATCTCTTGACACTGGGGGAGTTGGCAAAATAGTGGAAAATGAGCTTCAACATTAGTAAGTGCAGAGTGATGCATGTTGGGGCAAAGAACCCCAATTACATTTATAAACTGATGGGGTCTGAACTCTCTGCAACAAACCAGGAAAGGGACCTTGGTGTCCTGGTGGACAACTCAATGAAGGTGTCAACCCAGTGTGCCTCAGCAGTGAAAAAAGCAAACTCAATGCTAGGGATCATTAGGAAGGGTATAGAAAATAAGTCAGCAAGTGTCATTTTGCCTCTTTATAAATCTATGGTGAGGCCCATCTGGAATACTGTGTATAGTTCTGGTCGCCAAACCTCCAGAAGGATATTATGGAGCTGGAAAAAGTGCAGAGGTGGGCAACCAGAATGATTAGGGGACTGGAACACCTTCCTTACCATCTGAGGCTGCAACGGTTGGGCCTCTTCACTCTTGAACGACGACGTCTAAGAGGTGACCTGATTGAAGTTTATAAAATCATGCTCGGTGTGGACAAAGTAGATAAGGAAAAACTGTTTTCCCTATCGCATAACACTAGAACTAGGGGACATTCCATGAAACTTTTGGGTACTAGTTCTAAAACAAATAAGAGAAAGTACTTTTTCACTCAGAGGATTACTGGTCTATGGAACTCCCTGCCAGAAGAAGTGGTGACAGCTGTCAATCTTGACAGCTTTAAGAAAGGATTAGACAAGTTCATGGAGGACAAGGGTATCAATGGCTATAATTATGGATACTTAAGGACAACCTCCGGGTTGGAGAGATAGGCAGGATATATCTCAATGCCATTTCCAGGGAATCCTAAGCAGGTGAAGGCATCTGCTTGGGAATACCCTGAAGGAAATAGTGAGCCACTGTGTGAGACAGAATGCTGGACTGGATGGGCTGTGGCCTGTTCCAGCAAGGCTGTTCTTATGTTCATTCTCCTTCCAACACTAGACAACTTCAAACTGTAGTTTTAAGGTCATTGTTCAAATGCTATTGTGTGTAAACAAAATAGTGTGAGATGGAAAGAGTGATTGGCCAAAGCTGAGGTCAACCTCTGCATCTTCCACATCTCCCTTGGAGGTTGTCCATGTGGAATAATGGATACATGGCAGGAAGACAGGGAAGGTACAGTATGTGGCCAAATCCAGTGGGGATTTGGAGTGGAGGCCACAAACATGGTGAAAACAGAAGTCCTATGTGTGTTGGAGGTAGAACAATGTCAAAGCTGAGATTTCCAATACTTCTATGGACAGGGTAAAGGTCTTTAAATAGGAGGAAAGATCACAACCAGGGAGAGATGTAGTAGTAGAGGAAACAGTCACAGAAGAAGCTGAAAATCCTTTGAGTAACTGGCAACCCAGTTCAGAATAGCCTCCACATACATCCAGTTCAGTACACATTGGTGTCCCCTTCACAACACCCAGCCATTGCATGAAAGACTGGAAAGTAGAGCTTTGAGGAACTGTGATAACCATGGCAGGGCTAGACAGTGTGAGCCCCTTCCTTGGTCCTCCTTTTCTTTGCCTCTAATTTCCCAAGGTGAGCTCCAAACTTGTGCCTTCTAGCTTTACATCAGTTCCTATCATCTCCAGCCAACGACTGTTTTAGTGCAGTTGTAGTCCAGCACTTCCCCAGGGCTTGATAAGAGTGGATAAGAATTCAGAACAGAATAAACCAGTGTAACACTCAGAGAACAAAAGAAAAGAGGTCCAGAAAAGTATGTGATTGTGCTTAACAATTACTGAAGTCTCTGTTTAGAATTCTGAAAATGACAGGGAAGACACTGTTTGAATAAACCACAGTTGAGCATTCTGTTCTATAAAGCAGAGTGTCAGATGCTTCTCAGAAGCTCAAAAACAGAGCAAGAAGGGAATACTGCTGCACTATGGTTTCTGGGCCATGATGGTGTAGTGGTTAAGATGCAGAACTTGATGGTCAGAAGGTTGGAAGGTCAGTAGTTCAAGACTTGCTGTGTGATGGACTGAGTAGGCAGTGGAAAGTGAGTAGGCAATGGGAAGATGACAATTTAACATCAGTTTTCTTTCAGTAAGAATTTATTAAAAATTGTGAAATTTTGGATAGAAAGAACACAAAACATTTTAAAGGAACATGGAGAAATCAAAACTGACAGATTAATCCATCCAGGCTGAGGACTTTGCATATTTGACTTCCAACCTGGGTTTGAATCTATGCACATTCATCTCTGATATGTTGCTGACTAAAGGTATCCTTTTGAAAAGATCCTGATCTTTCAACACTTGCGTAGCAGCCTGACAGAACATAGACTTTTCATGTTGGGAATAGCTGTGACTATCTAATTTGCTTGATGCTTTTTAAATTAGTGTCAGACGCACCACCAGCATATAATAACATACACAGCTAAAATTAACACATCTAAAACAAAATAGAATTAAAAAGGCTAGATAACATCCGTCCAAAATCAGGCCACATCACCAGCATTTCCTATTGCCAACATAAGGTCCTCCTCAGTGCATGTTGAGAGGCATCGTGTGCATTGTATCATATTGTTGTTGTTGTTGTTCAGTCGCACAGTCGACTCCGACCCTTTGCGACCCCATGGACCATTTTCCTCCAGGCGCCTCTGTCCTCTACCATCCCCCTCAGCCCTCCCAGCTCTGTGCCCATTGTGTCTATAATACCATCTAGCCATCTCATCCTTGGCCTTCCCCTTCTTCTTTTGCCCTCCACCTTTCCCAACATCAATGCCTTCTCAAGTGAATCCTCCCTTCTCATTTGATGTCCAAAGTATTTTAGCTTCATCTTTACTATTTGACCTTCCAATGAGCAGTCAGGGTTAATTTCTTCTAAGATTGACCTATTTGTTCTCCTCGCTGTCCTGGGGACTCTCAAAACCCTCCTCCAACACCACATTTCAAAGGCATCTATTCTTCTGCGTTCAGCCTTCCTAACTGTCCAGCTCTCACATCCATACATTACTACTGGGAAAACCATTGCTTTGACTATTCTAATTTTTGTTTGCAATGTAATGTCTCTGCTTTTCACTATGTTCCCCAGGTTTCTCATCGCTTGTCTCCCAAGAATCAGTCGCCTTTTTATTTCATGGCTGCAATCCCCATCTGCAGTGATCTTTGATCCTAAGAAAGTAAAATCTGTCACTGCTTCTACTTCTTCCCCGTCTATTTTCCAGGAACTGATGGGGCCTGTTGCCATTATCTTGGTTTTCTTGATATTGAGTCTCAAGCCAGCTTTTGCACTCTCCTCCTTCAGCCCAATCAAGAGATTCTTTAGGTTTTCCTCACTTTCTGCCATTAGGGTGGTATCGTCTGCATATCTCAGATTATTGATGTTTCTCCCAGCGATTTTAATCCCATATTGTGATTCCTCCATCCCTGCACTGCGCATTATGTGCTCTGTGTATAGGTTGAATAAGCATGGTGACAAAATGCAGCCTTGTCTTACTCCTTTTCCTATTCCAAACCACTCTGTTATTCCATGTTCTGTCCTAACTGTTGCTTCTTGGTTCATGTACAGATTTCTCAGGAGGCATATGAGGTGCTCTGGTATTCCCATTTCTTTCATTACTTGCCACATCTTGTTGTGGTCCACACAGTCAAATGCCTTAGTGTAGTCAATAAAACAAAAGTAAACTTGTTTCTGGTATTCCTTTGTTTTCTCCATGATCCAGCGTATGTTGGCGATGTGGTCTCTAGTCCCCCTGCCTCTTCTGAAACCAGCCTGCACCTCTGGTAATTCTCTCTCCACATGCTGCTGAAGTCTGTCCTGTATTATCTTGAGCATCACCTTGCTGGCATGTGGGATGAGCGCGATTGTTCGATAATTTGAACATTCTTTGGCATTGCCCTTTTTTGGGATTGGGATGTATACTGATCTTTTCCAATCCTGTGGCCACTGTTTTGTTTTCCAAATCTGCTGGCATATTGAATGCAGTAATTTGACGCCATCATCTTTTAGCGCTTTGAAAAATTCAACTGGGATACCATCATCTCCACTAGCTTTGTTGTTTGCAGTGCTCTTTAGGGCCTTTATGCCTTCACTCTCCAGGATGTCTGGCTCAAGTTCAATTTCTTCATCATTGTGATTATCAGGAGTGTTGAGGTCCTTTTTGTAAAGTTCCTCTGTGTACTCTTTCCATCTTTTCTTAATTTCTTCTGCATCAGCTAGCTCCTTTCTGTCTTTGTCCCTTATCATGGTCATTTTTGCTTTAAATGTTCCCTTGATTTCCCCAATTTTTTTGAAAAGATCTCTGGTTCTGCCTCTTTTGTTGTTTTCCTCCATTTCTCTGCACTGTTCTTTTAGGTAGTTTTCCTTATCTCTCCTTGCTTTTCTTTGAAATTCTGTGTTCAAATGGTTGTAGTTTTTCCTTTCTCCTTTGACTTTTGCGTTCCTTCTTTCCTCTGCTATTTTAAGAGCCTCATCAGACAACCACTTTGCTTTCTTACTCTTCTTTTCTTTTGGTATGGTTTTCTTTGCTGCTTCCTGCATGATGTCCCTCATCTCCATCCATAATTCTTCCGGTACTCTGTCTACCGAGTCTAAGCCATTAAATCTGTTCATCACCTCCACCGTGTATTCTTTAGGGATGCTGTCTAGGTGATATCTTTCTGGTCTCCGTGTTTTCCCTATTTTCTTTAGTCTAAGCCTGAATTTTGCGATCAGTAGGTTGTGATCTGAGCCACAGTCTGCTCCAGGTCTTGTTTTTGCTGACTGTATGGAGGTTCTCCATCTTTGGCTGCAGAGTATGTAGTCAATCTGGTTTCGGTGTTGGCCATCTGGTGATGTCCATGTGTAAAGTCGCCTCTTGTGTTGCTGGAAGAGAGTGTTTGCTATGACCAGTGCATTGTCTTGGCAGAACTCTATCTTTGCCCTGCTTCATTCTGTGTTCCAAGACCAAATTTGCCTGTTATTCCCTCCACTTTTTGATTTCCTACTTTGGCATTCCAGTCTCCTAATATAATTTGGACATCATTTCTTGGTGTCTATTCTATGAGGTGTTGTAAGTCCTCATAGAACTGGTCCATTGTGGCTTCATCTGCACCAGTGTTTGGTGCGTATATTTGGATCACAGTGACATTGAAAGGTTTGCCTTGAAATCTGACTGACATCATTCTGTCATTATTGAGATTGTATCCCATTACTGCTTTTCTCACTCTTTTATTGACAATTATGGCTACTCCATTTCTTCTAAGGTTTTCTTGCCCACAGTAGTAGATATGATGGTTTCCAGAGCTGAATTCGCCCATCCCTGTCCATTTGAGCTCACTGATGCCCAAGATGTCAATGCTTATTCTTTCCATCTCATTTTTTACCACTTCCAGTTTTCCTTGATTCATAGACCTCACATTCCATGTCCCTATGCAGTATTGTTCCCTGCAACACTGTATTTCTCCTCCTCCTTTCGTATCCCTCCCCCCTTTCAGATCTGCTGTGCTGAGCATCCCCTTGTTTTGCCTTTTGTTTTGGTCCATAGGGTTCTCTTGGCAAACTTTGTGGCGTGCCTTGCCGGTCTCTACGCCAGTCTTTTCCCATCACACATGTTATCACAGTTTAAACAGTTTTAAAACAAAGTATTATCATGCACAATATCACAGTTTATCACATAGTATCAAAGTAAAAGTTGAACTAATTAATGAAAGGGAAAGAAAGAAAGAAAGAAAAAGTCCACTATATCAAGTCTCTATGTAAGTCAGTTTCTTGTACAGTCACTATGTCAGTTGCCATAAGCCATCTATGTTTAGTCAACTATATTATTTCAGTTCGATTACTTATCCTTTGCATGCACACAGCAGCTCTTGCCTCTCTTCGGCCGCATGGAGTCAGTCAAAGGCGCCGGCTCGGACCTCGCTGTGATGGTGGTTGTGGATGGTATCTCCTGGGGGTGGTCGGGGGTCCCCGGAAGTGTCCTTCTCTCTGGCCCCAGGTCTTTGGATGGGGAGGGAGGGGCAAGATCCTTTACTCACCTCCCCTGTGGGCCTCTCTGCATGGAATGAGCAGTAGAGCTGGACCTTTATGATTCCTTTTCTTCCTCTCTAGGCCCAGGTCTTTGGATGGGGAGGGAGGGGCAGGATCCTTTTACTCACCTCCCCTGCGGGCCTCTCTGCATGGAGTGAGCAGTAGAGCTGTGCCTTGCTGATTCCTTTTCTTCCTCTCTAGGCCCAGGTCTTTGGATGGGGAGGGAGGGGCAGGATCCTTTACTCACCTCCCCTGTGGGCCTCTCTGCATGGAGTGAGCAGTAGAGCTGGGCCTTGCTGATTCCTTTGTATATTGTATCATATACTTCTCCACATTCACACATGCTGTCATCTACAGAGAAACTCTACTTTCTCAGATTAGCCCTTGATCTTCCTACCCCGGCCAGAGTCTGTTTAAAGCTTTCTATGCAGGCCATAGTTGTTCTTGCCCAGGTGGTAGAGAATCATGTGGTTCTGCCCAGTTATCTGCTAGCTCCTTGCTTGCCTTCTATAGTTCTAAGATGGACTGTGGAGGCTGTGTTTTGTTTTGTTTTTTTGGGGGAGGGGGTGTTGAGTCTGGTGTGTAAGAAGTATTCTGATCAGCAGGATCAGGTCAAACACAAGTGATTTATTATTCAGCTCATAATACCATACTGGGGAACGTGCACAAGGTGGCTGACTTATTTACAGTGGAAACGACAGTTACACAGGTTGATATATTTCGACGGGCTTCCGGGGAAGTGGGAAGGTTTGTACTGATGAATCAGCAATTCGGACAGACCTTTGAAATTGGTGCCTTTGCAAAAGGCGCATAATAGCGCTGTAGACATTATGGTGCCCAAGCGGCTATAACAAATAATGCTTGCACACAACAAGGGACAGGTGTTTAGAGGAAGCTATGTCTTGATTTCAGTCCAAGCTTTGATTGATGATGATCAAATAGCAGGTGTGTTTCCGAGGATCTTGCTTTGACCCACTCTTTCTGAGCAGCACTTTCTTGCCAGAATTTTGGTGGAGGGATGCCAGCTAAATAATGCACTTTTTGTATTGGAGTTGGTTTTAAACAACCTGTGACCAATCTTGCTGTTTCATTTAAGGCCACATCTTGATGTTGATGGGAGCTTGAGGTTGCTGGGAGTTGATTTCATTGCAGTTTGGTTTTGATGAATTTCCCAAAATGCACACATTTCTTCACTTTTGGGAAACAAAAAAAATTCAAATGTGGGAGAAAGTGAAACAGAGATTGCCTTATCCTTCTGTTCGATCACAGTATCTTTGTCTTTTGAGAAATCCCCTAACTCATCAGGCAAAAGCTTTTGTAACTCAGGATGTGGGGAGCTGGGTGGGAGGTGACTACTGACTAGCCAGTTGGTGGCTGACATTTATGTTTTATGACTGTATTTTTGAGAGTCCATCAGGTCAAAGATGGAGACACTTCCCCTATCACCACCACCACCATGCTTGATGCATTACAATATCTGGGGCACTCTAACTGCATTGTAATTCTCATTATCACATATAAAGACAAATAGAGAGTTTAGATTAAATAAATCTGAGCTACTTTCACAATATGTTGTATCAGGAAACAAATACTATATTGCTAAATCTAATCAAATACACACTATGAGTCCTGCCAAGTGACATAATGCAATAGGCACTTTAACACCTCACAGCAGGAATCCTTGTTTGCACACTGCTTAAACTTTTTCAACAATGGCTTTTTGCATGACAACTGGAGCATTAAAAGTATAACCAGAGTAACTACATTCTATCAGAAATAAATAAATGTAATAAAAGAGAATCCCTCCACCTCTTCCTCCTAACCTACAATAATGCAAAATATTTATCATTTTGTTTAATAGAATTGGCTGCTCCCCCACCCCATCCCAGGTTGGGATGTAAGACAAAAAGAACTAAAAAAAGAACACTTCAGTTTATTTGTGGGTTGTAATGCCTTACTTTATACTTGTAACATTTAGAGTTGGTTTAAGGGGGTTCTATGGAAGGGGAAATTCTGGTTGGATAGCTTAGTGAGTTAGGTATCTAGATACAGAGACAAAGCCTGGCAATTCTGTTCCCCACTGTGCCTGCCAGAAGAACCAGACTATGTGGCCTTTGGTATCACATAGGGTTCCCCCAGAGAAGAGAATGGTAAACCATTTCTGGGCACTCTTTACCTTGAAAAATCTTGAAAGATTTCCCATAAGTCAGAATTGACTTGATGACACAAACTATTATATTATAATCATGGAATAGAAAACTACCAAAGACCTATACAACATTAAGCCCACACATTGTTGAAAAGAGGACACAGAGATGCAACTGTATATGTATGAGTCTGCCCTAAATCAATGTTCTAGAACAGGGGTTCCCAAACTCTTTGCACCGCGGGCCCCCAGACAGGTGATTGAGCCAGACCACCACCCCTGTGGGTCATCATTGGGGAGAGTTCCGCTATATTTTTTAGATCTAAAATGATTTAACAGGACTGTGAAGACATTATCACACAATGCTTTTGGCCACTGCCAACAGGAGGTAACTTTAAGACGAGACTTCCTTGTACATGTCTCTTTCCCTTCTTCATAAATGTAACATGTGAAAGCATCAGGTAGCTATAAGACGTACCACTTAGTGACAATGTTGTAATATGTGATCCAGTAAGTATCATCCATCTGTATGCCTATGATTCAAAACATTTCATTTACCTTTGGGGGATTTTCTAGCAGTGATTAATATATTTTCAGCAAGCCATACAGTTCAATGAGTGAGTTCAATCTACCTTGCTAATGGCATTGGATATTTCAGTCTCAGGTAAGCTATACATATTTCATTAACTCTTAAAGTATACCCCCCCCCGGGGACTGTCCATAAAATACGCTACACTTTAAAAAACATTTTTAACCCCCCCCCCTACTTAGTTACCATTTGTTGCATTAGTACAGACACTCCCTCAATAAGCAGAGTGTCACACACATCATGATATCTATAGTACGTTTTTTGTGATATTAACTCTTGACTGAGCATTTTAATCTTTCTGTTTTTCCTCTTGAATCAAAATGTGAAAACCATGTGCCGTAACATGACAAAAAGAGAAATATAAGATAAAAACCTCTTTTCATATACTAATTCATAGGATTTAACCACAATTATATGCAAAAGGCCGAAGAGGTTGATATTCAGTAAGTGATATCAATGAGAAATAATTTCAGAGAAAAGGGACATGGAACAGGGGGTGGGAATACACAAAACAAGAATTAAAATGAGAATGGGACAATGCAAGGAAGGTAGCCTTATATAATAACCTCCTCCCACCATACTTCATGTCTTTTTTATCAATTCAGGAATTGATGACTGCAAAGCTACAGACCTTCTGTAGGATTTGGGTAGACACTTGCCCCTCTGGTTTGTCAAGGAACAATATTCAGAATGATTAGAGTGCATGCTCAGTCCAGAACTGGATTTTTGAGAAAATCAGTGTCATAATCTAGAATTTTTAAGATAGTAGCCACATTAATCTATGTTTCGAGCATATCAGAGCGTAAACAAAACAAATATACAAAAATGTAGATTACAACTGGAGTAGGCCTACTGTGAAAATGGAAATTACAGAGGAGTTGGCTCACCAAATCCCAACTGATTCAATGGGTTACATTATATTGAGGGCAGTTATACATAAATCCATAAATTTATCCATAAATTGAAATGAAATCATATGGATCAGGAGTTCTCAACATTTTTAAGCCGGGGGCTGGGTCATGCTCCCTCAGATAGCTTCGGGGGCCAGATAGCCATTTTGTGCTTCCTCCACCACATGGCACTTCCTGGTGTGGTGGAGGGGGGGGCACACGAAATGGTGCTGTAGGCTGCATCTGGCCCATGAGCCGCAGGTCGAGAATCCCTGATATAGGTGCTTATTTTGAAATAGATATGACTAGACTCATGGGACATATATCTGGTTTATGTATCTACAGTAAAACCTACCTCACATAAAGAGCACCTCACTTAGAGACTAACTCTCTTAAAGAGCAGAATTTTCTCTGGATGGTTTGCCTTGTGTAACAACTAAAACCTACTAAAAGCTTGCTTAACAACTAAATCGGGGTTCACAATCTTCTCCACCAGAAGTCACAATTGGTCACTTACAATGGTGTTTTGCTTAAAGAGCAAACTTGCTTAACGAGCAATCCCATGGAATGCATTATGCTCTTTAAGCGAGGTACCATTGTATCTGTAATTAAAAATTTACTAGATGTAGACAATCCATGGTATTCCAGCTGTTTTAGGCTACAGCCCACATGAACTCCAGCTACAATGGCCAATTGTAAGGGATCATGAGAGCATCTGGCCCATGAGCCGCAGGTCAAGAATCCCTGATATAGGTGCTTATTTTGAAATAGATATGACTAGACTCATGGGACATATATCTGGTTTATGTATCTACAGTAAAACCTCACATAAAGAGCACCTCACTTAGAGACTAACTCTCTTAAAGAGCAGAATTTTCTCTGGATGGTTGCCTTGTGTAACAACTAAAACCTACTAAAAGCTTGCTTAACAACTAAATCGGGGTTCACAACCTTCTCCACCAGAAGTCACAATTGGTCACTTACAATGGTGTTTTGCTTAAAGAGCAAACTCGCTTAAAGAGCAATCCCATGGAATGCAGTATGCTCTTTAAGCGAGGTACCATTGTATCTGTAATTAAAAATTTACTAGATGTAGATAATCCATGGTATTCCAGCTGTTTTGGGCTTCAGCCCACATGAACTCCAGCTACAATGGCCAATTGTAAGGGATCATGAGAGCAATAGTTCCACAGATTAGCTGCATACCAGGTTACCTCTTTCTTATATACATGCCATGTCTTTGTTCTTTCAAGAAGAAAGTATCATAAAATCAGAGTTTTCAGATCATACTCTTGCAGTAACTGATGGTTGCAAGTGCTCCATCTTACTCCCTAATGGTAGCAGTGAAGCAGCAAATGAAATGTGTCTCTTTTTGTATTGCATTCATGCTGATCCTCCCAGTCATTTCATACCAGTAGCAGCAGGCCAGTTCAGCCCTCTGTTGGCCATCCATGGATCACAGGTGTCAGGTTGACCTGTGGTAGCAGGTTATAGAGAGCTATTGTTTAGCTTGCATTATGTTCAGAACTTCAAATATCCCGTGAAGATTGTCTTTTCAGGAAACTTTGGAAGTAGAAAGATACTTGCTTGCATCTTATTCCTAACTCCATCAAAATGATTACATGTATTCATTCTGCAAATAATGATGTGCTGTGTATTTTAATCGAGACCAAGGTCTCTCACTCCCAGCCCTTATAATCACATCCTTCTCTTCCAGCCAAGGTTGTTTATTGATGCCCTATTTCCCCCACAATATATGAGCATGTCACTAAATTGGAGAATAGTTCCCTTTGTTAGATTTCCCAAGCAGGCAGGGGAAATCCTTAGACAATTTCATGTATGAAGCCAGTTAATTGCTTTAGATGGTGGAACAATCACAAGTATTTGGACCTATCATATGACAGACATTCATAAACTATGGAAAAGACATATTTGTCAATAAAATGAATGCCAGAAGAGCAAATTATTTTACTATGGAAAAAACCTACTCTTATGTCAAGGTATCACTGTTGATTGATAAAACTTTAACTAGCTCCCAATGGCAAGTAAAAATAAAGAAATGAACATGTAGCTTTTCCTTACCTATCAGGCAGCCAGGACTTGCCTCTAAGCAGAAGGTAAACCTCCAGATACCCTCAAATTGAATTTTAAAAATGAAAGTTTAAATTATATAAATTATATATATAAAGTTGGATATGTCCATAATAGAAAAAGAGCATCAAATACAATGAAAAGAAATAATTGTTAATTTCTACAGTACCTTGAAACAGAAGCCCATGAGAATAAATGGAATAAGGATACTATTAAAATTTCCTTTTTTATTATATCTCTTCTGCCAGAGTAATTGTTGCTGTGTCCAATGTATGCAGGGAACAATTTGCTAGCTGTTTTCTATTAGTTTTCGGCATTAATATGTACATGACTAAAATGAATTGCAGGCTTTTCTTTGGTTAATTAAGTGACTGACAAGTCATAGATGCTTTTGCAGTAAAGGATTTTTAAAACCAGCAACAAAAGAAATGGAGATGTTGATGTTACTTGACAGTTTTTGAGTTGTTTTGTGTGCATACTTCACTCAGGAAAACTACTCAGATTATTAAAATCATAACAGTGATTTTCTTACAGCAGTTTTTAAAATATAATGGTGGCTTGGCATTTGTACAGACTCATACATTATAAGGGGTTACTCATTTCTCCCCAGGGGAAAGAAGCACAGTTCATTTTGAACTGTGATTGTCATTCAAGCATATTAATGGAATCTGTCCCTTGCAATACACTAGATATTACTGAATGGGATGTGTGTCTTTTTCTGGAATAAGGACAAGCAATTTAAACACTGAGCTCTTCTATCCTTAATATGAAGAGATCCTGGAAAATATTCAAAAACAATCTGAAATGAAATTTTTCCCCATTTACATTGACTATTTTAAAGAGGTATAGTTAATTTTTTGTATCAAGAGGACCACAACATGACTTTCTGCTATATAGGTATTGAGGATGAGAAGAATCTTCCAAACTAGTGTTGTGTCCCAAAAAGGCAACACAATGATCTACACAGGCTGCTATGTTCTTTTCTCTCTTCTCTCTTTTAAACACAAAATCCCGGACCCTGTGAAGATCAGTACACCTGCCTGTTCTTCCTATATAGTATTTAAAAAAACCTTTCCTTTCTGAATCTTGAAGTTTCTAATATTTGGTATTTTTAAAAAACGGAACTGGAACAACTTTGTACCCATCCTTAGTAAAACTCCTCTTTTTCTTTCATACCAGCATTTAAAATATTTAGTAGACTTCTAAATCCAGAGATGCTATTATGCTGGTTTTGTGGACATATTTTACAATTCTAAATAAATAAGCCATGGTAACATAATGTGGGAAACATAGATCTGCCTAACCTATTAAATCAACCTACCTGGGGCGCAAACCTATCTGGGGTACAATTTGTTGGGGATACAGCAGCCCAGGCAAAAGCTCTGGTGGCACAATGGTTAAACTGTTGTACTGCAACCAAAACATTGTGAGTTCGATCCTGACAGGTTTCAGGGTTGATTTAATAGGTTAGGCATATCTATATTTCAAATGTTATATTACCATGCATGATGTGGTCAATCGACTATATGTGGCAAAAAGAAGATAGGCAGGCCATGTCACCCACCTAACGGATAACAGATGGACCTGTTAGCTAACAGACTAGATACCAAGGGACCACAAAAGACCACTAGGCAGACCCCGGAAATGATGGGATGAGCCGATGGTAAAACTGTTCGACCAGAGATGGAAACAGAAGGCAAAGGATAAAACATTTTGGAGTTCAGTTGATTTGCACTTACATAGATAAGCAATGACAAATCGATATTGGATATTGAACCATGTGATGTTATGCTGTCACATTTTCAGGCCTAAGAACTGTAGCTAATTCTGGTGCTGAGTTACAGTGATCAAGAGTCACGGAACCGACAATACCAATCACAGGAACAACATACGGAAGATACATTCTATCGTTGGCTTGTCAGTTCAAATCATATAAAATGGAGTGCATCTTTATGGTAATTAAATCATGGAACTTGTTTCCATAAGATTGGGTCCCAAACATACCTGGGGCCCATGTTGTTGGGTTACAGCGGCCCAGGCAAGAGCCCTGGAGGCACACTGCTTAAACTGTTCTACTGCAACCAAAACATTGTGAGTTCAATCCTGATAGGGATCAAGGTTGACTCAGCCTTCCATCCTTCCAAGGTTGGTAAAATGAGTACCCAGCGTGTTGGGGCAAAAATGCTAATTAACTTGTGAACTGCCCAGAAAGTGCACTAAGTGCTATGGCGTGGTATATAAGTATAATTGCTCTTGCTGTTAATTGCAATGAATATTGGCTAAGCTCCTGTTGTTTAGCATAGCCAATCACACTAGGCTCACTGAATCAGTGGGGAATTTGATGTATCAGCAACTCCATGAGTACAAATTGATTCAAATAAGCCTTTTCTAATTGCAACTTAAGATGCTGAAGCAAGTTGCACTTAAAGTAGGCCCATTTGAATCAATTAAACGTATGGAGGAACTGACTCACCAAACTCCTCATTGATTCAGTGGGCCAACCCTGATGCGATTTACTAGCTACTTTTAAGTTGAGGAACTCTCAGCAGGAAACGTTGAGCTGGCCTATCATAACCAAAATTGAGACAGGTAGTTTTCACAACTCTCATTTAAAGTAAAATAGGAGTAAAAATTTTGATATTTGGCAGCAGGTCAATGGAAGTAACACATCAACTTTGTGGTAGTGACATCATCATTATTACTAGATTTAATCCTTGATTGGTTGGGGACATTCATTGATGATTAATGAAGCTGTATAGATAGAGGTGAAACAAAAGTGCATTGATGCTCTGAACGTGTGTGGAAACCTTAAGAAAGAGTTCCTCCTCACTAACTGAATCTTCAGAAAAATCTGACTAAATACCTTGCAAATAGCAATAATCGTTAGTGATACACATTTTTTCTATAAAACCCCCTGAATATTTATACCTGCTGATCATTTCATACACATGTACTCAAGAAGATCTGGCATCCTATCTGAAGAAGCATGTCAACAAAAAAGTGTGCACTTAATATTATTACAATTATTATTGAACAAACAAATTAGGTGTTTAAGAAACTGGATATTTAAACTTGGAAATATTCTGTTAATGAATTCAGCTGAAATACTAATGCAACTTGCTACAAGCAATGAAGACACCTTCTGATTCCTCAATTGACTTGGATTAATTATGAGGGTGATGAATAGTGCTCAAACCAATGTAAATATATGTGTGCCTGAGATTCAAGACCAGTGAAAATATGGCTATGTTTTAGTGGACCAGGGTAACATATTTCATATAGTAAAAGTTGTTAGAAAAGAGGAGTGATATTTATGGAGTGCAAAGCACTGTGGGATTATGTGGGAAACCACATATATATTCAGCTTGTCAGAAAACATCTTAATATTTACTCTTGCAATCCCTGTGCTAGGACTTTGCAGGCGCACCCACCCAAATAAAGACTCAGACACCGGTATTGGATTAAAGGCATTGGGCCACTTTTATTGAATAATGCCCTAGTCCGAATTATCACTTTCAATTGGTGTATCATCCAATTGTAATTCTTTAAGGCAAGCAGGCCACAGTAGCACTGGTAAGGTTCCACCCAAAATGCCAATGGCTATTGGCTACATGTATCAATTTGTATCAATTTGTTTGTTGACACAAACAAATTGTTGACCGAAGTCAATATACTATCTACTGACCCCACCCTTTGACGTGTATCAGTCCAAATATCAAGGTGATGCAGGCTGTGAAGCTCCTAGCATCACCCCGTTCATGGTTCGCCCTTGACCGGCCAATCCTGTTTCCCCTGTACCATGGCCACTGGACCCCCCCAGTGTTATTAGCTAGTGTCACCGGTGTACTGACTTGACCAGGATACTCACTCGGTGCACCCCCATGGGCCGCCCCCACTGGGGGTTCCGGCCCGCGGTGGGCGTCGGAGCTCATGATGGCCATCGAGCTCTGTGTCTCCGTGCGTCCCTGCCAAGCAGGACCGGTCCCTGGTGGAATGCCCTGCTGGAATGGCCTGATGGGGAGCTGTTGACGGCCCGCTGTGCGGCAGTGGCAGGCATGTGGGCCGCAGCTGAGGAGCTGCTAAGCCCACCCTCCGAAGGTGGTGGAGCAATTCCCATGGATGCCTCGAGTGCCGATATGCGGGCAAGGAGAGCATCCACCAGAATAAGGTGGGCCAGGTGGGCTGGACGGCCCGCTGGGGAATTGATGAGCGGGCGTAGGGAGAAAACCGTGTGGCAATCCCTGGCCAGAATAGGAACAGGCCCAATAATCCGGCCCATGGGGGGCCAGAGGAACGGCAGGGCGTGATCCCGCGCTGCGCCCGAATGGGCCGCTATACCCCATGCCGGGCAAAGGTTGTATAGGGTTAGAAACCCCAGGGGAGCAGGCCCTCGCAGCCCCCGCCCGAGTCCTGCGACTGGGCGGGTAAGCAGAGGCCTGGTCACCCTCATTGGTGGCAGTGGGAATTGTAACCCTGCCAACCCCCCATGGGGTGGCCGCCCGAGCCCTCCATCCCGGTGGTGGTCCCAAGGAGGAGGTCAAGGGGGTAGGCCAAGCCCTCCCCCTAGGACGTGGCCTGGGGGCCGCCTGAGACTTTCGCTTGGGTGCCATGGCCACCCAAGTGCTACAGCACTGATCAGAGGAGAGATATCCTTCGATCAGAATTGAAAAGGAAAAAGGCAAGAAAGACTAACGGAGCAGCGTCGGAGCGAACTTCTCTGCTCCGTCGCTTCTCTTTAAAATGTCAGCGAGGCTGCCTCGTGGCCACCCCTTTTATAAAGGGATGGCCACGCCCCCTGACTAACCCGGATGTATGAGTCCGGGTGGGGGGGCGCAAAGAGGGCGGTGGCCATTTTGGCGCCGCGCTTGCATTCTAAAACTAAAGCTTTCATTAGCCCATTCACTAGATATAAAGCATTTGCAAGCCTGTTGAAAGAGATGCTTTTAGGAATGGGAGCTTGCAAAGGGGAAAGCAGAATTTCCCCTCCTCCATCTATCATGTGTCTTTTCAAAACTCAGGTTATTTAGAAATACAATTTGTTTAGATTTAGAATCACAACAGCTTCACACATTATGGTTAGTATTGAAAATGTGGGAGTTGTGGTGATGCTTCTGCAGGAAATGGTAACACATTGAAAAACATCTGAGGGATATAATGGTTGTCAAGATTTCCAATTTTCTTTATACAGTTGTTTAGAGATGTACAGGTATGCTTACAGGCTGGTCCAAGACATCTTGCCACTTGGGGCACAATAGCAAACCACCAAACTATAGGTGTAGAATAATGAAAGCCGGCCAATTAATTTTAGCCCAGGAAGCAGAAAGTCCTTTAAGCATCTCCCTCCATCTCATTGTGTAAAAACACAATGCTAATAAATTAAATAGCTAAGAATTTGACCCACTTTGACACCCCAGATTTGTCACTTGAGGCAGCTGTCTCACTCTGCCTAATTGTAGGAACAGTCATGAATATACTGAATAACACCCCAGTATGCACTCCTTGTTATGTGTTGTCAAGTTGTTTTGCATTTATAATAATCCTTTGAATTAACATTCTCCAAAGGGCCTATCATTAACAGTTCTGCTCATGACTTGCAAACTAAAGGTCAAGGTTTCCTCTACCTAGTCAATCCACCTCATGTTACTTTAGACATTCTTCTTTTCCTATTATCTCCCATTTTCATAGCATTATTGTCCACCATAATTTTGTAGTGAGCCTTCTCATCTCATTATATGACAAAAGCCTCCGTTTAGTCATTTTTCTTTCTAATCAGAGTTCAAGCTTAATTGCAACTCTGGTTATCCATGGTGCCTGTAAAGCTCTCCTCCAACACAACACCTTGAGTTTCTTTCTCCCCCTCCCCCAGGTCACCTTTCTTCATTTTCCAGATTTCAAATCTATAGCTAGTACTCGAGAAAATCATAAAATGGATAATCTTCCTTTGGCTCCTAGCAACAGTCCTACATTCCAAAGAGGTAGGGGAGCTAGAGAACAAATTGCCAACATACGTTGGATCATGGAGAAAACAAAGGAATACCAGAAATAAGTCTACTTCTGTTTCATTAACTACGCCAAGGCCTTTGACTGTGTGGACCACAACAAAATGTGACAAGTAATTAAATAGATGGGAATACCAGAACACCTTATATGCCTCATGAGAAATCTGTACATGAGTCAAGAAGCAACAGTTAGGACAGAATACAGAATGACAGAGTGGTTTGGAATAGGAAAAGGAGTAAGACAAGGCTGCATTTTGTCACCCTGCTTATTGAACTTATACACAGAGCACATAATGCGCAATGCAGGGTGGAGGAATCACAATATGGGATCAAAATTGCTGGGATAAACATCAACAATTTGAGATATGCAGATTTTTATTATTACTATATGCATGTTTATATGCCACCCGCTCACACCACACAACTCAGAGCAGCACACAAAAACAACAATCATAACAGCAATAATTCATAATATAAATCAAACATCATAAAACATCATAAAATATTGCAACAACGAAGAAAAAAAGAAAATCATTCACATGATACTACCCTAATGGCAGAAAGTGAAGAAGACCTAAAGAAGTTCTTGCTTAGGTTGAAAAAAGAGACTCAACATCAAGAAAACAAAGATAATGGCAACAGGCCCTGGAAAACAGATGGGGAAGAAGTAGAAGCAGTGACAGACTTTACATACTTAGGATCCAAGATCACTGCAGATGGTGATTGCAGCCATGAAATAAAAAAGTGGTTAGTTCTTGGGAGACAAGCCATGAGAAACCTGGGGAACATAATTAAAAGTAGAGACATCATCTTGCAAACAAAAGTCTGCATAGATAAAGCAATGGTATTCCTGGTGGTAATGCATGGTTGTGAGAGCTGGACCATGAGGAAAGCTGAGTGCAGAAGAATAGATGCCTTTGAACTGTGGTGTTGGAGGAGAGTTTTGAGAGTACCTTGTACATCAAAGAGAACAAACAGGTTGATTTTAAAAGAAATTAACCCCAACTGCTCCTTGGAAGGTCAAATATTGAAGATGAAGCTAAAATGAGAAGAGAGTGTTCACTTGAGAAAGCCTTGATGCTGGGAAAGGTTGAGGGTAAAAGAAGAAAGGGGGCAGCAGAGAATGAGATGACTAGATGGCATTGTTGATGCAATGGGCACAGAGCTGGGAGGGTTGAGGAGGATGGTGAACGATAGGGGTGCCTGACGTGAGATGGTCCATAGGGTTGCAAAGAGTTGGATTCGACTATGCGACTGAACAACACTCCTTACACTTAAGGATCTTTTCTAGCTCTTTCTTAGCTCCTCTCCTAAATCTTAATTATGTTCTGATTTCTTGGCTTCTATCTGTGCTTCAAGTCCAAAATGACTCCCTGGCAAATTTAAGGCAAAGAAAGTGACAGACTTTACCTTCTTAGGATCTAAGATCACTGCAGACTGTTGACTGCAGCCATGAAATAAAAAGACACTTACTTCTTGCTATGGCAAACCTAGGCAGCATGATAAAAAGTAGAGACATCGCCCTACTGACAAAAGTCTGCATAGTTAAAGTGATGGTCTTCTCAGTAGTAATGTATGACTGTGGGAGCTGGACCATAAGGAAAGGCTGAGCAGAGAAGAACAGACACCTTTGAACTGTGGTGCTGGAGAAGACTCTTGAGAGTCCCCTGGTCTGCAAGGAGATCAAATCATTCAATTCTAAAGGAAATCAACCCTGACTGCTCCTTGGAAGGACAAATACTGAAGTGGAAGCTCAAGTACTTTGGCCATGAAATTTGGAGAGGACTTACTGGGGAAGACCCTGATGACTGGAAAGAACAAAGGCAAAAGGAGAAGGGGGAGGCAGAGGATGAGATGGCTAGACAGCATCATTGATGCAGTGGGCATAGATCTGGACAAACTCCGGCAGATGGCAGATGACAAAAGATCCTGATATGCTGTGTTCCATGGGGTTGCAAAGGGTTGGACTCGACTGTGTGACTGAAGAACAACAATCTGTGCTTTGGTTGTCATTTGAATCTTGGCACTTGGGAAAATACAAGATGCTGGCTGCAATCCTGTTGCTTAGCTTAGTAAGTCACAACTATGGCAGGCCCACTGAATTGGTGCAGGGCAGTGTTGGTGAGTCAACTCTTCTGTAAGTTTCACTGACTCAATGCGTCCACTCTAGCTGTGCCTTACTATGCTAAGCAACAGGATTTAAGCCATTGTGTTACTTCCTTAAGGACATACTGGGTAGGAACAAGAGGAAGCTGGTCACTCTTAGATTCTGTCAACATCATTGGGACAATTCAATCATGATGAACTCAAGTTCCATTAATTTATTTGGAATTAAAAGGTGAAAAATGTTTAAAATCCAATTCTATGTATTTCTTTCAGGAACTGCAACATGTGGAATTGTTTAAATTGTGTGAGCAAGTAATTTCTAGGTCCCCTAAGGGATACTTCCCACATTATTTTTTTTAATGGGCAGAAGATACACATCTCTTCAAATGTGGATTGAATTTGTCTGAGCTATTCTTTCATTTCTCCTTACAACATGGACATGCACAAGTCAAACCCTTGAGATGGAATATCATAATAAGGATGGGGTGCGTGAATCATATATTTGGGTTACAGCTGAGCATGGAACCTTTCTTCAAAATGCACATTTTCCACACACATTGCATATTATCTGCACACCAGCAACAGCTTCTAAATATACAGCTCTAATAGCCCTCCTTGGTTATCGCCGATAGATTTTTTGTGTGTCAATGCCTCAGATTTCCATCCAGAATAGAAAATTTTGTTTACTGCTATTCCCAAGCTTTCTCTGATCCACATTAATTCTCACTGAAGCAATGTTGTGGTTTACAATTGCTTGCATTTTGTATGTCCTACTAGTTCACAAATGTATAGTAACAAACAAAGCAATAGGTTTTATGAGCTCCATCTTTTGGTCCCCGAAGGTTTGTTTGTATATGTGGGTGTGGGTGTTCAGGTGCATGTGCAGTTTTATAAATTGAAAATAAACAAACAAATGTTGTTTAAAATACCAATACAGGTTTTGAGTATTTTGGGGGTGGGCATGTAGATGTTTTTGATCCGTATTGCATGCACAACATGTTACATTACAGCAGGTTAATTCTATATTAAATATAATCAGAAACACAACATGGGGGCTGTCACATTGACACAGTGTGATAGGTACTTTAATACTGCTCAGCAGGAGCCCTTGTTATATTTTTTATATGTTAGTAGATGTCTACTTAGAATTGATCAAACCTTTCCTTCTGAAACATATATGCCAACACCTCCACAACACACTATAAACTAGACTCTCAGAAAACAGTAATGATGCTTATCAGTCAGTCGCCTTGAGTTTGCTTGTGAAAAACCGCTAGCTAGCATGCTATTGGAGCTCTTAAAACATAGATCTTTTTGCTGCACTGATAATTCACTCACAGCTTGAGATTGATGACTATGTGAAGTCCATAAAAGATGTTACCACTATATTTTCTTCTTATGATTTATTTTATCATGTTGTCAAGGTTTGCAGAAAACAAGAAACAAATCAATGAATGTCATGCTTAAATATTAAAGAAGGCTGTAATACACAATTTTATTCAGATGCCTTATTCAATCTTGTGGCGCTGGAAAGGGTAGTGGCAGCAAAGCTTTTATTTGAATTACTTTTGGA
Organism: Bradypodion ventrale; assembly: GCA_035047345.1. Taxonomy (NCBI): domain Eukaryota; kingdom Metazoa; phylum Chordata; class Lepidosauria; order Squamata; family Chamaeleonidae; genus Bradypodion; species Bradypodion ventrale. The sequence continues at coordinate 106,146,151 of JAWDJE010000003.1, read as the reverse complement.
AAAATTAATTTAGTGTGAATGTTGAATTGTGAAGTGGCAAAAGGGTAGCTAACCCTTATTTGTTTAAGGAAGAAGGTAGAGTTTTTCTACCGCTTTGAGGAGAGGTTTCAAAGTGAAAGGGAGGGGAAATGCCAGAACTGAATTGTTCAAGAGAATAGTTTAATTTAAAGTGCCTTCCTTTTAAATTAGAAGAGAGGGCTGACAATGCCTGAAGAGCATAAAAACCAGCACATAGCACCAGTTACCTTTCCCTAATCACTAACCTGACATTGCATCTTATCCCTCTGTGAGGGAGTAGAAGACAGAGGAGGAACATATTATAACAGATTTTGAGGCAATGCCTACAGCGGCACATATTTCAAAATTGGTTGTTTCATGTCCAATATCTCCTTTACATGTGTCACCAGAGTTCAAACATACAGATTTGGGTTTTCAGGGTTCTCTCTCTCTCTCTCTCTCTCTCTCACACACACACACACACACACACACACTGGTACATTTGGTATCCAAGTACATTTCAGCTGAAAATGTAATCTAAATATGGTGCTTTGAATTGTAAAAGACAGATACAAACCTTTGAATCTATGGCCAGCAGGAAATAGCAGCAAGATTACTATCAGTACACAACCGTACGTAGACATCAGCAGTTTTGTTTCTATGCTTTCCTTCTAGAGCACAAGAACAAACATCATTTTTTTAAATATAGGAGGGGTTAAAAAGGTGGTTGGGATATTGTTGGCAGTACAGTAGTCCCAATCCAGGTTGTTATCTATTGTGTGAGGGGGAAAGTTGTAATTCTTGTCCATTTCATGTACATCCCATCCCAGTACAATCTGGAGGACTGTGGAACTCAACAAGACTAATTCCCCCCCCCCAAAGATCTGTGTTTGTGTTGTGTATGGATTGTAATGTGCCTTTAAATCAATGTAACCACACGAATGAGTGAATGTAACAATCTCTAAAAGTAACACTGTAACCTTCTGTATTAGGACGCGAGCTAGTGACCACTGGGGGCAGTAGCGAGCGTCCAGCTCACATGGTACAAATTCTCCAAATGCCTACAGCCGTGGGAAGATTCCCGCCACTGCCTCACCTGGACAAGAAGGGCGTGACTAAGGGTGACGTCACGCAGACAGTAGCCAATGAGCTACCGAGGAGCCACATTCAAATGTATAGCCACTGTATATAATGAGCTGTTCGTCCGCCATTACCACATGTTCCCCCTGACCATCATGCAATAAAGATGAGTTAAGCCAGACTTCGGCTGTTTCTATTGTCTTGGTTCTTGAACACTAAAGTTTGCCTTGTAGCTTTCCACCCCACAACTATATTGTTCTACTCACAGCATTGCTGCAAGGAACTGTATCATCTCCAACATTGAATAATGTACTGTACATGAATGATCAACTAGTTCTTGAAAATACAAAACTGTTCATCTATGCAGATGACACAACTATGGCTATAACAAAGATCAAGTTTTGACAGAATCTAGCTCATTTGCTGGTCTGCTGATTACTACAGGAAACATGTACAAATGAGGATTTAATTTTCACTAATGACAAAGCCAAGAAGGTGGCTTCATTTTAGCAGTTTAAAGTTTGATCTGGACACAAAAGAAGAAATTGCATTGTTTTGCAATTCCATCTTGCTCACGTCCAGACATAGAGTACAGTCACATATCAGAGGCTAAATTGTTATTTCCTGATGTTTAAGACACCTTACAAGAAATTAAGCCCCTAATCAGGCAACAGAACTCACTTAAAAGGGAGAGCATCCCTTGTCTTCCTCTTGTTATGCTCTGCTAGGTTGCACCTCCAGGTCTGAAGTGGACGTGTTCCTACTTGTGTGTAGGCTCTGCACATTAGTAAAACCTCTTGAAAATCTGGACCCTTTCACTCTTCAAAACCTATTCTAAAACCAGGAAAAACACTGCATTGTAAGGAGAGAAACCAGGCTCTCCCCACTAACCATGTTCTATCTCAATACTGGAATTTATAATGCCTGAGTCAGGCTTAAAACTTCTATTGAAGGTAAAAAACTGTCTTTATCCTTTCATGCAAACACCCACACATCCATGATTTCAACCTTGGGCAGCTTGGTAGCTGTTTACAGTATAGCCAGTAAGTCTCACATATGGTTAGCAGAGAGAGAACAACCTGCAGCAGGGTGATATTTGCTTCTGTGTGGCTGCTTAGGCTCTGATCAGGGGTAAGAAAGAGCTCTAGTCATGTGGAATGTAGTCTCGTAGCAGTAATACTGCCAGAAGGGAGGGGCTTCTTTCTCAAGTTGTCTAGATGAAAGACATGCAGAGCCAGTAGCAACACTGAGCATTCTATCACCCTACTTTGGACTCCCAGGACCCTAGGAAGATCCGCTGTTAGTGGCACTTGGGTTGAGCTTGCCTGTATCATGCAGCTTTTCTTTACTGGGCATGTAAAAAGCAGTTCTATGTGTAGTTGCCATTGTCCCATAAATGTCCAGTATAGTGGGTAATTTAAATTAAATTTAATTTACACATTTATATTTTACTAGCATAGTTTGCCCGGCGTTGCCGGGCTTTTTCCCCCCTGTGCTTTATATAAAACAATGAATTCTTTGTTGTTTTTTGTAAATTTTTTATTTTTTAACTTTGTAAAGTTTTATAGGTTGGTTTTATAGGTTAAGATCAGCATTTTTTGCCCTGCCGGGCAGGTATAACATGTGTGCTTGTGGTTGGGGTGGTTTTGAGGGGTAGACATACACACAATATAAGCATACATGCAACACAACCACACACGCGCACACAATACACACACACACAACACATACACACACACACAAAATACATACACAGCACACACAACACAACCACACTCATTCAATACACACATACAGCACACACAATATCACCACACACTCATTCAATACACAAATACAAAACAATCACACACACTACCACACACACACACAACACACACAACACACACACAACACAACCACACACTCACTCAATACACACACAACAACACACACAATACACACAGCACACACAACATAACCACACACACACACTCAATACACACATACAACACAACCACACAAACAACACAAACAACACAACTACACACAACACATCCACACAAACAACACAACCACCCACCCACACAACACACCCACACACACAACACAAACACACCCACACACAATACACACACACATGCCATAGCTCCATGGGGAGAGGATGGGCTCTTCCTCCCCCCCCCAAGCCTTGGTGAGCACACACACACACACACACACACACACACACACACACACACACACACACACACACACACACACACACACACACACACACACGCCGAAGCCTTGCAGGGGGAGGAGGGACTCTTCCTCCTCCCCCCCCCTGACGCCTCAGTGAGGACACACACACACATGCCAAAGCTTTGCAGGAAGAGGAAGGCCTCTTCCTCCTCCCCCCTGAAGCCTCGGTGAGGACACACACACACACACACACACACACACACACACACATGCTGAAGCTTTGCAGGGGGAGGAGGAGCTCTTCCTCCTCCCCCCAAGCCTTGGTGAGGACACCCAGGAGGCCTTTGCTGGGCGGGCGGGAGCATCGTTTGCCGGCTGGGCTGCTTGATTTTGGTGGCCCACACCCCACCGATGAAGGCCTTGGCGCCGGCATTGAGGGAGGAAAGGCCACACCATGGAGGCATGGAAGGTGAGTGGCCCAGCACAGAAGGCCGCTCTGGGGAGGCGCAGAGTACGAATTGCCCAGCTGCCAACAGGTAAGTGGGGCAGGGGACTGAGACTGGGGGGAAGGAGGTGGGTTCGTTCTCCCCCTTTCTTCTCTATGACCTGGGTGGTTGGCGTGCTCCCCAGGCCCGTTCCCCTCCTCAATTCCTCTCCCCCGCCCCACTTACCCGTTGCCAGTTGGGCCTTTCGTACTCTACGTTTCCCCAGTGCAGCCTTCTGTGCCGGGCCTCACCTTCCATGCCTCTGTGGCGCAGCCTTTTCTCCCTCTCCGCTGGTGCCGAGGTCTTCGCCGGTTGGGTGGGGGCTGCCAAAAGCAGGCAGTCCAGGATCCGACATGGCCAGCCGCCCACCGCGATGAGCTGGGGATGGCTTCCCTCCGGGAGACGAAGTGCCTCCTGGAGGGAAGTTGTTGGCGCATTGGCTTTCCCAGCCTCCTCCATGCTCATGTCCCTTAGCCTGATTGGCTGAGGGGTCACAGCACGGAGGACGCTGGGACTTGTAGTTTCTGATGTCCGTCGCTCGGCAAGGTTTTGAAACGCTACTTTTGATTGGTTGCGGCTCGTAAAACAAAGACTGAGTCCGTTGTTTTTATCATCTTGATTGGCTGACACTGGGAGAAACACGGCGAAACGCAATGCTTTTTGGGAAATGAAGTTGTTTCCCTTTCTTGCCAATGGTGGGGCTGATGCCCCAATCGCGATTTTTTAAACCATTCGTTGACCTGCGTAGCCACTTCGCCCGTGCTCTCGAAGGGAGGGAACGGGTAAGTAGGGCGACGCACAGCAGCCCATAGCCAATTCCAACGGTGAACACTTGGTTTTATAGGTTAAGATTTATTATTTATTAGTTCAATTTCTACACCACCCACTCGGTCTAGGCCAACTCAGGACGGTTCACAATCATAAATAAAAACATAGTTAAAAACTGATTAAAACTACCCTCCCCCTAAAAAAAGGGTGCAGGGACCAAGGGGGATGGAGTTTCCACTACACCAGCCACCCAACGGAGGTCACCCTTCCACCTGCACCCCACACTTGGCCTGCCAGCCAGGTTTTAAGTTCTTTTCTGAAGGGCAGCAATTCCGTCTGGAGACATAACTCAGTTGGCAGGAGGTTCCAGATGGCTGGTGCGGACACAGAGAAGGACCTCCTCCTTGTGCTAGAGAAGTGAGCTCCTCTAGCCGATGGTGCAATAAGAGAGCCCCTCCGGTCCACTCTGGTTGGATGGACGGACATCCTTAGGGTGATGTGGTCTCTTAGGTTTCCTGGCCCACTACCATGTAGGGCTTTAAAGGTCAAAACCAGCACCTTGAATTGTTTATTATTTTTTAAAAAATTTTTATATTCATATTTATATAGCCGCCCAACTCACAGAGACTCTGGGCGGCATACAATCTTAAAACCCTTAAAACAAGAACAACCCCATTAAAACAAATTACCCCGCTAAACCCCCCACACATTAAAAAGTGGAAGATTACTTTGATATTAAACCAACCATCAGGTGGGGATCACAACATCTTCAGGACCCCACACCTGCCCCGCCAGCCATGTTTTCAGATCTTTCCTGAAGGGCAGTAATTCCATCTACAGCCTTAGTTCCACTGGCAGGAGGTTCCACAAGGCTGGAGTGGACACAGAGAAGGCCCTCCTTCGTGTGCTAGAGAGACGGGCCCTAGCAGATGGTACAAGCAGAGAGCCCCTCTGGTCCACTCTGGTTGGATGGACAGACATTCTTGGGTTGATGCGGTCTCTTAGGTATCCTGGCCCGCTACCATGTAGGGCTTTAAAGGTAATGACCAGCACCTTGAACTGCATCTGGAGGCAAATTGGAAACCAGTGCAGCTCCCGAAGCAGTGGTGAGGCATGAGCATAATGCCCACACCCCATCACCACCCGAGCAGCCGCATTCTGGACCAACTGCAGCCTCCGGATGGTCGTCAAGGGCAGCCCCATGTAGAGCGCATTGCAATAATCTAGTCTAGAGGTGACCAGAGCATGAGTGACCATGAGTAAGGAGTCCTGATCTAGGAGTGGGCGCAACTGACGAATCACCCGAAGTTGGGCAAAAGCCCTCCTGGCCACGGCCACCACCTGATCTTCAAGTAGCAGTCGTGAGTCCAGAAGGACCCCCAAGTTGCACACCGGATCTGTCTGGGGCAGACAAGCCCCATCCAAAACCAATGCTGGTAGCTCCTGAGATAACACCGGGCCCCTAATCCATAGCCACTCAGTTTGCTAGGGTTCAGTTGTAATCCGTTGTCCCCCATCCAGACCCCAACAGCCGCCAGGCATTCAGACAGGACTTTGACAGCATCACTGGGATCACCACGAGACGAGATATACATTTGGGTGTCATCCACATACTGATGGTACTGTGCCCCGTGGCAACGGTGATCTCACCCAGCGGTTTCATGTAGATATTAAATAGGAGAGGAGACAGCACCGAGCCCTGAGGCACCCCATATTGGAGTGGCCTAGGGCTGGATGTCCAACCACACTGACTGGGCACGGCCCTTCAGGAATGAGGAAAACCAGGACAACACAGTGCCCTGGATCCCCAATCCTCAGAGCCGTTCCAGAAGGATACCATGGTCGACGGTATCGAAAGCTGCTGAGAGGTCAAGGAGAGCAAGGATGGTTGGATGGCCTCCATCCCTTTCTTGCCAGAGATCATCCATTAGTGCGACCAATGCCGTCTCCGTACCATGTCCGGGCCTAAACCCTGACTGAAAGGGGTCCAGATAATCCGCTTCATCCAGGACCTCCCGCAACTGCCATGCCACCTCCTTCTCCAATACCTTCCCCAAAAAAGGAAGGTTGGAGACCGGCCTATAACTAGCTGGAATTTTTGGGTCGAGAGCAGTTTTTTTTAGGAGGGGGCGCACCAAAGCATGTTTTAAAGATGCAGGAAAGGCCCCCTCCTGTAAAGATAAATTAATTATCGCCCCCAACCCAGCCTTAGATGCTTTCACCAAGCTGGCAGGACAGGGATCTAAAGGGCAGGTAGTAGTGCGAACAGCTGCAAGAAGCATGCCCACTTCATCAGGGACAACTGGATCAAACCGTTCCCAGATGACATGGCAAGACTGTGGTCTGATCCCCTCCTGACTCTCCCCATCCATGCCGAGGTTCAGTCCCGAGTGAATCTAAATGATTTTATTCATCAGGTAATCAGCGAAAACCTCAGCCGAACCCTGCCAACCAGGCACCGGCCCCCCTCTACCGAGGAGAGACCTGGTCACCCAGAACAGGGTGGGTAGGCAATTATCCGCAGATGCAATAAGGGTGGTGAAATTGCACCTGGAGGCAAACTTGTAACCAGTGCAGCTCCTGAAACAGTGGTGAGTAATGGGCATAACGTCCACACCCCATCACCACCCGTGCCGCCGCATTCTGGATCAGCTGCAGCCTCCAAATGGTCATCAAGGGCAGCCCCATGTAGAGCGCATTACAATAGTCTAGTCTGGAGGTGACAAGAGCATGAGTGACCATGAGCAAGGAGTCCCTATCCAGGAACGGGTGAAACTGGCGGGCCCCCAGACTCAGGGCGGCTTACAACAATAATGCAATATATGTATATACAACAATACAAAATATAATATAGACAATAATTAAACCATATTCATCCTCCAAATGCACATATCATAGCACAATACAAAAGTTCAAAATTACAACAAAATTACAACAGTGTCTCCAGTCATGCCACAGTTGCCTGTGGCACCGAGGGCAGCGGTGGTGGTGGCAAAGTCCTACCATTCACCGCCAAAGCAGCCTTTTCTGCCCTGGCCCGGGGTGTGGTGGGGCCAAGGATGCAGGTGGTGGTGGAGGGGCCCCAGCACCTGGTGCCGCAGCAGCCTCTCCACCCAACCGCGAGGAAGCCCGGAGGAGGTGGCTAAGTCCTGCTACCATCACGGCCTTTTCTGCCCTGGCAGTGGTGGATGGGTCCTGGCACCCATCACAACAGCGGCCTCTCCACCTGGCCATGAGGAAGCCTGGAGGTGGTGGTGAAGTCCTGCCGCAGTTGCAGCCTTTTCTGTCCTGGCCCGGGGTGGGGTGGGGCTCAAGACATCAGCAGTGGTGGAGGGTCACATCGCTCATCGCCGCAGTAGCCTCTCCACCTGGCCACAAGGAAGTCCAGAGGTGGAAGTGAATTCCTGCCACTGTCACAGCCTTTTCTGCCCTGGCCCAGGTCGGGGCGGGGACCCAGACATGGGTGGTGGTGGAGGGGTCCCAGTGCCCGGTGCCGCAGTGGCCTCTCCACCTGGCCACAAGGAAGCCCGGAGGAGGTGGCAAAGTCCTGTGGCCGTCATGGCCTTTTCTGCCCTGGCCTGGGGTGGGGCGGGGCCCAGGACGCTGGCAGTGGTGGAGGGTTCCCGGTGCCTGTCACCACAGCAGCCTCTCTGCCCGACTGCAAGGAAGTCCAGAGGCAGCGGTGAAGTCCTGCCACCATCGTGAATTTTTCTGCCCTGGCCTGGGGTAGGGCAGAGCCCAGGACGCTGGCGGTGGTGGAGGGGTCCTGTCACCTATTGCCACAGCTGCCTCTCCACCCGGCCACGATGAGGACACCATCATTTTGGCATTCCCATAATGCCTCAGAGCAAGGTTATGTCAGAGCACTATGGGGACATCCCGACAGCAGGCAGCTTGCAGGTACATGCTGTAGATTGCAGTGTTGGTTACTACTACAACTAACCTATTGCCAGGGAGGGAAAGGAAAGCAGAAAATATTTAGAAGCTTGGCATGTTGCTCACAAGCAGTCCCAAGACATGTTGCTGAAAAGAAGAGGCCAAGGTGAAGATTTTTTGAGGAGTGTTTGTGTGTCACCATGAGCAGGTGGAAGAAAGTAGGGCAGAAAAGAGGGAAGCAATATCCTTTTAAATTACACGGAGTATAAGGGATAGCTTAGATGTATATGCATGACAAGGCCGCCTGAACAAGGAAGCAGATACTATTTGAATTGATCCTTCCCACCAAGTCACATGATGGTTCTGAACTGTAAGCAAGCCCATGAGACTGATAAGAAGATTCCAGATGGATAATCTAACACTAATCACACAGAGTGGTTGTTCAGAAATGTGGAGTAGGATAATAAAAGATATGTGTCTGTTGGGAAAAGAGATTATTTCTGTCTAAAGAAGAGCTTGAATTTAAGGGAAAACATGCCTGGTGATTGTTGAAAGGTAGATCCTACAACATGGCCTACAACAAGCCATTTGGCCAAGGTTATACCCATGTCTCTTTGCATGTACTTTTGCATTTATTTGGAAAAGTGTTCTGAGCATGTGCAGCCTGCAGGTTCACACTCCAGCTTGATTGCCTCAATAGATTTTTCCTTCATGAATTTTCAGGCAGAATTTTTTGCTGTAAAATCTTGATTGATATGAAAACTAGCTGCAATACAGGTGAATACTTAACAACCCCATCTTATGCATGTCAATGGGGCTAGGAATATGCAAGGAATCTGCTCTGGTGAATTCTAAGTTCCCTTAGTCTGTGCTGCCTAGACTGGATGTGCAGTGAGCACACTTTGCATCCCAGAATCCTCACAATACTGGATATCTGATAAAATCTGCACATTTGAAAAGGAAATATGTCCATACCTGTCATGTTTTGGCTAGTTATGCTCTCTGATCATTGTTCTTCTCAATTAGGGGGCCAAGATAGACATAATGGTCGACCTTCTTGATGGATTCATTCCAGATTCTCATTTAGAATTTCCGCTGGTTGCTTGATAGCATATATTTTGTCTTCATGCCATTCATCTGTAGGTCAACCTTTTTATTAGATACAGTATCATACAAATTAGACACATTAGTCTTTCTAGAATTAAAATAAAGAATTCTGAGTTTTTTTGGTATGTTACTACTATGTTAAACAACTAGGTTTTTGATAAGTGTTTGCATAAGTAAATAGACTGTACATCTCTTGGAATACATTGTTATTTATTTTACATCTGATGCCATAGTGGCTTCCGCCTCCATGGCCATTGGGAATCAGAAAGTGGTTCCTCCTCCAGTCATTTTGCCGTTGGGCCCAATATGATGGTTTCCAGTGGCATTTCTTCCACTGAGGGGAATCATCACCCCACCTAAAGGGGCTCATCCGCCCGTAGCCATTGGCCCTTTTAGGGAGTCAGGCTACTTACTGCTGCCCAACACTCAGTGTTGAGTTGCTGGCTGTACGGTCTACTCCATTACTGTAGTGGGATGTCTGTCCAGACATCAGGAAATGCCAGATGGACTGGCTGTGAAGGCGCACCTTGTCAATATTCTCAAGGCTGTGGCAGTCCATTTCAGTTCTGGTGTCAAATCCTGCATGTCTCATTTCATTCCCCCCCCCCCAAAAATATAACAAATAATCAAAACATAATATAAAAATACAGACATATCAACACATTCAAAGAAAAATCAAAAATACAAATACAATACCATTACTTATCCAACATACAATAAGAAATATAAAATTCAGAAACACTAAAATTGTGATACAATTTAATGTTATAATAGATTACCAAGTAGATAATTAGGTTGGATATTAAAGGTTTTTTCTTCAGAAGAAAAAAACCTTTAATATTCAACCTAATTATCTACTTGGTAATCTATTATAACATTAAATTGTATCACAATTTTAGAGTATCAAAATTCCATGCTATATATTTTTCTCATTAATAACCATGATCTTCCAATCTTATCTACATATCTTAAATCTATTACTTTATATCTATATTCTACTTTTTATTCAGTTCTTCAAAATTATTTAAAACTGTTATATTTCTATTTTTACCATTACCAAGTATTTTCTAAAATGCATTGTATACATCATACATCCTGTGTATTATACACTGCCCTGGAGGATGTGTTTTTCCCATTAATTTCTACTGTACCCAAAACTTCATTTGGTCTGGTGCTGGTTTATTTGTACCGTCTCTTGTCAACAAATAATCCACAAACTGTCGCCATATTTATTTATTTATTTATTTTATTGTTAAATTTTTATACCGCCCACTCAGCCAAAGCCGACTCCGGGCGGTTCACAACAGTGTGTAAAAACAGATAAAAACAAATAAAACAGATAAAAACCAGCAATAAGAACCCACCCCTAAAAAAGAGGGGTGCAGGAACTGAAGAAACTGTAAGGGGGAGGCATCCTCCCCTATATTAACCACCCAACGGAAGCCACCCCTCCACCTGCACCCCAAAATTGGCCCACCAGCCAGGTTTTTAGTTCTTTTCTAAAGGGCAACAACTCCGCCTGGAGATGCAGTTCCACAGGCAGGAGGTTCCAAAGGGCAGGTGCAGACACAGAGAAGGCTCTCCTCCTTGTGCCAGAGAGGCGAGCCCCCCTGGCCGATGGCACTATTAGAGAGCCCCTCCGGTCCGCTCTGGTTGGACGGACAGACGTCCTTAGGGTGATGCGGTCTCTAAGGTAACCTGGCCCACTACCATATAGGGCTTTAAAGGTCAAAACCAGCACCTTGAATTGCACCTGGAGGCAAACGGGTAACCAGTGCAGCTCCCGCAGCAGTGGTGAGGCATGGGCATAACGTCCACACCCCATCACCACCCGGGCCGCCGCATTCTGGACCAGCTGCAGCCTCCAAATGGTCATCAAGGGCAGCCCCATGTAGAGCACATTACAATAATCTAGTCTGGAGGTCACCAGAGCATGAGTGACCATGAGCAAAGAGTCCCATATGTTCCAAAATCTATTTTCTTTAATTATACCTTTTTAAAATTTAACTCCCATGTTAATTTTTCATTCAATGCGAGATCCCACATCACCTTATACCACTCTTCTGCTTTTAATATTATATCATTCTTCCAATTTTTTTGCAATACATATTCTACCCATTGTAAGCATTATAGACAATAATTCTCATAATTCTTTTTTTTTTCATTTGTTTTTCCACTCCTTTTCTGTTATCCTCATATTCAAATCTTGTTCCCATACATTTTTTAATATTTCTTGTGGGTTACCCTGTGTATTTATTATCTTATAGATTTTACTAACCATTCCTTTAATTCCAATTTCCTTCTTTCTTACCTTCCATATTAACTCCTCAAATTCAGTCCTACTTCTTTCCAAACTATGTTCCCTCAGATAGTTATTATTCCACTTATTTACCATCACAATCTGAAACCAATTCAACTTCATCTGTACATATAGCTCTCGTTTCTTCACTTTATCTGTACAGACTCTACAGATACAAATTCAATCCCTCATTCTTAATAGAATTTCTTTTACCGTCTTATCAATTTTTATTGGAATTTTTTTCACATCTTCAATTTCAATTATCGGTGATATATTCTGAGCTAATTTCTTTTTGACCTTCTTCCATACTCCCAACATCGACCTCAGCATTCTATTTTTAACCGATATTTTTCCTATTTCATTACCTAAGAAAATACTTTTGCCCACTTCTTTTAATTCCTTCATTTCAATTTCTTCCCAAATAACTGTCTCCTTCATTAAAATCTTTACAACATTTTAAATATGAAATGCTTTATAATAATTCTTCAAATTCGGTATTCCCAAACCCCCTTCTTTTTTGAGATAAATACACATTTTCATTAATATTCTGGGTCTACATCCCCTATTATAATAATTATTTAATAAATTTTGAAATTTCTTAATTTCTTTATCAGTAAGTTGAATTTGTAAGGCATCAAACAAAAAAATTATTTTCGGTAATAACATCATTTTAGACAACGCTACTCTGCCAAACCAAGACAACTTTAATTTTTGATACTGCAAAATTTTAGCTTTAAGTTCTTTTTTTGTTTATCATAATTTAATCTTCTTATATCATCTAATTTGTTTGAAATATTTATCCCCAAATATCTCAGACTCTCTTTAATCTGTAGTTTAAATTTATCTTTTATTCTCCCTTGTTTTTTCTTATCAATATTACCCAATATCATTTCAGATTTATCCCAATTTATCCTCAAACCAGTTATTTGTTCAAATTCCTTTAAATGTCCTTGTATTTTTTCTAAAGTATTTCTAGGATGTTTCATAATTATCAAAGTATCATCTGCATATAAACTAATCTTATTTTCTAGTATTCCTTCAATATTTTTATCTTCTCTTATAATGTTTGCTAGTATTTCCATCGCCATGATAAATAATATTGGTGATAAGGGACAACCCTGTCTTGTTCCAGCTTCAAGTTTCACTTCTTCTGTAAGGCCATCATTTACCCTAACATTGGCATATCCATGTTAGTACAATTGTTCAATCATTTTTATAAACCTATCACCAAATCCATAACATCTAATTATCTCATTAATTGTTATCCATTGCAAAGAATCAAATGCTTTGAAGATGTCCAATGATAATAACCCAACTTTCTCTTTAGTTTGTCCTGCAACATTTATTAAATCTACAACTCGCCTTATTAAATCTGCCATATATTTGCCTTTCACAAATCCAGCCTGATCTTTATTTATACATTTATCCATAAAACTATTTAATCTACTTGCTAATATTGCTGTAAAAATCTTAGCATCCTGATTTATCAAGGAGATGGACCTATATGACGCTACCTTTTCTAAATCTTTTCTAGGTTTCGGTAATAAAACAATTATAGTTCTATACCATGAGGGCGGAATCTGTCCTCCATCAAGTATATAATTATACAATTTTAATAATTTTGGAATTACTATGTCTTTAAAGTCTTTATAAAATTCTACTGGTAATCCATCTTCCCCTGGTGATTTATCTGTCTTCAATTTGACTATTATTTCTTTTATCTCTTTTTCAGTTATCGGTTCCTCCATTTTTTGCTTATGTTCCTGACTTATTTTATTTTTAATTTGCCTTTCCAATTTATTTTTTAATTTTTCCAAATTTACATTCTTTTTAGAATATAACTCCTGATAAAATTCTTTAACCACCTTACATTTATCTTTACTTTTATTATGTCTTATTCCATCCTTATCTTCCAGGATCCCTATCTCTCTTTCACTTCTTTTTTCCTTAGCTGCTCTTGCTAATAATTTTGAATTTTTGTTACTATATTCAAAGTATTCCCTTTTTAAATAAACCAGATCTCTTTTCACTTTTTCAATATCTTTTCCTATTAATTCCTTCTTTAGACCCTGCATTCTTTCATACATTTTTCTATCCATAGTTATTGCATGTTTCTCTTGCAACCATTTAATCTCTTTTTCAATTTCTTCTTGTTTGCTTTTTAGTTGTTTATTTTTGATACTGGCCAACTTAATACTTTCACCTCTAAATATTGCCTTCATTGTGTCCCATACAATACTATACCTAACATCTCCTGTATCGTTCCATTTCCATTGCCAATTTTCTCCCCATTTTCCTACTATTTGCTCTTTACATTTAATATCTTTAAACAATTTAGCATTGTATCTCCAATTTTTCCTAATCTTTGTACCATCTATTTTTATTTCCAACAATACCTTTGCATGGTCCAACTCTTTAAAAATTCCCACTTCTATTTCATCTAAATTTCCTATCAAGTTATCAGTAACAAACATATAGTCTATTCTGGAATACATATTATAAACCTGTGAGAAAAAAGTGTAAACTCTTTCCAATCCTTTAAGTTCCCTCCATGTATCTTTCAAGCCTATGTGCCGCAGGAGATGGCTCCATGATCATAGTGTGTGGGTTGCTTCATGGCAAGCTGGGATCCACCTTAAACAAATTAATACCAATAGCATTTTTCCTGCTCCAGGAAAAAATGCATTCTCGGATACAAGTTGTAGTTGATGAAGCCGACAACAAATTTAATATAGTTGGTTTGGGTCAATCTGCTTATAATACCATGACAGGCATGAAAGTATGTGAAAACTAAGATCAAGCAATACTGGACAAATTAATTTGGCCAATTCTTCTTCTGTCCCCTCTCACTGGCTTTTCAGAAGTACACCTCAGTTCAACTCAAGTCATGTCCTGCTCAATATCCTTCCTCAGTTTTAGAAACAGATTGTTCCAACTTCTTCACTGTAGTTTGAACACTGATGATGATTTATATGAAACAGATAATGAAAAAAACTCTGCCTTTTCTGGCATTCCATTCCTCATTACTATTTATTCATACTTCCTGTTTCATTGAAATACATTCAGTCTCCACTATGTTTCTAAGTATGTTCAGAAACTCCTAATTAGGGTTTCCAGATGGTATCCTAAAGGAGGACATTCCTATCTTTTCTATAATTTGTCCTCTCATTCTCCCTTACCTACTGTATGTCCATATGTACATACAGTAGGTAAGGGAGGACAGGATGACAAATTATAGAAAAGGAGGACATGTCCTCCTTTAGGATACCATCTGGCAATTGATCTGGTGTAGAGGTGACAAAAAACCTATTACTTTTGCTTTCTCTCACATGCAAATTTTGCATTTTTTTTAAAAAAAATTAAGATCAAGCAAAATGCAAGTCACACCATTCCCTAATAACCCAACCGATATGATGTCTTCAGATTTCTGTAGTCCAGTTGCACTCCCAGGATGATGCAGTCAACTGAGCGTGTATAAACTTGAGTTTTATTTTCTTTATGAACATGTTTGTGTTTATTTCTATCATAAGTACATTTCCATGAAGCAGGTGGCCTGATTTCCTCTTTTGTCTGTTCACATCCTTTCATAAAGCAAATGGATCACTTCCTGATCTCTTCTGGCCCTGGAAGTACTAATAACAACTGTCTTTGTAGAAGTCAGGAAAAGACAGAGTGAACGCTCAGCTACAATCTGCTTCTGAAAGAACTGAAGAATTCTTTTGGAAGGAATAATTAATTACTAAGGGGTTTGTTTGTTTTTTAAAAAAACTTTCTGAATTTTCAGTGAAATTAATCTTACTGTTTCATCTGTTGTTATGGGTTCCTGCACAGCCAGATCATACCTTGCTAAGTAAGTAGCCTTTGTCTGGTTACAAACCAAGTAGCCGTTTTAACCATGTTCCACTTAAAACTGTGTTTTTCTTGCTTGATTTTATTCATAAAGACTTCCCATTATGGAAGCTGTAGATGGCTTTTTAATAGTTTTCAAACTATTTGAAGGTTCCTTGGCATTTTATAAGCATCCTTAAGATGTGGTCAACTAGAAAGAGAGAGACCACCTGAAAAGGCTGCAATGATTTTGGGAAATTGTTACTTGAACTTTTCCACAGGTCACCTCCATTTCTCTCTAGACATCTTGGTGTTTTCCTATAGCTGTTTTTGTAGGAAATGAGGTGGTAAAGATTAAACATTATGGCAGTGTGATTTTATATAAGATCTTCGACAAAGAAAACAGTTTTGCCATATGTATGGCAAAGCTTTCACTGATAAATTCCTGCCTGTCTTATTGCAAATTACTGATCTTTCCTGCATAATATTTTGATAGCACAGTTGTGTGCATAAATTCTGAATAGTTCAGGTTGTGGATTTGAATGGGATTTCAGCCAGCCCAGTTTCCATGATCCAGTGAAGTGACACTGAGTCCTCAATTTTTTCATTCTTGCTCAGCAATTCCCCTAGTAAGATAACAATGCTGTACTCACTTATCTAGAAATAAGATCCATTGATCTCAGTAGGATATACTTCAGAGGGGAACTGCTTTCTCATTTGTTGGGAATTTAGTAGGTGTCGGCAACAGCAGGAAAAGCATTGGAACATGAAATGGGACACAACTATGAGGATAATAGGGATTGAGGCCATCTACTTTTATGGGTCCAATCAAGTGTTTCTGTATTATAGTAACAAACCAATGCTGTTTTTTGATTACCCAATAATATGGTATTGGATTTGAAGTTCTCCACTCCATATTACAAACCATTGTGAAATGGGGCTATGGACCTTCTGTCCTCTAATCTCTTATCTCTGGGGGGAAAATTGAGGGAATCTCCCTCTTTTTTTTCATAGCAGTAAGCTTTATCCCCCAATAGGTGAGAGCCTTGCTGAGGTGTGGGGGCTTGAATGGTCTAACTAAGCAGTGTTGATTATTTCTGTCAATGGTGTTTGGCCTCCATCAGATCCCTTGGGCAAGGTGAAAGCACAGGGCACATGTCAAGGTCCGCCTAGCCATCGAGTGATGTGATAGCCAAATGGGTAAAAACCGCACATAGATGGACCTGATTTCTCAGGTCTGATTGCATGTGCATAATGCTGTCATGGAGATGTCTCCCAATGCATGGACTACTCACTGAAATGACTCCAAGGTCCAAGACAAGAAAGCTTTCTTAATGAAAGTTCTCCCCACCCCCACATTTTGTGGGAAATCTCACAGGATTCAATGGAAACCAATGGAAATCTCAGTAAGATCTCAGTGTGGAAAGTCCCAGAAAACTGCTAAGAATTGCATGGGAAGGGGTGTTTCTTTGCCACATCCTTATTTTGGAGCACTTTCAGCTTCTCAGGAATGAAACTTTCAGAAACATGCCATATGTATGAGAAGCTATTATCGAAGAATCTCATTTATCAAAGGAGATTGGAAAGATAGCGCGAATTTTCAGAACACAAGATGACTTTAATGAACAAATATGTTTTACTGGCCTAGCAGTAGATACAGTCAGCATGGTTGCTAACCAGATGGTTCCCCCCTTTCAGCTGTTTGTTTATTTGTCTGTTTGTTTTTTCACCACCTGTCTGGTTAAAATAATGTGTTTATTTTACCACATATTTATGTATTGTGCTTTCTTTCTCTCTTTCCACTTAGGACAGTATTCAGTATTTCATTGTAAGGCAAATGCATCCTGCATTGTTAGGAGGACTGTACCATGAATGTGTACATTTCCATTGTGCCTTTGAGTTAAAAAGGTGGATCTTGGCTAATGGCTTTTTCCCTCTACCTTTCTGCCTTTATGTACTGCCATCAGTCTTCATGTTCCCTCATTCCAAAGGTAATAAGAGTAAAACAAAAAACAAAAAACAGATGTTTTACACTACCTGGGATTAGAGCTGAAAAATATGCTAGCATTGGAGAGACATGGCTCAGACAGTATTTTGTTTTTGGAAAACTAGACTTGAAAGGAATCTCATGCTTGAGACCTAAAGGCCAATTGCCAAACAAAGCAAGTTAATTTGCACATTCAGGGAAGTGAGTGAAGCTTTTGCTGTAGCATATATACAAACCCAGCCCTTAAGGATTTTCCCCATTCTAGTCATCCTAAAACAAATATTTTCTGCCTAATAACCACTGCTGCATTCTTCCTCCTATCTTCACAAGGGCTAACAACAAAATTTGCTGTTTGAAGGAAAAGGCAACATGGTGACTCTTTGACAAGCAGAAACAGGCCACAATTATATTGGATCCTCCTGGACTCCTGTGTTTATTTTCCTACATATCTCAGGACCTTGAGATTATGGTTATGGTACTGGAGAATGTTGAGCTGTAATAGCTTTTCTTGCAAAAGCATCCATAACTTACTGGAAGAAATGGAAAACATTAATTTGTTTTCTGTACAACTCCCAGAATAACTTGGTTGTTTGGAGTATTGGAAAGCAATGTGGTTCCAAAAAAACAACTAGAGTAAAACAATGAACAGTCAGTCTTCATTCTCCTCCCTAGAATACCTGTCCAATATAATGTAGTTCCACTGGCTTTGGCTCTGGGTTTTCTTTCTTCTTTTTGTTTATATGTTGGAGCAAACATATTAGGGCATGTGGAAGTCTGCACAAACTGGGTTGCCTCGCTACCAGAAGAACCTGTTGCCATGTGTTGCTCCTCATAAAATTAATAGTATGGGCTTTACATTTTCCCCTTCCCTCCATCATACTTCTGCCTGCTAAGTGGAAACTGGAAACACAGTGTACTATAGTGATGGTGAACCTTTTAGAAACCAAGTGCCCAAACTGCAGTCTGTGCCACACCCTCATGCCACATGTGAGCCTTACCCCAGACGGGAGGGAGGAAATGTTCCCATTGGGCTGCTGGGCAGAGGAGCAGGTGAACTCTGTGCTGGGGCAATGGCATGCATGCCCTCCTCCACATGGCCAGAGACTTTGGCTACAGCTGCACATTCCAGGAGTTTGGCTTTGGTCTGTGCTTTGTTTGCGCTGGGCAGGGAAGGACGAGGAGAAGGCAGCCAAACCCGTCCTTCCATCTTGGCTTCATTGAGTTAACATCCCGAATGGGCTTCAGAGGTTTCTGCCATGGCGGACTGAGCACTGATGTCTCCCCGGCACTCGCTCACCAAAGACGAAATGGTGGAGGTGAAAAAGGAAGTAAGAGCGTGAGGCATAACTAGGCAAGGGAGGGAGTCTTGGCTGTGAAATACCTTGGGGTAGGGGAGGTGGAATAGACTTTTTTGGGTGGGTCAATCCAAGCACGCCATTTTATAAGTAGGAGCACACCAGGACGGGCCTGCATGCAACAGCATGCTGGAGATCCAGTAACAATATAAAATGTTCCATAAGCAGTAGCTGGATTCTGTCCCTGACATCTAATGCAGTTAGGGTGTTGTTGTCTATTTATTCAAGAACACTAAAGGTGTGTAGGGATTTTAGTTGATCTTTCATAACAATTTACAAGAGTTCACCAAATTTGTATACAGGTCGTCTTCCGTATCTGTGTGGGTTATGTTCTGAGACCTACTGCAGATACCTGAAACAGTGGATTACAGTTAACCCTATATTTTACATTTCAGACAGTGGCTTCTAGTGGCCAGCTCTGGTAATGCACCATAGAAATATACATGTGTTTCAGGATTCTTTTTTATTGAATAATTTTTATACCCATGGAGAACTGAAACCATGTATACTGAACCTGTGGATATGGGGGGCAACTTGTATAGGAAAAAATGAAACAGACAGTTTTGACCTTCCCTAAAAATGGTTGGCTTCATCAAAGACAGCCTGCAAAAGAAATAAATAGCTGCCTGGATATCTTAATGAGTTAGGTATCTGGTTGTGAAACCAGATAATGAATTTGTATCCCTACCATACATCCCAGAAGAGCCAGTCTTTGTGGCATAGTCCTAACATGCTCCCAGAGTAAGTGAATTATAAATCACTTCTGAATACCCTCTATCTAGAAAACCCTGAAAAGAGTTGCCATAAGATGGAATTGAGAGGACACACACAATTATTGAAAATGGTACAGTCCAGGAGCAGTTTACCAATATTTCTGCTGTCCTAATTTACACAGCTATTATCTCCATAATGTATTTTCTCCTGCTCATCCCCTCAAACTTATCCCATATCACATTTTGTTTATGTACGAGTGGAAATCAGAAGCCACTACACACTGTTTGATATTATAGCTAAACTAGCAGGGGTGCCTGGCATTGCCCAGGCATGGTTTGGGGCGGGGCCTGGCTGGTGTGAGACGGGGCCAAATGTTTTTAGTGGTTTAGATGGCAACACAAAAAACATGCTGACACACATAACACACACAACACACCCAGACACATCTCACACATCACAACACACTCACACAACATACCCTGACACATGACACACTGAAACAACACCACTCACACACAACACACACACATGACACCCACCACAGCCAGACACATCACACACAACACACTCACACCCTGACACACAACACATGTGTGACACACAACACACACACCCCAGCCAGACACAGGACACATGACACCCCCCCCACATAGGACAGTCTCACACCACACCCCCACATTCCAATACACAATACACACATCCGACACACAACAGAACCCCAACAGACAACACACACACACATACACATCACACCCAGACCCAACACAACACAACCCGGCATGAGGAGAAACCAGGGCATGGGTCCCCCCAGCTCTGAACCACCTTATCTGCTTTTGTGCACACCACAGAGGGGGGGACCAAAAGAAACCCCCCTCTGGCGTGCGCCTCTCCAGATGGATCGGCCCTGGTGGCGCACCTCGAAGACGGGCGAACTTGACTCTAGATAGTCAAGTCCGACCAGCTTCTCTGCGGTCCGCCAGGGCCGTGGCCAACCCTACTGGAGGCAAGCCATGCGGAGAGGCATGAGCCGGGGGGTTCTTTTGAGCACCCCCCACTCCGGTGTGTGCATGAAAAAAGGCACTGATGGAGCCCTTGTGAGCCCCGGTCACTGGCCACCGACGGAGGAGCCCCCACACCAGACAACCCACACCACCATTGCTCCTCCCGCCACAGGTTGCAACAGGGTGCACAGATTTCTCCATGTCCAGAGAGGTACATGCTGGAGGGGGGCTGCCCAAAAGAACCCCCTCTGGCATGTGCCTCTCAGGACGCGGGCAGCATTGGGATGGCAGAGGAAGCCTCACGCCCTGCTGCATCCTGCAGCGGGAAGAGCAATGGCAGTGTGGGTTGTCTGGCATGGTGGTTCCTCCACCGGTGGCCAGTGGCTTGCAAGGGCCCCATCAGCATTGGGGGAATGGCAGCTGGGAGGGGTAGCTTGTGGTGGGGGCTGGGCAGCTGGATCCTCTGAAATCCGTCAGAGGCTGTGTCGGCCTCTGCACTCTCAAGGGCTGGTTGGGTGAGGGGCAGCACCCGCAGAAGGCACCCGCGAAGGCAATGTTGGCAGCTGGGCCGTGGGAAGGGCAGTCGCTGATCCTGGCACTCCCCATGGCTTTGTGGGGCAAGGCAGTGGTGGCGGATCCATCTGCGGCCGAGTGGCTGCCTCGCTTGGCAGCTGTATGGCCGGCATGCCTCATGTGCTCTGCCTGCAACCCCCGATATCCGGGTTGAGGCAGAGCCTTGTGTTAGGGCATGCATAGTGCAGGGCGGCCTGGCCTGCTGCACATGCCCACTCTGCGCAGACCCACCCTCCAACCCCTTTTCAGGGTGAAGGACCACAGGGGGTGCTGCTGGTACCCCGTACCAGCCCAGCCAAGTGCCGCAGGTAGGCAGGGGCACTGTTTCTGGGGCGGTGGATGCCAAGGTGTCATGTCACATGAGCCTCAAATGGAACAACACCTTGATTTTAGTAATATAGATTGAAAAGGATCGAAAGAAGCAGATCACAGTCTGAAGTTGTCCTTAAAAATAAGAAGTGTGTGTGTGTGTGAGAGAGAGAGGGGGGGGGGGAGAGAGCACTGCTAGAAAAAAATAAAAAGGCAACTGTTTTAAAAGTCCTGAAAATTTTAAAAAGAGAGAGAGAGAGAGAGAACACTGCTAGAAAAAATAAAAGAGACAACTGTTTTATAAGTCAGAGGCATTACTGTTCTTTAAATATAAGCCATTATTGATTCATTTGTTGATTTGTGGCCACCAGCGTGCATACGACAAATGGTAAAAATGTGGTGGCAGAATCGTTGTGTTTTATCAATCTCATAACATTGTTTTCCCCCTGCCTCTCTTCACTTTTTTTCATTGAGTAATATTTCAATTGAGTTACTCTGATGTAATGAAGAGAAAGAAGAGGTTTGTGTATGTGTGTGCCAGCACAGATAGAACAAAAACCAAATCTTATTTGTTTGATGAAAAGAAAGTTAATGTTTTGGTGTTCTTCAGGGACAGCCTGCCAAAGAAAGAAAAAACGAAGTAAGGGATTAAAAAGTGTCCAAGTAATGCACAAACCATGAAATTAAATTAGTTCCTCCCAGGAAGCCAAATTTTGGTGAATACTGTAGAGGAAAGTTAGGAGAAAAATATTTTAAGCCAAAGCTGCCCTTAATAAGCTTCCGTAATTAATTGCAAATTGCTCATTAAGCCTGGAAAAAGCACTACTTTTTGCTCACTGTTCTGGGTGTGGAATGAAATGAACTAGGGGTTAATTAATAATGTATAAGATTTCTCCAAAATGAGTGGAAGAAAGTGGAGGGGGAAGGGAGAGAGATAGAAGATAAGAAAACTTTTGATACATATTTTCTGCTAGAAGATTTTGCGTGGAGGACACACAAAGGCCACATATGTTTTCTGCTCATGTCAGCTCATACCTTTAACATCTACATATCTGACATAAATCCAGCCATTCAGGCCAAAGGATCACTTCCAGGCTGAGGAAGTGCCATAAAGATCTCAGAAGCTATCAGATCTGGTTTCACACTGGGTGACATTGTCAGATAACTACTGTTGTGTTCTGTACTGTACCTTTTACAATGTATCCATTCACGTGTATCCAATGTAACCATGCTTGTGTAACATTATAACCAGCAGCTGCTTAACTGTAGCCCTTGCAATAGGACGCGAGCTAATGACCACCTGGTGGCAATAGCGAGCGTTCAAGCTCTCCTGGCCCAGACTCACCAGCAAACAACAGCGCCGGAAGATTCCCGCCATTGCCTACACCTGGACAAGAAGGGCGTGACCGTCCATGACGTCATGCGGACAGTAACCAATAGACTGTCGAGGAGCCACATTCAAAATGTATAGCCACTGTATATATTGAGCTACCCATCCGCCATTACCTCATGTTCCCCTGGATCACCATGCAATAAACCTGTGTTAAGCCAACCTTTCGGCTGTTCATTGTCTTTGGTCCCATACTCTAAAACTACTTAGTGTTAAAAGTTTTAATCTGCCTCTTCCACACACCCATGATCTTCTCCAATCTAAATCACTCTTGTGTGGAAGAGGTGCTGCAGGTTTGGAGAACTTCAGGCCATGATGTGACAATATATTCAATGCCTTCATACTATATGCTGGCACCTAAATAGCTAAACACATACAGAGATGAATCTAAAATCAATGTTGGAGAACTTCAGATACCATGGAATATGGGCAGAAAAATTATCACAGCAACGTTCTGTCTCAAGTGAGATAACTTCCTTAGGTGAAAGTTACTGAGGAACAATTTCTTAGCCATTTCTCTTTCATAGAACAAAGTTGTGCCTACTTCACTGTTTGTCCTATTGTTGTTGTTACATGCTGTCAAATCACTTCTGATTTATTATTCACCCTCTGAATGAGAAATCTTCAAATTGTCCTGTCCTCAACAGCCCTGCTCACCTTTTGTAAACTAAAGGCTGCAGATCCTTTATGGAATTAATCCATCTCATATTTGATCTTATTTTCCTGATGCCTTCAGCTTTCTCCAGAATTATTGTCATTTCTAGTGAATCTTGTCTTCTCATGAGGTACTCATGACAGCCTCAGGTTCATCATTTTGACTCCAGAGATAGTTCTGGATTTTCTCTATGAACCACTTGTTTGTCTTAGTGGCAGTCTAAGGTTTCTGCAGAGCTATATTCCAGCAGAATATTTGAAAAGATTAAATTTTTTTCTGGTAAGCGTTTTTCATTGTCCAGCTTTCATTCTATTTATGGTGTAGAAGAATTCTCAATCCTGCTGATTCCTGTAATGAAAATAAGTGACACAATCTTTGCTTCAGGCAGCAAAGTGTCTTGGCTGGCCTTGTCTATGGGTATTGTATATTCCTGGGCGACCAGTCTAGCTCCTTCTTCACACACACACACACACACACACACACACACACACACACACACACACACACACACACACACACACACACACACACACAGAGAGAGAGAGAGAGAGAGAGATTCTAAATATTACAATAATGTGGATAATTTCCTTAATACTGAGCAGAAATCGTTGGTTTCTGGACAAGGTCTGTTGTCACTAACATGGATGATACCTTTTACTATGCAAAGTGCAAGCCTGATCCAGAGACCTCTGTGTAGTCTAATGGGCAGATCACAGTTAATAATTATTACATGAAGTTAAGTGAATTCTGATTTGTAGTGAACCTTTTCTATGGCTTTCTAGGTAGAAAATACACAGAAGTAGCTAAACATTCCCTTCTTCTAAGAATATCCTGGGACTGTGCAGGTTGTCCATGACTACAAAGGTTGATTCTTCTGCCTAAAGCCACAGGGAAAATTGAATTCCTAACTTCTGGCTCTGCAGCCAGATACTTAACCATTGAGCTGTCCCGCCAGTGGATCCCAGTTACTCCTAAAAGTATAGGTCAACTATAAAGTCTATGAGAATTTGTAATTGGATAGATCTTTTCATTAATATTTGTGGCATTTGACACTCATTTGTTTTGCTGACATAAATGGGGCTACACATGCTCTATTCAGTGCTAAGGGAAAAAGAAAAACGGCTAGGGTGTGTAAACACAGGAAAAGAAGGAAAACACCCTAAAAAATGAAAGGCGAAGCAGTACAACAATGTGAAAAATATTTAATATTAAAAACCACAAAGTCCCCAGAGAGTTGGTAACTATTTAAAGTGCAAACGCTGAAAATATAGAAAGTTGCAGTCCGTAGTCATGTACCGTCAGTAAACCATGAAATCTAGTGTATCTGATAATGGATGAAAGTCCAATGAAAAGTCTAATATAGAATACGGCAAGATGAGGAACGCAGGAACCAGACGGAATCGTAAGGAACAACCTATATCTCAGCAGCAGAATAATAACTCCAAAGGGAGACGATGGGCGAAACACCACTCAGTTTCGATATCCATCCGCGGTAATGAGATATTTCATTGACTTCTTCAAGAGTCTGTAATAAGGATAAGACACTCACTGGTATAACATGAAACAAGTAAGTATACAATGATATCAAACATACATTACATGGTCAAGGAAAATATACAATATAGCAAAATCTAAAATACCTGAATAAAAGTATTATCGCGCTGAAAACAACCTCTAGTGTGGTCACTCTTATAGGGTTACAGCGTTAAAAAGAATGAAAAACACTTAGAATATAAAGACAATTTACTCAATAAGCCACACGTGTGATCCCTGTAGAAATAGAGTATTAAAGGAGAAAAGAACACAAGAAACTAGGGAATTAAAGGAAAGCTGAGAGGTCCATGTCTGTATTCAGACCAAACGGGATCATAGTACGAAACCTATGAATATAAAAAGCCTCCCGTTGGAGGAGGAGACTTTCCATGTCAGTTCTATTATAAGGACTGGGGCATAAGATCTCTAAGACAACAATTTTTAAATTTCTGGCTGAATGGTTGGTCTCAACAAAGTGATTTACCAAGGCCCTGTCATGACACGATTACGGATTCGAGATAAATGTTCCCCCAGTCGAATTTTCAGAGGACGCCTAGATTGTCCAATGTAAGCAAGCCCACATTCACTGGTGATCATATAGATAGTATCTTGGCTATTTCAATTAGAGAAGCATGACAATTCAAGTTTAAAGTTGCTGCTGGAAATTTTAACATGGCTAGTGCACCACATATGATTACAAAATTTGCAGTGACCGCATCTGTGATGGCCTTGGGGCAAATGGGAAGGAAGTACAGTGTGGGAAACACCAGTCCTAGAAATAAGACTACCTATGGTCCGGGTTCTACGAAACCCTATAGTAGGTTGCTGACTACATCCAGAGATGGAATCGACGATGTGCCAGTGCCTAAGTATAGATTGTTTGATTTTAGTGACCAAGGGAGTGTAGTCAAGTGACCAAAAAACATTGGATCTGGGAGGTCTTACAGATTGATGGAACAGAGTATTCTAGGGCGGGTACTGATTTTGGCTCTTGCAGCTCTGATGACATGCTTGCAAGGCATGCTTGCATGTTGCAAGGCATTATCAATCTGATCTAACGCTTGTCTGAAGTCGGCATCCTTCGTTGAGTTTCGTTTAGCTCTCAGCATAAGACTGAAAGGTATGTTGGTTTTGAGAAAATGGGGGTGAAAAGATGTAAATTGCAAATATGCCTGTCTATCAGTTGGCTTATGATAAAGGTGCATTTGTAAATGATTATTCTGAATGAAGATGGATAAATCGAGAAAAGGTAAAGAAATTGAATTAACAGTATGAGTAAATTTGAGATTGACGTGTAGAGAGTTGATCCAATCCACAAAGGAAGACAC
The DNA here is from genome assembly GCA_035047345.1 of Bradypodion ventrale. Classification (NCBI taxonomy): domain Eukaryota; kingdom Metazoa; phylum Chordata; class Lepidosauria; order Squamata; family Chamaeleonidae; genus Bradypodion; species Bradypodion ventrale. Next base: position 106,119,703 of record JAWDJE010000003.1, on the reverse strand, counting down.
AAGTAGAGGATTCTTAAAGACAAAAAATAGATCGTCAATATATCTCTTGTAAACAGTAATATCCGAAAAGAAAGGATTTACAATGGGGGTCCAAAATAAAAGTTTTATCAAAATGATTCATGAATATATTCGCCACTGATGGAGCAAAATTCGAACCCATAGAAACCCCTTGGACCTGTAAATAATAAGTGTTGTCAAAACGAAAAAAATTACTCTCAAAACAAATATCCAAAAGGTCCAACAGAAAACTAGTGTGTGTGTGTGTGTGGGGGGGGGTGTCGGGATTCGAATGTGATGTCAGATGATGTTCTATGATAGTTCTGGCTTCTTCTAGTGGAATATTAGTGTAAAGTTGAGCAAATGGATTTGTTAACTAAAAATCTGGAAAATATCCTAGTTCTATTAAGATTGTATAGAGGAGCACTAAAGTTTGAAAATGGAATGGAGTCAATTTTAGCCTTTTAGAACAGGAGTGGGACAAATAAACAGCAAATATATCAGCTAGAATAGCTAAATTGAAAGGGTAGTGGAAACCAAACTAGCATCAAGGTGAATGTAGATAAGGTTATGTGTATTGTTTAAAATAAATCTTTCTCTCTTGAATTGATTGCCATTAATTATACAGTTCAATGGAGATGTGGATAGAGCAGTGCCACCTAAAATAAAGATAAAAAAGATAAATTCTGCCTGGAGATTGATTGTTTTCATTACATACCTAACTTGATTCTCTAGGGCAGGGGTGCCCAAATTATGGGCTGGATCCAGACCCTGGCACCAATTCATCCGGCCCACAAAGCCTTTGTTGCTTCCAGAAGCGGAAGGAAAACACGCTCGTACAGGCGCATTTTACTTCCACTTCAAGGAGCAACAAGGGCTTTACGGGCTGGATGAATTGGCATTGGGGGCCGGATCTGGCCCATGAGCCATAGTGCTCAAGCAGGAAAAGGGGCCAAATGGTGAAATCCAATAGAAAGGCAGTAAGACCGTTTGTGGCAATGAAATAAAACAAGTTTAATGCACTTTAAGTATATCCAAAACAGATCCAAATTCCATCTAGTAATAAGAAGTTTCAGTATAAACCTTCCTCAGGGATCTATAAAACATAATGATACAGAAAATTTACTAATATTGTAATAACAATCAATATTTACATACATATATACATATTTGCACAACCTTGGATACATAGTATTATTTTAAACATCAAACAAGGAATTACCTGTACACTCTTGTTGTAATATCTCGAAGTATTCATCAAATATTAAAACTTCTCAGAATTTTCCAAAGCTTTTTAAGTTTTTTAATTGCATCCCAAGCCTAAACACATTCAGTCTTTCTGTGCCGACGGGCGTCAAAAAAATCATTACCAACACACTAAATTTAAAGTAATTTTGAATCCCATCAACAGGTGTGTATTATTTCAAATTACAAGAAACAGGAGAAGTCAATCTCCATATTGAGACCATGCGGGTGGAGCATCTCAAAGCGGTGGATATAGAAACATTCTCTTTGAAACAGCTTCTTTTCAATGTTGCTATGAGAGTAAGGATCAGATTTGCAGCTTTCCAAAACCACAAATTTAAAATCCCAGTCACTATGACCTGCTTCAATGAAATGGTTTACCAAAGGTGCTGCAGTGTTGTCTGTCCAAATTTTGGAACGATGTTCGCCCACTCTAGTTTTCAGTTCACGGGTAGTTACACCCACGCAACCCAAGCCACACTTACATATGAGAACATCGCTCCAAAATTCGGGCAGGCATCGCTGCAGCACCTTTGGTAAACCATTTCATTGAAGCAGGTCATAGCCTGCCTTACAGATTTCTTGCAATGTTTGCTATGATAATACACATGAATGCTAGAAAAATACTGTTAGATAAGATCATGGGTATAAAGGTATACTTGTGAATGAGTATGACTAGAAACAATTGATTGGCTTCCCCTTCAACAGTGGTTAAGTCATGCTTTCAAGCTATCTATACTGGTGGCTATCACAATTAGGGATATGCATGATAAAATATTTCATATTTGTTTCATTTAAAATTATTTCATGGAGTGTTTCTTTGTTTTCATGTCTTTTATGTACTGGCCCTTTTGCACAAAAGGGACAGCCTCTTTCAGGCCATTCATTTTGGTTTCCCTCATTTGTGTGTTCTGACACTTGCAGGCCAAAATCCATAAAGAACCCTTAAAAACCAATCCAGAAAAGCATAAGCAAGGCAGCAGAGAATCAATCCATTCCAAAAGCTTGCAAAAGAACATCGGGAAGAAAAATCCTCAAAATCCTCCAAAAGCCTTTGCAGGCGCACCCCCGAAAGAAAGACTCAGACCCCGGTATATAGATAAAGGCATCGGGCCACTTTTATTGAATAATGCCCTAGTCCGAATTATAACTTTCAATTGGTGTAATCATCCAATTGTAATTCTTTAAGGCAAGCAGGCTGCAGTAACACTGGTAAGGTTCCACCCAAAATGCCAATGGCAATTTGCTACATGTAACTATTTGTATCAATTTGTTTGTTGACACAAACAAATTGTTGATCGGAGTCAATAAACTATCTACTGACCCCACCCTATGATGTGTATCCGTTAAATCTCAAGGTGATGCAGGCTGTGAAGCTCCTGACATCACCCCTTGCATGGTTCGCCCTTGACCGGCCAAGTGGGCCACCCTGCCCCGAGCCAGGCAAAGGCATAGCAGGGGTTGTAACCCCAGAGGGGCAGGTGGATGCCTGACCCACATTGGTGGCAGTGGGAACGCTAACCCCACCACCTGCTTGAGGGGGTGCAGCCCGAACCCTCCGGCCCGGAGGCGGCCCCCGAGATGATGGGGGGTGGGTGGGTGGGCAGAGCCCTCCCCCTCGGCCATGGCTTCTGAGCCGGTGCCTTGCGCTTGGGAGCCATGTCTCCCAAGCAAATAATCAGAAAAGAGGAGAAAATCAATCGTGCAGCTCTCGGGAATCGAACCTGCCTTTCTGGTCTCCAAGCTAGCGCCCTGGCAAAGATCGGGGCAAAAGCCAGGGAGAAAACAGCGGAGCGAACTTCTCCGCTCCATTACTTCCAAAATGGCATTGCAGCTACCTCATGGCTATGCCCCCCTAACTCACCCGGATGTCTGAGTCCGGGTGGGGGCCCCCCAGCAAAGAGCGTGGCAGCCATTTTGGTGCCGCGCTTGCATTACCTTACCATTAATGTGTCATTATTTGTTCCTTTTGAAGTGTACGTTGTTTTAATTTTTATTATGTTTTTCTGATACATTTTGATTTTAATCATGTTGTAAGCTCTCCAGAGCAGGTGAGGAATGACTAAATGGACAAACGAGCGAGCGAGCAAGCGAACGATCGAAGGAGCGAACAAACAAAAGGGGGGTCCTCAAAGAAATTTGGGGAAGAAATCCCAAGGAGGAAAGCTGTCCCAGGTATTCTGCCTGATGGTGGCACCAAAAATAATCCAAAGAAAGGGGAAAATCCTTAACCCAGAATAACCAGGCAAAAGAAAAAAGGACCCAAGATGGTAACACAGAGGCAAGCAGCACAATCCAAGATAAAGTGCAGGAGCACACAGTAATCTCACCCAGGGCCGCCATCAGAAATTTCTGGGCCCCATACTGAGCAATCCTATTGCCCCCCCTCTCTCACACACACATAGTGATGTCACAGTTATGGCCTGCGGCGGCAGGGCCCTATACGCTAGTATTGGTAGTACTGCCCTGATGGCGGCCCTGATCTCACCCACAAAGAATGAGTCAAGCAAAGCACTTCCTTCACTGTGTTCCAGCCTATTTGGGTAGATTTACAAATCCAAAAGTGCAATTCCCCTACCTCCTGGACATTCTGCCTGCCTACTGACCGCGACCCTCTTCTTGACACTATTGGATGAAAAATTTCCTGGCCAATTTTATAGACAAATGATAAAAGGCTGTTGAAACAAAAGAAGAGGGAAAAACATGAACCCTTCATATATTATTCTTTTGTTAATATAAATAATTCATGTTTTAGAAGCTCTTTTTCAAGAATTGACAAAATAACAGGAAAATGAAAAAATACCATCCTCTTTGATGTAAACATGGAAGGCTCATCACTAATCATCATTTTAAAAAATGATTTATTTATCTATTTATTTTTTTCATTTACATAATACATTCCTTCGTGGTCTGGTATTCTAAGATAGCTTACAGTATAGTTAAAAAACAGGATCACTTGAAATACAATGCATTACAAATATGAAATATTTACATTTAATATTAAATACATCTCTTGAACCAGGTGCTTTCATGAATGTATTGTTTATTGTGTGAAGAATCAGTTTCTCTTTTCCTAAATCTATTGCTACTCCCTTTCATCAGATGACTCTGGATTCTAAATTAAGAGAGAGCAAAATATATTTCAAGCCCCTTCCTTCACATATCACAAAATGTTATATATCTCTACCATGCTCCTTAAAATATCTCCTTTTCCCAGCTAATGTTCCAAACATTTTTGCTTCTCCTTATGAAAAGCTCCTTGAACTCAGTGATTGTTTTTATTTTTATCTTCTGAAATTTTTCTAGCTCTATGCATCCTTTATAGATGAAGCTGTCAGAATTGAGCATATGTACGAGAAAGAAAGAAAAAGAGAGAGAAGGCAGGAGGGGAAGAAATGAACTATGATATTTGCTGTTTTAGTACCTTCCCTAGTAATCTCTTGCATGGAATTTTTCTTTTCATTGCCATAGCAATCTATGTTGGCATTTTCATTTACTTATCCATAGCCTGCCCTAAGCTTGCATTCTTGGTAAATCACTGTCAGTTCATATGTAATCAGGGCATTCATTCATTCACTCATTCAGTCTTGGGTGTTTAACATTTTGCACATACACTGAATTTCATTTCACATTCTAATGTCCCATCACTTAGCTGGCAAGATCTTTTGCAATCTCTGTCGAAATGTTCTTGTTCTTTTTCACATCCCAAAAAGCCTTGGTGACGTCCATACAACTGGCTGTCTCACTGTTCCCCTAATTACTTAAATCCCTTTCAGTGAAATCAAAGATAATCAGAAAGATTTTATTCAGGCTAGATTATTTTTATAGGATGTTGAACATCCTTGGATTTCTCTCTTCCAAATCTGTTGCTTCCTTGCTGTTTCTAGAGCTGCATGCTATCTCAGGTCATTGATTAAACACAGTGGTCATTAAAATCATAAGCTTACTTTCCCCTGTTGAGTTCTTGAACAGATTTGGAAATATTGTTTAACTATTGATACCTCAGGTCCTGTGTAAAGAGAGGGATAATGATGCTTATATATCCACCTTCATTTGGGCCTGGAGGATTAGTTTTTTAAAAAACATTTCTACAACATTCAGAATATAAATGCTTTGTATAATCACATTTCCTTCCCTGCTTAAGATTCATTTTTCTCTCTTGGACCTCAGGTCCCTATCTTTTCATTTAAAAGAACATCCTTGTGTCTAATGCTATTGCCCCCTTTTTAATCTCAGAGTATTTTCCTTGAAAATGTTTCCTATCACCTAGTGGCCTTGCATCATCTGCTAATATAAAGCTGAAGGAGTCACCTGTTTCTGCCTAACTTGCTGTCACTCATTCGTGCCACTTTTTCACCCATCCCATCAACACTTGCAAATTTCTTTTCCCCATTCAGACTGTCTTCTGGTGTAAACAGCGATGGATGTGCAACTTGTCATTTTTTGATGAAATGTTAAAAATTAGTATTCAGACCTTTTTCTCACCATCGGTGCACAAGACGGTTGGCTTAAGGTCAGAGCAGGGATATTTCAGTCAATGAAAGAAATACAGTAGATGCCCCACCACAATTGAGAAGAATTATCATGATGACTTCTTTTGGCCAAAACTCTTCTGAAGGCCTCAGTCCAGTTAAAGAGGACATGCCTTCTGATCTTCTACCAAGAGTAGGAAAACCTCCTAGAAGGGCGGTGTATGAATGGAATTAATAATAATGATAAATAATAATATTTAACTAAAACAATCTAACTTAGCGATGGATGACTTGAACAACCGTAGGCCTGTCGCAAATAGTTTATGGGCAAATTGACTGAGATACAACTAACCACGGTATCCTTCTGGATAGGTTGTCAAATTTGGTGAGGTCCTTTCTCAATGGTTATGTTCAAATGGTTCAGCTTGGGGATCAATCATCTTCCAATACTTTTAAACATCTCTGTAAATTTGCTTGGCGATGTAATCCAGAGATTTGAAGTTTATCATCATCAGTTCCCTGATATAATGCAGCTGTATCTCTCCTACACTTCATTTGCATTGGATGCTGTCTAGGGCCTTCAGCACTGCTTGGCTTTGATAATGGATTGATTCAAGGCAAATATGTTGAAGTAGAATCCTAGCAAGATAAAGATTTTGTTGTTGGAGGGCTCTCCTGATCAGCTAGGAGATCTCCTGAGGTAGAATAGAGTTACCATTCCCCTTATGGATCAAGTTCCCAACTTGTGAGTCCTCCTGGACCTAGCTCTTTCAATGGGACATAAAATATCTGTCATGGCCAGGTCTGCCTTTTTCCAGCTAAGGTGGGTTGCCCTGTTATGTCACTATTTGGGCAGGAAATCCCTGACAATGTTGGCCTATGTATTAGTAGTCTAAAAAATGAACTAAAGTGATGCTGTCTACATGGAGCTTAAGTATGGCAGCTTCAGCAGGTTCAGGCTGATTTCTGAAGTAAATGTGATCAAATCTCTCTGATCTGATATTGGCTTCCTGTTGTTTTCTGTGCAAGGTCCAAAATATTGTTTGGGAGCTCAATACCTGTCAGAGTGTCTGTCTCAAAGAACTGTGACTCATTTCCCTTGGCCTTCCCAGCCTTACTATAGGAAATGAGCCTTCTTGGTGGTGGCCCTGCCTTTGTCTAATGGGTTTCCACTGGAGCTCTGCCAGACTTTCAGAAAACTTGTGAAAACCTTGCTGTTTAAGGAAGCCTTTGGAAATATAATTCCCCTCAGATAGTGTTTTTGAAGCATAACTTAGTTGGCAGTGTTGGAGGTTAACTGCCACCATTTGGTTATTCACTCATTTTCTTTTGTTTCTTATATAGTTTTGTTGTGTCTGGAGTGTGTGTGGATTGAGATTTATTCTTTATTGTAAAACTGCCCAGAGTAGTTGATTTCTACTTAGTGACACAGTATCAATCAATTATTCATTCATTCATTCATTCATTCAATCAATCAATCAATCAATCAAAGGGCAGAAACTTAAAGACTTCAAATTTGCAATTGTCTTAGCTGTGAAAACTCTGGTAGATAATCATAGGTTCTCTATTTACGAAAGGCTCTCCTGACCATGAAGCTGCCAACTTGTCTGTTTCTGTGCAATGAGATTACTTCTGTGTAGGCTGAAACCCTGTGCACAGTTAAGAAACAAATTCTGGTAATGTGGAAATATGGCCCATTGAATTCAATAGGATTTACTTTCAGATAAGCATTCATCAAATTTGTCTACAAATCTTTGGAAACCAGTATAAATGATCAGCAATGAAGAACACAATCTGCTCTCAGTAAGTTATACAATGTTCAGAATTAAAATTTACTTATTTATTTATTTATCACCTATCTTATATGCTACTGTGATATTGGTCCCCTTACACAATATGAAGCGGATTGATACCTGAACTGCCACTAACACCACAAGGGTTTTCTCTATGTCTTTACAAGATTCCATCCCCAGTCTCAAATTTTATTTATTTTATTTTATTTTAAATTCAGATTTCTATGCCACCCAATCAGGTAAACCCTGGTTCTGAAATTTCAGATAATAGAGTATTGTTATATTGTTCAACAGGCATTCCTATGCCTTATTGTCTCCCTTGTTCATCCATCATTGTCAACCACAGTACTAGTGGTCTGTAGCTCTGAGAGCCTCTTGGTATGGATCTGGAAATGTGTATTAGGCTGAACAAAACTGCCAGGAACTTTGCATCAGCTATCATGAAATTTTCTTCAACCTATAGATCAGCATATGCATTCAGGGATGGTTTTACAACTTAGAATATCTCTCTCACTTTAGGATTTCCATCTTAAGGCCTTTTATCATTGCCAATGAAACTCCTGACATACTACAGTGTATTGATTCATTAAGAGTTCATGAACAATTAAAATTAATGTAGGCTTCTTTTTAAAAATCCCCTCTCCATTTTACAGCCTTTTTTGGCTATCAAACCATGTCTCTGCAGCTATAAGGTCTAGAATCTTTTTCAGAAATATCAAAACTAAGATGGGAGTTACAGATTTTTAAAAAGAACCAGTGAACTGTGCAAAAGTACCTTTACACTTGCTGGCAGCCCATAGACTACATGGTGCTTAACCCTGCATTAGCTTAGGACGATGTAACTGTTCTGCAACCTAGAGTGCATGGCTAATGGTATTTAATCTATACTAAAGCCACATAGCATGCATTAGTGAGACATTCATCTACATTGCTTTAGTAGAAGTGTATATAAAGAGATACCTAATCACAAGATTAGCAAGTCCCAAGCCAAAATTTCCAAGCAAATAAATATTTAGGATGCACGGTACTGTTACCCAACATTAACCCAAGGATCACAAACAATGATGTTGAATGGGTAATTCTTTGAACCAAATTGGCTTGGGGCACAGGAAATGTATAACCAATCTCTTTGATTCCATATTTGATTTTGGCTTCTAGCTATGTCCTGATGTTTAAGGATAAAAGAGTTTTATAATTGAACTAGTATTTAAAAATGTATTTCTTAAGGTAGCAATGACCTTACGGTTTTTACTAGAAAGAACACACTAAATTTGTACTTGGAAGGGGAGATATTAGCAAGCAAGGATGTAACTACAGTGAGGAAAATATGAAATAATTCATTCTTTCATTGGAAGGTTGCATTGTGGCATTAAATTCTCTTCTAGGTAAATAGCCACACAAGCAAAAGCAGTGGGGGAGCCTTTTACATGTAGTTCCTATAGGAAAACGTCACCCTTGCTCAAAAGCCAGTCATATCTGACTCTAGGGTTCAGTGTTCATCTCTGTTTTATAGCCAAAGAGCCAGCGCTGTCTGCTTCTGCAGATGTTTCCGTGGTCATGTGGCTGACATGACTAGACACTGGAGTGCACAGAACACTGTCCACCTTCCCACCGAAGTGGTCCCTATTTATCTACTTGCAATTTCTTGTTTTCAAACTGCTAGGTGGCAGGAGCTGGGACAAAGATTGGAGCTCATTCCATCCTGCAGTATTCGGGTATCAAACTGCTGACCTGCCGCCTTCCAGTCAGCGTCTTCGTCACTTGAACTACTGCAGTCCCTTGTTCCTATAGGTAGCATGCTTCAAAGGAAGGCTTTCCTCCTTATTTCTGTAACTTAGTTTGCCTTCTATAGCTTGTGAAGCTGTTTAAAAAAAAAGCCGGCTGCTCACCTGAGGCCCAGGTGCTAACAAAAAAAAGTGTCCTGAGAGATGAGAGGCTTTTGGGAGAGAAGTGGGTGCTGGTGTTGTCTGTGTACATGCATATGTGCTCATAAGCTCTTTGCCTTCCTTTGAGAGGCAGGAGGAGAGGGGAAGGTTTTTTGTCAAAGCACCAGTGTGTGTGTATGTGTGAGAGAGAGAGAAAGAGAGGGGGGGGAGAGGGAGAGGGAGAGGGATTGTGAGTGAATGTGTGAGTGTGTGTGAGCATGAGTGAGTGTCATGCTTGCTTGTTTGGGCTTTCCTTTCTGTAGCAGTTCAAAGTGATTGCATGCTTTGAACTGAAATGAAGAGTTTAGATTTATTTATTTTTTTAAAGTTGAAGTGTCTCTGGTAAGGAGGAAAAACTATAGCTTGTGGCTTTTGGACTCTGTGCTGTTGAACCAGCTTGCCTCAGACTTGTAGTATGTCTCGCATTTCCCCCCACATAGTTGAGCACCAAGTTATATTCTAGTCCAGTGGTGGTGAACCTTTTAGAGACTGAGTGCCCAAACTGCAACCCAAAATCCACTTATTTATCGCAAAGTGCCAACATGGCAGTTTAACCTGAATACTGACACTACATGTGAGCCATCCGCCTTACCCCAGACAGAGGAGGGAGGCAGCGCTCCCATTGGGCTGCTGGGCAGAGGGGCGGGTGATGTGAGAAATGTCCTGAGGCGCACGTGGAGAGGGGGAGGGGAGCAGCCTGGCCCCACATCCCTTTGGCAAACTCTGTGCTGGGGACACGGTGTGTGTGCCTACAGAGAGGGCTCTGAGTGCCCCCTCTGGCATGTGTGCCATAGGTTCACCACCACTGTTCTAGTCAATAGGAGAAACTGACATCTAACTTGGTAAATGTAGGCCAGGATATACAGTATACATTTTACAAATCAGAAGCACAGATAAATTGGGCATGGCTTTAGAGAATTATCACATACATTCCAATATCTCTTTCTGTTTTTAAGGATGAGGAGGTATATTTCCTGGCTCTATTCAATATCTACCATATACTTTTCTTTTACAAATATTATTCAAAAAAGATTTTCAGAAACATAGTACAGTGGAACCTTGGTTAACATAATGCATTCTCTGGGACATTTCTTACAGTGAAAATTACTTTAGCCAAATTTCCCATAGGAATGCATTGAAAACCAAAATACATTAACTGAAACACGGTTTCACATAGGAATGCATTGAAAACCAATTAATCCATTCTGAAAAAATTCCATAAACTGAGCCACTATTTTCTATAGATTTCCTTTTGTTATGCAATTTTTATGTTAACCGAGCCATTTATTAACCAAGGTTCCACTGTATTTCAAATGCAGCTGTTCCATAAGTGATATGGTGGCTTAGATGATGAAATAAAAATAAGGAAGGTTTGATTTTTTTCATTACTTTACCTACTGTGGAATAAGTAGGGAAAAACCATATGTGTGCCTGCAATTAGACATTATAATTTCCAGAGTATTTACTTACCTTGCTGAACCATTGAGTAATTACCACAGCAAAATTGGACAATCTGTCAGCTCCGTCAGCTAAGTATGTTGCTGGACAGTTTGGCCATATGTAGCTCCATAAGTCTGCAGCCTTTACAACTTCATCTGGAGCTTAAGTGTTTCATAATACTTGTTCTTTTGGTTAAAATATAGAGATAATTCATTGTAATAATAATAATAATAATAATAATAATAATAATAATAATAATAATAATAATAATAATAATAATAATAATAATAATAATAATAATAGAAAGGTATGTGCTTTTCCCACATTCACTTCACTGATATTTCCTTCCATATTTTCTCCATCACATTTCTTTCAGTTCAGTTGACTTTGAATTCTACCCAGAAAATTATGTTAGAAAATTCCAGATTAAGACCTTTGTCAATTTTTTTGTTATTATAACTACTAGCAAGGAGGAGAAACATGGTAATTATGTTTCCCACCAATTTCAAGATCTGGCAATGAAAATACGCAATCTGATTACATTATTTTATTATGCCATGCCATTATAATGACAGATCTTTTGGAAAGTCAAGCCATTGAATGCATGATGTTAGCAAAGTTCTTTGTGAACTTTTGTTTAAGCAAACAGATAAATATCAGGACTTTTTCTAAAAAACAACAACAACCCTATCCCATACCCCCCTCCCACATCCAATTTATAAAGCTATGAATTGTGACCCAGTGCATGAAATATCTAATTTCTGGAGATTAGAAATAAAATGGATATTTTTGGATAGTAGAAAGTCATTTTGGGATCAGATTGCCCTCCTCCTAACTACTGCTGGTTTCCTGTACATTTCATTGAATTATCTGGTTGTAATCACTACTAAACAGGGTAATGGATATGATTACTCTTGACACATTCTGATGCAGCGATACAACTCCAGGGAACAGAAATGTACAAGTGCTTTAGCTGGTTAAAATTTGCCGGAAGACTATGGAACACAAAACTGTAGAGCTCCAAAAGCTCTGGAAAGCATTCAGACCAACCACCAGCAGCGAGACAAAATCTCCAACATCTATATAATCCCATGTGATGTAAGTAAATAGCCCTATACGTGCTGGATCAGAGTTTCCAACCACCTCTTTGCAATTGATACAGCAAGATTTTTAATAAATGAATTCTTCCTATGATTGATTGCTGCACGCACGGTAACATTTTCCATTCATGTGAGAAATGAAAGGGATCGGCAATATAGAGAAGGCATGTTGCCCAGAGGAAGCAGGAAAGCATTGAGTTCTTATTCCTGCCAATCTCTGCTTTTGGGAGCCTTGAGAAAACTTGAGTCCCCAATGTGAAAATTTTTACAGTATTGATAATGCCAACATGACAAGTTGTCACTTTGCAGTGTATTCTAAAATATGACTAAACCTTAATAACTGGGTTATTCTAGAATAATCAGAGTAACCGAACTGCAATGAATGGCAGCTACTGTAATTATTCTGGAAAGAGGACCAAAGCCAACAGAAATTCTCCTCTAATTTTATATATTCCCAATAGGTGCACATAGTACATCATTATTACTATAGAAACTACTTAGTAGTTAACTCCAAAAACCAGCTACGCTTCATGGTCTTCTGGCCTAGTATCTGAACTGCTTATATGGTATCACCTTCTAACTGGGAAAAGAGGAGAATGAGCTGTGTTAGGTTGCAAAAGGCTGAAGTCACACATTTTTAAAAACTGCATCATTTTCACCCCAATTTAAGGAGAGATGTAAAAATGCACTGAAATTGTTTTGTCCCCATGAATGGGTGTAATATGGGAGGTAGACTGGGAGCAGGAAGGTTTGTGCTGATATTTATCTAGATATATATAACATATGGTGAAATACACTTTTTTTAAGGAAAAGCCCATGGTTGTGGCAAGGCAACCAGGACTTGCTGTTATCATCCAACCTCTTTTTGTAGGCTCTTCTCCACCCACTTTCTGTGAAACAGAAGTAGAGTTGTATTTATTAATGGGAAGGGCAGGACTGAATGAGGGATGGAGTGGAGATTCCTTTATGGCTTGCCTCCCCTGTTCTTTGAAATTTATTTCCAAAACCTGAATTCATTGAGGGCTGTTGGACTGGATGAGAGCTAATAAAGGAAAGCTGCATCTGGATAAGATAGAGCAGCAGTGCCCAAATTATGACCCGTGGGCTCAATTAGGCCCATGCATATAATTAATCCAGCCCAGGCTGAGCACCCTGGCTCTCCTAGGACCACCCCCACCACCTGACGTCACTTACAATGTCAGCTGTGGTGACGGCGGCAGCAGTGATCACGCTTTGTCCCCGCTGTGCCAAGCAGCCTCTGGCTCGGTCTCCTCGCTTCAGCAGCCTTTGGGGACATGGATCGCTGTGTTGGGGAAATTTTCAGAGACTTCCCCCTTTCAAAATCCGTGGCGCTAGGAAAGGCCCATAGCATGCCCAAGATTACAATTTTGATCCGATTTGAGATTATTGAATTGCTTGTGCAGTCTATTTCTATTTCACCAATAGTGAAAAGCTCTAAAAATTATAGTTTCGATACAAAAGCTCTGGATTATGTAATTTTAAAGGAAGGGGGGTTTTGAAGCAAAAATTATGGTCGGATTACTTGGGGGGTAAGGGGGTCAATTTCCCCCCAAAAATGGATCACGTAATTGTTGAATGGCTCCTTGGGGATTTATTGAAATGTTTCCGAAATGTTATTGTGACATTTTGTGATGTGATATTCTGTAATTGTGATACCTGTATATTGTTTCTTTGTAAGCCGCCCAGAGTCGCTTTGCGAGTGGGGCAGCATATAAGTCGAACAATACAATACAATACAATACTCTGAGATAGAGTATGTAGCAGCTTCTCCAGTTCAGAATATTGTTTTATCTATCTGTCTGTCTGTCCACCCGTCCGCTTGTCTGTGAGATCATCCAACTTTGGGCAGTTTACAACATTAAAACAGGACAGTAACCATCAAATTAATTAAAAAATTAAGTTTTTACAAATATTTTTAAATTATTGTTCTTAGCATTGTTGTCAGCATTGTCAAGGGTAAAAAATACTGGGAGTTGCAATCCAATGACATCTGAATGGCTATAATTTGTCCACCTCTAATTCATAGGATCAATTTATTATTGGGTTAGGCGAGTTAGTGATTAGCGCAGGACTGAAATTGGGCAGAATACATTTTTTCCAACAAGTACTGTAAGTAATTTATTTTCTCCCTAGCCCTAGAAAGAGAAGACCACACTATTCATCTGAATATCTGCCACAATTTTGGGTGGCCAATGCCACTCTCTTTTGCCCCTAATAACACTACAGTACCAAGCCAGACTCTTGGTATAGTGAAAACCACAAAATCATAGTTATCCTTCTAACACATTTGTGGCTGCCAAGCGGCAGCAAAAACAAATTGCTAAAACAACCTTTGAAGGAAAAAGGTAAGCTACTGCTAACAATGAACCTCATGCCTAAGAAAGTCTTGGCCAATTGTCTTCTTATTAAAGAAATTAATGGAAATTGCTCCTTGTCTTTCTATATTATTATTTTTTGCCCATAAGAGAGTGAATACTTCCTTGTGGTTAATTGCTCACAGCATTAGCACTGCTGAGAGATTTAATCATTGCAGCCAAAGACCTCCATTTCATGCCAACAAAGACTAGTTCATCATCTGTGACCCTTCTGGGAAAGAGAAAGCTCACCCATAGTTATCATGTCTGGTGTGGACTACTGCAATGGATTTTATGTGGGTCTTTGTTCAAAAGCTTTGGATAAATTCCACATTAATACAAAGGCAGCTGCTGTTTTATAAACTGGGTATAGGTTTACTGAACATATTGCACAAGTATGTCAGTTAGCAGTGTGCTAGAATTGCCTCAGAGAACTTTCCCAGAATAATCACTAGCAAACAACAAAGAATTTTCCCTGAATAATCATCACCACCAACAAACCAACACAAACTAGACACAAAGGAAAATATGGACAAGACAAAGGAGTGGTGGGGGAATGCTACAATTTGGGTGTGAGGTGGAATAACTTCTATTAAATAATGGCCCTGTGTGTCATCTGAATAATTGTGGATTGTTCTAGAAAGTGAACAAGGTTCACCATCACGGGTCTAGGATGTCTGGTGGTGGGAATAGTGTCTCTAAGTGGAATGAAGCCCATTAGATAATTTTCAGCTTTGAAAATGTCAGTCTGGTTTTCAGGTAATGAGGAACAGAGTATAGTCTGCTATTGCCCTCTTACCTCAGCACCCTATTTGTGTGATAATTTCCTCCTCCCTTATAATATTAGAGGTTCTATTGTGCATATGGACTTTTGTTGTTCAGTCGCACAGTCGGTTCCGACCCTTTGCGACCCTATGGACCACTGTTCTCCAGGCGCCTCTGTCCTCCACCATCCCCCTCAGCCCTCCCAGCTCTGTGCCCATTGTGTCTACAATGCCATCTAGCCATCTCATCCTTGGCCTCCCCCTTCTTCTTTTGCCCTCCACCTTTCCCAACATCAAGGCCTTCTCAAGTGAATCCTCCCTTCTCATTTGATGTCCAAAGTATTTTAGCTTCATCTTTACTATTTGACCTTCCAATGAGCAGTCAGGGTTAATTTCTTCTAAGATTGACCTATTTGTTCTCCTCGCTGTCCAGGGGACTCTCAAAACCCTCCTCCAACACCACATTTCAAAGGCATCTATTCTTCTACGTTCAGCCTTCCTAATTGTCCAGCTCTCACATCCGTACATTACTACTGGGAAAACCATTGCTTTGACTATTCTAATTTTTGTTTTCAATGTGATGTCTCTGCTTTTCACTATGTTCCCCAGGTTTCTCATTGCTTGTCTCCCAAGAATCAGTCGCTTTTTTATTTCATGGCTACAATCCCCATCTGCAGTGATCTTTGATCCTAAGAAAGTAAAATCTGTCACTGCTTCTACTTCTTCCCCATATATTTTCCAGGAACTGATTGGGCCTGTTGCCATTATCTTGGTTTTTTTGATATTTAGTCTCAAGCCAGCTTTTGCACTCTCCTCCTTCAGCCCAATCAAGAGATTCTTTAGGTCTTCCTCACTTTCTGCCATTAGGGTGGTATCGTCTGCATATCTCAGATTATTGATGTTTCTCCCAGCGATTTTAATCCCATATTGTGATTCCTCCATCCCTGCACTGCGCATTATGTGCTCTGTGTATAGGTTGAATAGGCATGGTGACAAAATGCAGCCTTGTCTTACTCCTTTTCCTATTCCAAACCACTCTGTCATTCCATGTTCTGTCCTAACTGTTGCTTCTTGGTTCATGTACAGATTTCTCAGGAGGCATATGAGGTGCTCTGGTATTCCCATCTCTTTAATTACTTGCCACATCTTGTTGTGGTCCACACAGTCAAATGCCTTAGTGTAGTCAATAAAACAAAAGTAAACTTGTTTCTGGTATTCCTTTGTTTTCTCCATGATCCAGCGTATGTTGGCAATGTGGTCTCTAGTCCCCCTGCCTCTTCTGAAACCTGCCTGCACCTCTGGTAATTCTCTTTCCACATGCTGCTGAAGTCTATCCTGTATTATCTTGAGCATCACCTTACTGGCGTGTGGGATGAGCGCTATTGTTCGATAATTTGAACATTCTTTGGCATTGCCCTTTTTTGGGATTGGGACGTATACTGATCTTTTCCAATCCTGTGGCCATTGTTTTGTTTTCCAAATCTGCTGGCATATTGAATGCAGTAATTTGACGCCGTCATCTTTTAGTGCTTTGAAAAATTCAACTGGGATACCATCATCTCCACTAGCTTTGTTGTTTGAAGTGCTCTTTGTTTGCAGTGCCTGCCTTTATGACTTCGCTCTCCAGGATGTCTGGCTCAAGTTCTACTTCTTCATCATTGTGATTGTCAGGAGTGTTGAGGTCCTTTTTGTAGAGTTCCTCTGTGTACTCTTACCAT
Organism: Bradypodion ventrale; assembly: GCA_035047345.1. Taxonomy (NCBI): domain Eukaryota; kingdom Metazoa; phylum Chordata; class Lepidosauria; order Squamata; family Chamaeleonidae; genus Bradypodion; species Bradypodion ventrale. The sequence goes on along the minus strand of JAWDJE010000003.1, from coordinate 106,102,874 downwards.
CTTTTCTTAATCTCTTCTGCATCAGCTAGCTTCTTTCCTTCTTTGTCCCTTATCATGGTCATTTTTGCTTTAAATGTTCCCTTAATTTCCCCGATTTTTTGAAAAGATCTCTGGTTCTGCCTCTTTTGTTGTTTTCCTCCATTTCTCTGCACTGTTATTTTAGGTAGTTTTCCTTATCTCTCCTTGCTTTTCTTTGAAATTCTGTGTTCAAATGATTGTAGTTTTTCCTTTCTCCTTTGGCTTTTGCGTTCCTTCTTTCCTCTGCTATTTTAAGAGCCTCATCAGACAACCACTTTGCTTTCTTACTCTTCTTTTGTTTTGGTATGGTTTTCTTTGCTGCTTCCTGCATGATGTCCCTCATCTCCGTCCATAATTCTTCTGGTACTCTGTCTACCGAATCTAGGCCATTCAATCTGTTCATCACCTCCACCGTGTATTCTTTAGGGATGCTGTCTAGGTGATATCTTTCTGGTCTCCATGTTTTCCTTATTTTCTTTAGTCTAAGCCTGAATTTTGCGATCAATAGGTTGTGATCTGAGCCACAGTCTGCTCCAGGTCTTGTTTTTGCTGACTGTATGGAGGTTCTCCATCTTTGGCTGCAGAGTATGTAGTCAATCTGGTTTCGGTGTTGGCCATCTGGTGATGTCCATGTGTAAAGTCGCCTCTTGTGTTGCTGGAAGAGAGTGTTTGCTATGACCAGTGCATTCTCTTGGCAGAACTCTATCAATCTTTGCCCTGCTTCATTCTGTGTTCCAAGACCAAATTTGCCTGTTATTCCCTCCACTTTTTGATTTCCTACTTTGGCATTCCAGTCTCCTAATATAATTTGGACATCATTTCTTGGTGTCTGTTCTATGAGGTGTTGTAAGTCCTCATAGAATTGGTCCATTGTGGCTTCATCTGCACCAGTGGTTGGTGCGTATATTTGGATCACAGTGACATTGAAAGGTTTGCCTTGAATTCTGACTGACATCATTCTGTCATTTTTGAGGTTGTATCCCATTACTGCTTTTCTCACTCTTTTATTGACAATTATGGCTACTCCATTTCATCTAAGGTTTTCTTGTCCACAGTAGTAGATATGATGGTTTCCAGAGCTGAATTCAGCCATCCCTGTCCATTTTAGCTCACTGATGCCCAAGATGTCAATGCTTATTCTTTCCATCTCATTTTTTACCACTTCCAGTTTACCTTGGTTCATTGATCTCACATTCCATGTCCCTATGCAGTATTGCTCCTTACAACATTGCATTCCTCCTCCCTCCTTCCTGTCCCTCCCCTTCCTCCCCTCTGTGGTGTTAAGCATCCTGTATCACCTAGCCTGCCCTTTTGTTTTGCCTTTTGTTTTGGTCAATAGGGTTCTCTTGGCAAGATTTGTGGCATGGTTTGCCGGTTCTTCTTTGACTTCTTTCCGCAAACAACATAACATTCCGTTAACCTCCTCTCTGGCACATATTGTAGGGGATTTCTAGGGTTGTTCATTCCACCATCAAGACTGTCTGTTTAAACCTGAAGTGCTATACAGTATTGTGGATCCATCAAAGTCATTTTGAGGCAAAGCAACAAATGGTGCCGGCCTGCTTAAATCAAGGAAAGTTATACAGTAACCAACAAATTGCTTCTCTGTCTAATAGTAGGACCATCCATGGTATACTCCTTACCTCGAAAGGGATATTATCACAGAAATTCATGTCCTCTCAGATTACCATGTAAAACTGCTATGTGGAAACAGTAGTATCATTTATGGGCAGAGGCCCTCCTGATCCAGCAACAGTCATTTGGATGCAAAAGCAGGCTTCCACATGTTAATGTGAAGCATTAAGGGCACAAAAAACTGATGTGCAAAGCACAACCCACACATCTGTGTGAGGAGGCAATGCACACAGATGTATATACATTATCCCATTAAGATCCTTATGAGGCAGCCTGTTCTTACAGCTGCAAGTGCAACAGCCACAGTGTTTTTTACAGCCTTCTGTTACCCTATGCTAGTAGTTCCCTCATTCAAGACAAATATGTAGATGTGAATTTGTTCTTTGTATACCATACTTGGTTTTCTCCAATCTCACATGAATTATTTTGTCTCATACAAAACCAATTCATGTTGAAATCCTTGTTAATTACAGGATTGCATTTATTTTAAGATGCAGTCAGATGAGCAATGCTGTATTGCCACAAATTCTGTTTTTAGGGTCACTAAAAACAGTACTTGTATGTGATACCCCAGATATTAGGGGAGATACTTATAATGCTATACAGTATATGACTTCTCAGAAGTAAGCCTCCATGAATTTGATCTGTCTTTCTCCCAAGTAAATGTACATAGAATAACAGCAGATTAATAGTACATTGCTTCAGGGTTTCTGCCTATACTGCCCTCCCCTTTGTTTTATTACAGAACTGAGCAGCAGAGAGAACATTAGACAGTTATTATTTTCCAAGTGTGCTGCTTGTTAATCTGCTGACAGTAACAGCATGTGTCATGTAATATTTGGCTTCTGAAGTTTATCTCTGTGGTAATTGTTGTACACACTCAAGCAGTCAACAAAAGAAAATTCAAAAAAGGAAGCTAAACAATGAACATGCATAAAGTTAGGAATTTATAGATTTTTAGGCCTGTGCAGCAGGAAGAGAAATGTGGGAGAGAGTTAAGAAAACAAATGATAGTTTGTGGATGTGAGGGCTGTGACACTGCTGTCTGACAAATTGACCCCCCCTGTTTGACCTCCTGCAATATGTTTCCACAGGTAATTCCATAACTCTCTAGCCAAGTTTTAAAGATTTCCTGTTTGACAGCTGGGAGAAAGGAAGTTCCACATCACCATGGAGTCCAGGCATCCAACATCAAACATCAGCACGCTTGAAACCTGTATAATTTATATTAGGTTTCATCGCCTAGCCCGTACTCGCATGATGAAATTTATTTCTGCTGATAACTGAGGTTTTTTAGCTGTGCGGTGCTGAAGTTGGTGTGGCAAGATGTTTCTTTTTCTGTTGTTGTTGGAATGTGTGCTGGAGTGGACTGTGAAACTGATGAATGACCAACCGTGGCAGATTCATAATCCGGAACTTGGTGCAGCTGCGAGAAAACTAATGGCTAGCGGGGACCACAGAGGTCCCTAAGCTAATACCTGTCTCCTCCATCACAAATTGATGGCATTAAACAAAAAAGTTGACTCTTTTCACATCCTGCCAATCTAATTTTGGTGCCCCTGCAGCCATCTCCATATCTAGTGGCACTGAGGGCACTAAATGCAGCCTGTGGGATAGCTTGCATAGCATCTGTCATCTAGGCATGTTGCTGTCTTGGCTGTCTGGCAATAGGGGGACATTACTGGGCTTTCATCCCCTTTGGCTGGTTACTACAGGATGGCGGTGCCCCCATGCTGTTTTCCCCCCACCAAGCATTTCTGGCTTGCCTTCCTGTATTTGCTAAGCATATGGTTTCACTTTCCTCTTTCTTCACAGGGAACCAGGACAGTTGAGGCATTACTGCTTTTACTTGTTCCTCTCGGAAAGGTTGCTTCGAAGGAAGAAGGTCCAAAAATAACATCAGTGTGATAAGTCATTAGTCATTTTTTCACTGTACATATGTTAACTTGACCCACCGTATGTTAATTCATGCAACATTGGCCTCACATATGGCTGCAATAGGAATCCCAACTGGTACTTCCTCCTGCATGGTGCCTCATTACAGGCAAAACTTCCCAGAGCTTCATCATTAACACTTAGGTGAAGTTCGACTTCCAAATTACTTTGTTGGCCTAAGGTCAGAGAAAAAGAGCAGATCGAGAATGAAAAATAGAGGTTAAATGTGTCAATCAAATCCTACACTCAATCAAGGATGATCTACATCAAATAAGATCTCAGAACATTTTGCTGTCTGCATATTTTAGTCTACATTTGCAACATCCAAGATGCTGTAAGTACAATTTACATCTTCAATAAAAACAAAAATATAAAAAGATACTCTTCAGCTACACAGTAGAATTCTGAATAGGGGAGGATAACTTGCCAAAATAAAAGTAGCTCTAAAGTGTGATAGGTAAAGGTTTCCCTTGCTCAAAAGCCAGTTGTATCTGACTCTAGGGTTCAGTGCTCATCTCTGATTCAAAGCCAAAGAGCCAGCACTGTCTGCTTCTGCAGACATTTCAATGGTCATGTGGCAGGCACGGAACACTGTTTACCTTCCCACCAAAGTGGTCCCTATTTATCTACTTGCAATTTCTTGCTTTCAAACTGCTAGGTTAGCAGGAGCTGGGACAAAGATGGGAGCTCATTCCATCCTGCAGTACTCGGGAATCAAACTGCTGACCTCCCCCCTTCCAGTCAGCATCTTAGTCACTTGAGCCGCTGCACTAAAGTGGGAGGGCACACATTAAATAAGTTTAGCAGGTAATTCCAAGTATCCCAAACCCTCAGTTTAACCTCAGTTGTGAAAAACTGTGGACTAGGCAGTTAATACCCCAGTATTGTGATACACAGTGTGATGTAGATACTTGAAGTCTTGACTAGAAGACATATAACAACAACATAACAGGTAATTTAATGAGTGCTGGATCTTAATGAAACTCAAGTTATTTCCCTTCAACAAAAAAGGCTGGCAGAGGAGGTATATATGTGCAGGGTGGCGATGGTTACTGGGAGGGAAGAAGATCCTGGGGAAATAGCAATCTTGCATACATTGAATATCAGTGGGAGGGGTCTTAAACCCTAATATGATTGTGTTTTGCCACTAAGTTGATTGGTAAGAGTTCTTTTCCGGCCTTTGGCATCTGAGGCAAGTCCCCACCTCCTCTTCCTGTTTCTTCTAACTTCCATGGTTTTGTTGATAGTCTTCTTCCTCTGATCATGCTTCAAGCAGCAAGCATGGGAGGTTCTGTCCACATGCCAGAGACTTCATTCTCCCTATTTTTGTACTAACTGTAACTACAAATGGTAACTGTAAGTAAAAATACATTATTTCTACTTTAAATGTTTCAAGACAATTTACCATAGAAAGTGCTGATCAATGGGGAGGGCAAGGGCTGTAAGGACTAAACTAATCCACATTTTTCTTTTTGGTTGTTGGTTTTTTATACTCTATGTTCTGCTAATTAAGAGGAATAACCAAATTTCCCAAGAGAAGATGTATCATCTGGACAGGTCTCAATCTTCATCATGTGAGTTGTCAGGTAATAAGTCATGAAGACTGCATTATCTTTCTCAGATCTTGTTAGGACATGAGGGTAAAGCAAGTTACATCTATATCTATAAAACAGAGGTGTGGGTTTGTATGTGCTCTAAAGGAACCCACAGCCCTGGACCAATGTCACTGAAATTTGCCACAAACATACATTGGGCTTGCGAGATCAGCAATGTGGGGGTCACAAAACCCATTTGGGGATTTATGCCCCCCAAAGTGGGACACAAAGGGGACACCCCCACCAACAGGAGAAAAACCAACGAAACAGCAGTAATGTGCATGAGCACCACAGCCTCCGTTTTAGAAGATCACCATTTCCTCCCCTCCCCTCAGGGGCGGCTTTGGGCCTTTTCCCCTGCTAAAGCCACTCTCGCATGCCCTGAGGGGACGCAACCCGGTTTTTTTTATTTTTAAAGCCCTAAAGACTTCCACATTTTGTCCCCTTCTTCTTCTCCCTTCAGCCTTCCTTCCTTTTTTGTGAGGGGAAAGGTGGCCTCCAGGCCTTCAGTGCCCACTTTCTCTGTCCACCCCCTCAGTCGGGCCAGGCTGCGGCGAGGCAAGGCTGGGCCAGGCGCCGCTCCAATGCGATCCCTCTGCCAGGGGGAAAACTGCCACCAGCCGGCCTTCCTTCCCTTCTTTTTTTCCCTGAGGCAGCGGCCATGGCCCTCAAGCAGCTGCCTCAGCAGCCCAGCAACAACAATGCCTCAGCCCCGCCTTCATTGCCGATTCTGCCTGGGGCGGCCCAGTTGGTGGGCATCAGAGGACGTGGCAAACTCCTGGCTGGTGGGAGCTGCAAACCAGGCCCCGGGCCAAGCCCCAGAGGCCTCAGCGGGAGCCCAGGTGTTGGAGGTGTTGGAGGAGGGAGACCCTTCCTGGGCGGTAAGGTGGGTGCGGGCTGGTCCACTGAGGTGGGGGAACCAGGCCCAGGTTTCTCCTCAGGCTGGGTTGGGTGGATGGGGCTTGGGGACTTGGGCCTCCTTCTCCCCCCAGACCTGGGCAATTATTGTGGGGATGCTTTTTTTTTGGGGGGGGGGGGAAGCAAGAAAAGCACCAGTAAATGGGATTGTTGTTTTTTGAGGGGGAAAAAAGAAACACCCCTGGTTTTTCCTCCTCTCAAGGCCTGGTTTACATGTTAGGCCTGGCTGGAGTATGAAAGGCCGGGAAGGAAGAAGGATTTTAGGGGAAATCTATATCTATCAAACAGTGGTGTGGGTTTGTATGTGCTCTAAAGGAACCCACACCCCTGGACCAATGTCGCTGAATTTAAGTTTACGGGCCGGAGAGGACAACACTGAAGAAACTAGACTTCCTTCAAGGAAAAAAAAAACAAGCAAGGCCAGGTAATCAGCTAGTACTTCAATAAACAAATTGCTGTCCTCTCAGTGGATAGTAAAAGTAAAGGTCATGCTTGCTCGAAAGCCAGTCGTATCCGACTATAAGGTTCAGTGCTCATCTTTGTTTCATAGCTGAAGAGCCAGCACTGTCTGCTTCTGCAGACATTTCCGTGGTCATGAGACAGGCATAACTAGACACTGGAGTACATGGAATGCTGTTTACCTCCCCACTGAAGTGGTCTCTATTTATCTACTTGCAATTTCTTGTTTTTGAACTGCTAGGTTGGTCTCTTCAAGAAATCTAAATGATCTAATTTTAACTTTGATTGGGTGTAGATTTCCATGGTTCATCCTCATCTGAGAGGTTGAACTTTTCAACAAGTATCTTTTTGATAGCCTTAAGTAGAGAGCAGACCCATTGAGTAAATTGCTGAATGATGTGACAACTTGCATGTATATTCCACTAAGTTAATGGGCCTACTGTAGTTGGAGCAAGCAAAGCAAAACAATCAGACTTAGTGCACTCTCTGGGCATTTTAGAAGTTAATTAGCATTTTGCCCCCAAAGTGCTGGGTACTCATTTTATCGACCTTGAAAGGATGGAAGGCTGAGTCAACCTCGTCCCTGGTCAGGATCAAACTCACAACCTTTTGGTTGCAGTACAGCAGTTTAACCACTGTGCTCCTAGCAATAGGATACTGACCTTAATGGTTTTTTTAATTGAATTTGCATCATTTTTCATGATTTAGAGCAGCAGACTAATGTGAAAGAGAAAAATATTAGCAATGAAGGGCAAGAAAAAGGGGTGTTCTTTGTTTAAACTTATTGATATCTTATCAGTTTAGGGATATAAGGCAGAGAGTGATGTGTGTGTGTGTGTGTGTGTGTGTGTGCGCATGCATATGTGTGCACGCATAAAAATCACTTTGGGGCTGGAAAAGCACATAAGCCACAACCCTATTTAGGGTAGTTGCTCTAGCTTGTGAGGGTCAGCTAGGCTCAACTCAACAGGCTCTGGTAGGTTTACCTGGAAGAATTAGCTAACAGCAGATTACCTAGTTTAATTTTTCATATATATATATTTCAGTAGTGGGTCTTACACAGACTCTATCTCTCACACAGCTTTCTAGGCCCAACATCTGAAGCAGTGGTAAAGGTAATATATTTATAATTAGAAAGGGTAATATCATATGGTGTTGTAGGTGAACAAACTTTGTCACAGGGGCAATTCTGCTAGCTTTCTCTGCAAATCTCCCTGGGCATTTCAACAGTATGGATTACAAGGGACCTGTTTATAATGGTTTGAATAGCTACATTCCTTTTATAAAATTATATACTGTTTAATCTTATCCACT